>OZ057417.1:64631009-65231009 GCA_964056705.1 Troilus luridus
AAATTTAGTAGTAGTTTAGTTTATTTTACACCCAATAGCCCGTAACAATATTATTCCTCCCAATTATTGTTATATAATCAGGACCTGCCTACCCTCTTTAGGTTCACCCAGCCTCGATAAGTGGGTACCCTGAATCGGTCCTCTCTGCACAACCATTGCTCTAGAAACAGTGTAGTCTCTACCAAGTACGGAACGCAAGTCCTTTCACAGGTTGTAGTAGTGTAGTGCAGGTTTTATTTTTTTAATGATTTTTTTTTTAAATAACCAAGGTAAACGTGTTATATATATATTATTTATTATTGAAGAAATAATGCATGTTTAATAAATCATTAAAGGGAACTTCAAATCAGTATTATGTCGAAGAAATAATTATGTTTAAAAATTGACAATAAAAATCACTACACTTGTACCTGGTACCTCCAGATTTGGTACCTTATTCACCTAGATTTTTATTCTAAATAAATACAAAAAAAACTATTAATCGATTAATAACATTTCTCCCAATTATAATTATATAATCAGATTTGCACGCCATCCTGAGGTTTACCCAGGCTCGATAAAGTGGGTACTTTGAATCCGTCCTCTTTGCACAACCGTTATCCTAGAAACAGTGAAGCCTTTACCTATTACGGAGTGTAGTGTAGGTTTTATTTTTTTAAATTAAATAATCTAAATTTTTCTGCATTTACAGAAAATATTTTAGATGTTTTGAAATATATTTTAATTAGTTACTAACTCCTTAAAATAAAATATTAGCTACCCTCTTAAAAATTAATAATGCCGGATCCTGTGCCGGAAGAAGCAATGTGCCTCAGCATTCAATATTTCCCAGAGCTCATGATCACTTTCTCAACTCTCATTCCGGTTTCTCTGAAATGAGAATCCAACTCCACCGTACTTAGAGTATCTAATGTAATAGTTTATAATAGTGTTGATTATTAAACAAAATTATTTTGAGAATTTTAATTTTGTTTTAACTATTTTTTAAAACAATTATACTTTTTAGGAAGAATAATATCAACTGAAATCGCCAATACCAATTTAATAAATGATTATGATACAATTGGTCAATATAAAGTTTTATTATTCAAATGCTTATTCTTTAATAATGATTTTATTCAATCTAAAAGTAAATTACTATTATTAAGTACTGTTACTAGCATATTGATATTTTTTTATTAAAGTTGAGTAAATTAAGTTATTTGAGTAAATATCTAGTTATAAAACTATTAATCGTTTTTAGCAAAACATTTCTTTCTTTTTTTTTGACAAATATTAATCATTCATTAATGATTACGTGGTTTTATTCATACATTACTTAAAGTACGTTTATTTGTTTTCGAATATTATAAATTACATTAGATGGAGGCTAAAAGAACCATTCTGGAAGATATTGAGAAAAAACGCCTGAAATGGTCTGGACATTTGAAAAGAATGCCTGAAGGAAGACTACCCAAAGTAGTCCACCAATGGAAAATTAGGGGAACCAGAAGACGAGGAAGACCAAGGAACACCTGTGATAATGAAGTGGAGGAATCCATGATGGGTCATGGTCTACGGGAAGAATGGATCTTAGATAGGACATTATAGAAGGGAGCCATCCAATCACTAGGTTAAGGAAACCCATTATTAGTGAAAACTCCTGTTTAAAAAAATTACATTCAAAAACTGTTTCATTGTTTAGTTGTTTATTAGTAAATAAACAATAAATATCTATAAACATATAAAGACTACTATCTGTATAAATCCAATAACGAAGTTGGATATTTTTTTAAATAATTACTGAAAGTCGGTTTGCGCCTTCAATTACTTCAGATACAGTTCCGCATTACTGAACGGTCAAGCTGAACTATAGACCTAGTAAAATGAAGGGGCAAGAGTGTTACGTGTTAAATGGCATAGAAAAATATTTTTTATTTATTTAAAAGATTAAGAAACATAAACTTATATTTATTTTAATTAACAAAGAGGAAAATATAAGTTATTTAACGACTACTGTACCAAATTATTTATAAAAAATAAATAAACATAAATAATTTAAAACAATATGATTTCGCTGCGAATACGAAATTTGCAACGTTTATATCTTTCGCTGCCAAAACAAATCGCCTATCTACAGCTTTTTATGAAATTGAGTCAGTTACGGTAACGCATTCTACAGGTTGAATTACACGCTAAGGAAGCCACGTATTAATGTTAGCAACAATATACTTCTCTTCAATAGTTCTGAAAAAAATTGCCAACTCTACAGTCGGAGCGGTTTTATTTCTTTATCTGTAAAATCGCCTAAGGTGTACATATAAAGCATTGTTTTGACAGCGACGATATGTTATATTACTTACCCTTAAAAAAATAATAAATAATAGGTTCGTAATATGTTATTTCCTTGTACTTTATTAAAAGTATATGTAATTTAAAAGCTCCAAACTAACGGTATACTATTGACTAAAATCAAAAAATTAAATTTTAATTTTTAAGTCTCCTATCAAGTTGAAGGTAATGTGAGGTCAGAATTGCTTAGGAGTGAAGAGGCACGGATAAAAGCTTGCGGAGTCAGCTGGTCCTGGGTTGAGATACGTAGATTAGGCTTTAAAAGCTATATCCTCAACACTGATCACGGTAGGTGAGGAAAAGATAAACAAAAGAAGACTTTTTTTAGCAATAATCAATATAATAAATTAACAAAAATAAGGTTCTATGACCTGTTAAAATTATATCTCTTACAATTATACGGTTTATTTTATGCTATCAATCTTCTCCAGTCAAAAAGGTATCACAAATTATTGTTTTTATTTTACGAAATCTCCAATAGACTTCAGCTTATGATTTTATTAAATAATTCCCCGTAGAGATATATTGGCATTAGATTAAAAATTATTTCGTAAATATCTTTGATTACTATTTAATCGATTATTATCCTCTATAAGATGATCATACTTCATTCATACTTGTTTTAAGTATGAAGATACGAAGACCTACTTTGTTTCTTCTAAAATAAGTTTTTAGTCAAAGTTATCTTATTCCAACCTACATGTTTTTTAACTTTTCTCTCCAAAAACTTGTTTCATATTATTCTTGGTAGAATATTATAAAGATGAATAACTATATATATTCTATAATTCTTGAAAAAACAGATGATAAAAAAACAACAACATAGAATCGTATAATAAACATTAATCAGAGAAGTCGAATTTTTACAAATTTGTCATAAGTTACGTGTCATTTATCGTTTTCAGTTTAAGAAATATATACCTTTAAAAAAAAACTGTTAAAAATTTAAGTGTTTTATGCTCAAAATTATATTCTTATATAAATTTTAGTCTTCATGATCATTTTATTATTTTTCCACAGGAGTGTTTTATTATTAATGATCCAATTCATTTCAGTATAAATATGAAAAATAAAATATTTTTAAATAATTTTTGTTACAGAAGTATTGAATGTGTTGATTTTTTTTTCATTATTACGGATATATTAAATAATAAAAAAAAAATACAAAGTTTGACATATTGATGAAAAATCTGCCACCGAATAATTTTTCAGCTAAAAAAGTTACTGTTCCTTGTATTTAGCCTTATATTTAATACCATTTATTAATTCTTGTCAAAAGAGTAAAGTCAAATTACTGCCAATTTCCCGGAATTATAGCATATTGAAAAATATTGATATTTAAAATGATTTAGCAATTAATATCCACAAAAAAAACACCAGCCTCAGAAAAACACATGACGTAATGCTCCATTATTTAATTATTTTTTTACACAGATAGATAAATGTTTTTATTAACTATCAGCCCTAGTAGCCACTTTTGTTTAGTTTTATGTCAGATACGACATTTTATGCTTATTTATCAAAAATGTTCATTTATATATTACGTCTATATAATTGGATTTGGGTATCCCTAAAATGTGCAAATTTGACAATTTTGTTCTTGATATTAACTACCAATCTTTACATACAAAGCATTTCCTCTAAATTGAGCGATCGACTTAACAACCCCATGCTTAAATTACCTGCGGTTGCGACCCATACTCAAAGCAGCCCACAAGCTTTGTGTGGGTGAAATAAACATATGTTCAAATATTTAACGTGCAATGCAATTAACTGCTAGACAATAGTGATTAACACCTTAATTCGGAACTAAATTGTTATTAACATTCTAGACTTCAAAGGAACTACTACAAATAGAGTCTTACTATCTCCTTTCATTATTGGGAGTATCCAGTGTCTTGGATTTGAGCTGTAGTTCAAAGGACACACTATCTCAATAAAATTCATGTTATCTCATTCTTGAGAACATGGTGAATAAATATGAATAAGATATTAAGCCCTACGCTTAGAGCTTTCGGCTTTTCGTTCATTTAAAGTTACTTTTCATTACTAATTTTAAGGGAACAACTGTAACCCATCAACATATTTTTTTCAGATCATTGGTTTTAGGGAAATTAAAAACACCACTACTACATACAAGTCCAAATATGTATAAGTTTGTTGGCCTAGCTTATCGCAATAATCCATAAATCGTAGCAGACCGTCATTGATCCTGACCGAGCATCAAGTTGAACTTCAGTGTAATGCATATACCGACGGTCCATCCAGCTTAATTTCAATTTATCTCACTCTCTTGCAAAGAAACAGATCTCATGTTACTAGGATTCCTATCAGTTTACAAGTACTAACTTTTTTACATATACAGTGACACTGAAGTTTTTTTAAACTATAGACCTTTTTATTTTCTAGTTTTGTCATTAGTTGGATGCAAAAATGAAGAGTAGATAGTATTGAATTTGTATTGAAAGATAGTATTGAATGATGAAAAAAAGTTGAATAATTAATAATAATAATAGACAAACGAGAAGTTACTGCATAAGAAATGAATAAATTAAAGGAAAGCTCGATATGTGTTCGAACATGGAAACAATTGAAAAGAAGAAGCAGCTAAAGTGGTTCGGTCACGTCTGTAAATGGAAAGACAAGGGACCCTCTCAAGACAATGGAGTACCGTCCATCCGAGAGGAGACCAAGAGGACGCCACAGAATGTTTCTTCATCAGATACAACGAATAGGGAAATCCAGGGGCAAAACATGGATGGAATAAAAAAGCTCCCCGTTAATCGGAAGGACTGGAAGGTCTCCACGCTTAAAAGCACAAAGGGGTGAAGAAAAAGAAGAAGTTATCATCTCCAGATAGCAAGAACCATTGAAATTGTAGGAGATAATGGAAGGGGTTTCAGAGAGGTAAATCGAAACGATTGCTGCATCAGATTTACCTCAACATAGTTATAGTTTTACATTTTATTTAACAATAAACTGTTATAATGCAACGTAAATGTTTCTGTTTTGAAACATAATGAGCGGTAAGGATTGTTTCGGTTCCTAGTGCACTTTCTTTTGTTAGTGGTATCAATACTTTGTCGGATTTGTATTTGATAGTAGTTAGTAACGATGGATCAATCAATGTTCAATGTCTCGTGTTCTTGTCCACACTGTATTTCTTCTTCCTTTCTGAGCCAGTCCCTCTTCTTGAGATATTCTGTATATTCCTTTGATCCTCGTCGGATACCACTCCTAGCTGTCCTGTCCAATTCTCTGACTACTTTCTCCAAGGCACAGTTGAACAGTAAAGGGGATAGTCCGTCAACCTGTCCTTTACCTGTATTGATCCCCAAAGGAGCCTACAATACTCCCAGGAATTTTACTTCATACTATATTACTAAAGGTGTATCCCTATTAATGTTTATTTTTATTTTTATAGGATGTACTGATTTTTTAAATAGATTTTTGTAAGTCATGTTCACTGTCACTAATACCAACTAACACTATAAACATAAGATTTATTTCCTTGTGTGTTCTTCATACATAGTGATTTAATTTCATCGCCAGAGCAAAAACCATATGTTATTATTTCATTTTATTTTTATGGCATGATGAAATATTTTTTTTTATTAACTTACAGAATATTGTTCTTATTGTAAGGTATGCCTTATAGTTCTGACAGCTATATGCGGTTTCACTTTAAATAACATAACCAAAATCACATAAAATTAAAAGAGTAGATTATGTATGTATAATATATTATAAAATTAGTTTTAATACATATATTTCAGGGTTTTTTCAGTTCATTTTTATTTAATTCTCAGCCCAGATGATGGCCTTAAACTTAGGCCTAGAAGTTGACACAAATTAAATAAATGTAGTAAAAAATGTATTGACTTCACCCCTCCCGACCATTTTACTTTTTTCTAAGTATATCATTTATGTTTGAAGTATTTTTTTTCTTCTGGGCCGTCTAGAAGCTTTTAAAAGTTAAGCATGCCTACCTAATCAACGATAGATGCATACTGGTGTGGACTTAGAGACTTAGATAGAATAATTTGAAATGCATCAGTTGTACAAAAGGGTACCCTGATTCACACGATCTCCCGATAGGCCTACCTCAGCACAGGTAGTTGGGATCTAGAACTTGGACATTAAGGGGAGCACACACCTTCCCTTCTGTTCAGTCAAGTCACGTACGTAGCTTTGGCTGGCTGCTTTGGCTGGTCACCCCTACTTCCTTCACAAGTCTACTGCCAAGACAAATACATTTAAGTATCTCAAAAAACAATTACCTGTAGAATTCAATAAATGCCTTGCCTTTTAATGTCACACCTCTTCTCGCTCTCTCCCTCCCTCTCTCTCTCACTCTCTCTCACTTTCTCTCTCTTTATATATATATATATATGTTACAGAAATCTTGAAACATATGTTACAGAAATCTAATTCACTAGTAGGTGTAGGCTACATTTTTACTCCTACATAGCCTACCTATTTATAAACTAAACCTTAAATATATCGACATAATTATGAATGAACTAAACGATAACATACTACATATATCACTTTTCTGAAATATAGAGTCGCCAGTACAGAAAATATATTTACTCAAATTATAGCCACATGTGTTTCAAATATAAATATACTTTAAAAATATACTCTAAAGAAGAGCTAGCCCCTTTTCAATAAATAGCATCAAAGATCTCCTTCATAAAAGTATATAATAATACTATGTTCAGTATATTATACTGTTTATATGCAAATTATTTATACTACAATACATAATCGAGTCTTTGATAGTTAATAATAGCGGCTTCTTCACTTCCCCAATTCTTTGTAGGAAGTAGAATTACTTATTCATATTTAGCATAAACTATTCTCTCTATGATGAGAGATGATCTCTACTGAAAAATTGAATGCTCCTTCGCCGTAGAAGGATCCAAAAAATCACTTTGCATCTCACTAAGAAAAAGTCTTCGTCAAAAAGAATTGTTCACGAATAAAAAAAATTAAGATAACTTAAAGGAAGTCGTAAAGAAATGTTAATTGTAATATTTTATTATTAAGTTTCCATAAAAAATGTTATATAGTTAATATAGTTAAAAGAAGCATTCATTAATGGCTCAGAAAAATTAATAGAAAATAAACTTATTTGAAATATGAAACAAATAATTTACAACGATAAAATACTGTTAAGGATCACAATAATAATGAAATGATCCAGCAATCCCTTGTTAAGGCAGTAATCATAAATTGGTCAGTGGGAGGCTCCGTTTCATTTAACTGCCTATGCTGAGTATGTATATATACATATATATGTGTATGTATAAGTTATCTCGCTTAGTATGATTTAAATATAATATGGATGTTATAATTTCGTTTTTAGTGCTGTTGAGCGTTCCTATGAATATAAGTGACTATCAAAACGTCCATTGATCCAGAATAAAAACGGCTTAAAGAACATTTGTTTCTATTATCCGATTAAATTAAATAATATAACTTATATTGTATTACATCATAATTTATAGTCTTTATTAAAACTTATATGTTTAATACGAGGAGGTCGACTTTGCTAGACGTCCTGTTTTCATTACATGATATTTCATTATTAGTAATACAATAATTGGCTGTGGAGTTGGCTGTGGTAACAAATTAACCTTTTAGTTTATTGTATTTCATTTAAACCTAAAAATTGCATCAGAGTAATCTCATATTTCGCCTATTACACGAGGAAATACTGCGTCATCTTTTCTTGGCAATATTATCTGTCCAATTGAATTGAGTTTATACTGTATTATATTTTATTTTATTATTATTATAGCAAATAACAATTAAAACGGCGTATTTTTCGCACCGTAAAAATCTCAAACTAAATTTACTTAATAGCTGCATAAATAAATACTAATCCAAAATTCCAGGAATGATTTTTTTTTTGCTTAAATTACTGGGTTGTATTATATGAAACTTATATTTTGCCTAAATTATTGTTGTTTTGCATTTTATTACATCAAAATATTTGCCAGCAGTAACTAAACATTTTCCCCAACTTATTTTCAAATTTTTAATCCCTGAACTGATAAATTCAGGCGTTCGTGATGAAATCAAATCTGAAAATGAGTATTTGACTTCAATTTTCACGATTCATTCGGAATTTTTTTTTTAAATTTACTTTCAAGCAAGTTTTGTAAGAGTATATATGCCTTCCAATTAACCAATACAGTTTTTTTTTAACATAACATAAATATCCTTGCAGTTTGATGTGGATGTGACAGTTTCGCCTGTAAGTAGAAAGGAGAATTGCACTATTTATTCATGAATTAATCCATATTAATTACTATAAATATATAATATATAATATATAATATATATATATATATATATATATATATTATAATATTTATATAATATATATAAAACGGGAAATGATCCCTTCGTTACATCACCCTTCCACGAACGCGGTGGTAATGTTAATTGCAGCTTTAGCTGCCACGTGTCCATGTTTAAACTAAAAATAAAAAATAAATTGCACGAAGCTGCTTGCTCATTATCATATCTGATGGTATACTAAACAATTTTTGTTCGATTGTAGTGATTGTAAATATTTTTAAATTAATAAGGATTAATTACAGTTCATTAAAAACTGCAAACATAAGGAACTTTCGTAGAAAAACTATGTGGTTCACTTCCTTGCACTTCTATAAAATTATACATATTGATCAAGAATACTTTTACTGTATGCTGTACAATATTTCTTCGGTTCATTCTTATACCAATCCATTAACTCGCAACACCCTTCATATATATACAGTCTCCTCCTCATATCCTCAGTCCAGCACCACGAAACTAGATCTCGCTTTTCCGAACTATATACTCGTTCCCACAGAACCAAAACATTCCAGCTTTCCTTTCTCTCCCGCTCCACCACATTGTGGAACTTAATCCCTCCTATCATCCGTCATGCTTCTTCACTATCCACATTTAAATCCTTGCTCTTCCAACTTCCCAATCTCCGGACTTCCCAAAAGATGCTCTCTTAGCAAGTTAATCGTTTGCTTAGATGAATCAGTATTGAATAATTGATTTTGCTGATTAGTCATTTTTGTTGTTTGCCAGGAACATATACATTATGTCATTGTTATTATTGAACATCTTTTCTCTTAAATTGGTTAATAGCTTTTAATTATTTTTTTTTTTAAAACGATGTAAAACTGGAGTAAAACTTCAGAATATTTCGTAACATAGGAAAACCCATTATCCAGTCATAAAATTTTAGTTTATTTAATTATTTATAAAACATTTCGACAGTAGATGTCATTGTCAATTATTTTGATAAATATCTTCCATCAATTAGCTTCATATATAGCTTTAAAAATTATAAGTCATAAAATCTTATAAAATGCCATTTGTATTATTTAAAATTCATTTACTAGGGGATCAGCTGTCCTCCATAGTCAACTGTTATTAAAAACGATTTTTTTAAATCCCATAGTAAATAAATGTTAAATATTAAAAATGGCTTTTAATAAGATTTTATGACTTATAATTTTTTAGGTTATATATGAAGCTAATTGATGCAAGATATTTATCAAAATAATTGAAAATGGCATCTAGTGTCGAAATGTTTTATTAATAATTAAATAAACTAAAATTTTATGACTGGATAATGGTTTTTCCTTTGTTAAGAAATTATTTGTTCTTTTAACTTTTTCTATTTCTTTACTTTTTTGGCACTTTTTAAACACTTTTTGATTTTTATTATGTAGCCTTCAGGCCAAATATATATTATGTTACTTTTTTTGTTCATGTTTGTTATTCTAAAGGGACTAGTCCCAGAATAAAGTTACTTTCTTATTCTATTCTATTATATAATATATATATTATATATTGCTATGCTGTTTGAGGTACTGTAACTGTTGTTTAAACATCAGTAAGAGAATTACGGTTCTACCATTATTGGCTCTAATAAAAAAATAAAAAATCTAAATCCACTCTTGTGCGGAACTACTTTTCTCTATCAAGTATTAGGCTGAATAAAAATATATTCAAGTCCCCCGTTTCTGAGGAAATATAGCAGAGTCCAAAGTTTGTCATATCTAATACTATGGTCGGGAAACTTTCTTCTTTTTATTTTCTCTCTAAAACAAAAGAAGTAACTTTATTGAAAGCCATTTTGAAGTTGTAGCTGAAGTTGTATTAACCGTATTTTTTTTTTAAACTACAATTTCTACAATACCTTGGTTAAATATCTGATCTATTAATTATTTATAAGCACGTTGAATGGTATTATTTACAAATATTATTCCGACTATTTTAAAGATTCTTGTTTGTCAGAATGTGACGTTCCACTTTCCCGGAAACTCTTTCAACCAATCTTATTGGTCAGCTATTCTATTATTACATCAATAAATAATTCAATTTACCTATCAACTAATTATTTGATATACGATGTTCAATGAATTCAATTTAAAATAGTATCAAAATTACAGAGAATAGTTATATTTTGTAATTTTAAGTCAGAAACGGGTTTATTTTAATAAATATATAAATACATTTTTGTATTTACTTTCACTTTTTTCGAATGTACCCACCACGTCCAAGACGAACTTAATGAGATATTTTGTTGATTTAGCATTAACTTTTTAATATATTTCTATTAACATGGGTTTTTTAAGTTAACTAACGGGTGACCTGTGATCTAGTGGTTAGCATAGCAAACTACTAAGCACTAGATCGCGGGTTCGTAGCCCGGGAGGTGACCCTAGGATTTTTTAAAAGGAGTAAAAAATCCTTGGTTTTGCCGTCCTTCGGAAGGGACGTTAAACGGGGGTCCGGAGCCTGTACGATTTCAGATACTCGTTAAAATCCCTATCCTTAATTAAACCTGGATAGGAAAAATTTAGATCTCCCAATGTAGTATCGTCCGATTAGCCAAGGTAGCATAAAGTGACGTTAAATGAACAAACACACTAGCCAACTAACGCTATTATTCAATTGCCAAACCATTTTACTGTTTCATGTGCAAATATTAAAATAATTTTTAGAATCTTAAGGAAGGATGGAAATTTTTTTATTAAATGAAATCCGTATTTTTTTTTTCAACTGAAATTATCCAACTTAACATGAAATATATGATACATTAAAATTTGTTATATTGTAGTAGTGCGATGTACTATAAAAGATGAATCAGCCCTAGTAAGTAAGTACGATATTTTTATTTATTATTAAATAGTTCTGGGATTAAAATAACTGCACTACTATAGCCCATTCAATATTTTAAATTCCTAAACCCCAAATTAAAAAAATATGTGTATATACGGGGTGTCCCTTCTCAAGTGGATCAAACGTTTTTAACTTCTAAAGAAAACAAAATTCAGAAAAACGATTCAGGTATAAATTGTAGTTATTCAGGCCTAATTTGAAGAATTAAAAAAACATTTTCTTGTTTTTCACTTTAAATGGTCAATATCGACCTTCAAACAATGTAGTATCCTCTTGACCCCCATTAATTTTTATTTTTCTGAAATGTACAATACAAAACATGGAAAAAATGTATGAAACATTTTTTTTTTCTATCTTTCCTAGTTTAAGTAGAAAAAGCGTTCAAAGTTCACTGCTTTAGTAATGTAGCATTATGTTATTTTATTTAAGAATGTTTAGTCGTAATAACTTACTTCTCAAAGTATTTTGAATCTTTCAGAAAATGTCTTGACATTTAAAAACCTTCTGTTTTTTTATAGAAATAAATGTTAATTTTCTACATTTTCCAGCCACTGTTAATATTTTATAAATTTTTATTGTACATTTCAAAAAAATAAAAATAAATGGGGGTCAAGAGGAAACTACATTGTTTTAAGGTCTATATTGACCATTTAAACTGAAAAACCAAAAAATGTTTTTTTTTATTTCTTCAAACTAGGCCTGAATAACTACCACTTTTTCCTGAAACGCTTTTCTGAATCTTGTTTTGTTTAAAAGTTAAAAATGTTTGATCCACTTGAAATGGGACACCCTGTATATATATATAAATAAATATATATATATATATATATATATATATATATATATATATATATATATATATATATGTAGTTATTTACGAGTTGTATTCGTGGCAGCTGCATATGTATAAAAGAAAAACCTGTACCATTGCAACCAAAACCATATGAAGGATTCAGTACAGGGTAGTGACGTTTCTTATCTGTACTATCTTCAGATAACGGATGTGCCGGAAGATGATTTCTCAAAGGTGATGCTCAACCGCTATGTTTAATAAAATGTAGCCATTTTATAGAGGCTGTGTGAGCCCCCGAATTTTACGGCTGTTAGCAGATTAAATAATATATCTGCCTCGACTAGATTTGTTCCCATCAGCACAGCTCCTATACACTGAACTATCTCCATTAAAAATATATATATATATAGCTTCTTTGCAAAAATAAACCGGTTATATTTTAAGGGGAAGAAATAAGGAAAAATTATTAATTTGTACCCACTTATTGTTATTGCTTTGACCCGCTCGTTAATTTAGATCCATCTTCCTGAATATTTGAATATTTTATTGCATATTTATTTGAGAAAAGGTAGTTAGAAATTTCATAATTTACATTTTAATTTATCATATGTATTTGTTAATACGATTGATAAAGATCCCACACAAAGAGAAACATTTGAAAAACAAATCATTTGTTAGTGCTTCGTCATTTGAAGTTGACATTCGGACAAAGGCTGGCACGATAACATTGTGTTGGCTATCCACTATTCATCAGCCCTATGTACTAAACTCAAGGTCACCTTGGTCTTAGAATTTTAATACATGGTTATTTATAGCTTATTATACCACATTATTTTTAAACAAATCAAAGAAATAAACAAAATTTATTAGTCTTCAGTTTTTAATTATAAAGAAAATATCAAAATATATATAAAAGCTTCAGACTTTTTCCGGAAAACATAAGGATTTTTTTCAAAAACAACACCTTGATTCCTGTATTTGATAACTGTATTTGTTGAGAAAAACAATAATATTCTTTATAGTTTTTATACTATATAAAGGAGATTGGTACTTCTCTAGAGTAGGGATCTACTCCAGGGAGATGAAGCGAGCTAGAAGTGCCTTCAATAGGAGGTTTCTCCAACCAAGTATCCAAATTATCCAAGCGAAACATTATTGAAAGATTTAAAAAATATGATCACAAATGCAATATATACCAAACGGCATTTATATAATATTCCCCAATAAACATTTTATCATCATTTTACTATTATGATTCTATAAGGCAGTGGAGTGAGTCGGTGGTAGAGCATTGAGTTCCCATGCCGAAATTCCTGGTTTGAATCCCGCTGCTGGCAAGACTTTTATTTAGTCTGTTAGCAGCCGGAAAGGGATCAGCCAGCTTCTATAAAGTAGATACCCAAAATAAGGAGGAATAATCTGGCAGTTGAGCATGATCAAGGACAAATCAATCCCTGCACAACCATTGTCCTTGATATAGTACAGTCTCTACCAGGTACTGTACCCCAGACCCGTTCACTGTTTTATATGATTCTATATCCAACACTATTCTTAATTCTGCATTAAGATTAAATTTTGAGGTAGAGGTACTATTCTCACTCAGCATTAAAATGTCATGCTAATCTCTGACAGAAATTTATTTATTCCCATATTTCCGATTCAAGCACAAATTTGAGTGTTAAATTTGTTTTCCTGATAAATCTTATTTCTAATAATATAATTTTTAAAGTACATAAGTAGAACCTGATATCAGCCAAATCACTTCCGTGCACATCAGTTGGAAAGAATCCATTGCATTGTGGGTTGTAAGAGCTCATATTTACTTATTTTGGGATATACTTACACAATATATATATATATATATATATATATATATATATATATATATATATATATATATATATGTATATGTATACATAGACTCGGTGGGATACAATAGCCTCTCTGGAAGCCTCAGAGACAGCATTATGAATAGTTTCGTAAGATTTGTGACTGGGCGTTCCGGTTAGCCATCACTGTGCTGAGTTAGGATGGCTCTTCCCCCCTTCCGTAAACCGTATTTTCGTAGGGCTTACCATTACGGCTGGCTTAGAAAGAGTACAGTCCCTACCATATATCCAGTAGTCTTTATGGCATTTAGTGGTGCAGGTTTTAATTTCATAAAATAATCATTCACTATATGTGTTAATTCATTAATACTTTATTCTTTTTTATTTTCATGTACCTATATTATCAGTTTAGATTAGATTTAGTCTGTCTCCAACAGCAATCTCCCTCATCTTTGCGGTTCCATTATATTATTAAATATATCATCGATACAAATTTAAAGTTTGGAATGTGAATATAAAAAAATATTTGTTGGGATTGATGAATATTATAGTAAATTATGGTATCTGAAATCCTTTGTGAAGAGGAAGAATGTGGGAGTGGTGTGTACCATATTCGCGAATTCGATCTGTTCAAATTGTAGCAAAATATAATTCCTTCCATAGTAAAGTACTGGATTTCGTTCGTGTGTTTACAGTTGTAATTTTTTGTAATACCAAAACATTTTTTAAAACAGACTATCGATTATAACATATTTAATAGTTGACAAATCCGATCTTTTGAAATCATTTAATCGGATGCAAAGTAACAAATATTCGATAGTTTGCGTTGTTAAGAAAATATATCATTCTTTTCTTCTGGGGACAACGCTATATGTGGCCGAAACATGGGCAGTAAATAGACAAGGTGCCCGTTAACTCCTTGTTCTTGAGATGGACTTTTTAAGACGTATCTTCGGCATCTCTAAGCTCCAACATATACCCTTGGTGTTATAAGAGAAATTATAGGGCAGGAGAAAAATATTTTAAACGAAATAGAGACAAGGAGGCTTCAATGGTTTGGCCACCTGATGAGAATGAGCGACAATAGATGGCCAAAGAAATTCTCCCTACATAAACCAAATTATAGAAGAAAGTGAGGAAGACCGAGGAAGAGATAAATGGTTGATGTAAGAGAAGGAATGGTAGCAAGACGACGAAAGGAAGAAGAAGAATAGGCCTATAGGAAGGACATGGGGGAAAAGATTTTCGGTATCGGGATACATAGATTGTAAAAAAACATGATAAATAAATATTCATAAATTATAGATATCCAAACTAGGGAAGCGGAGTGACGCGGTGTTCGAGCGCTTAGATGCCGTTCCGAAGGTCCTTGGTTTAAATCCAATCCGGCAGGTTTCATTTAATCTGTTAGCAGCCTGGGGGGGACACATCTGGGGCTCACCCAGTCAGTATAAAGTAGTCCTCTTACTGGGGAAATAACCTAGAAAAAATCACCTCTCCGCACAATCATTTTCCAAGAAAAATTACAGTCTCAAACTGAGTCACGCACTGAGCCCCAGACCCTTTATGGGTTGCAGTGGTACAGGTTTTTTTATTGTTTTATTATATTATTACATATATCATCCTTATACATATATATAAGGATAATATTATCATATGTATATAAATATATACAGGACAGCGTGCACTACGTTTGTAAACAGCAGAGGAGTTGTAGCTTTAGGCTAGAATGGCAGTAGACAGCACCCAGCCCTATCGATCGGACTCAGTCCTTTGTTGGGCCGTAGCTTCCGCTCAGTCGCACAATGCCATCGAAAGCTCTTTCCGTTTTGATGAAGGTGTCATTATAATGGCTCAGTCAAGCATAAAATTATAATAACTTCCTGATTATTATAATAATATATTTTATCAATTTAGGCCGAAGTTAACATTAGTTCAAATCATTTTCCCGTTTCCGTACTGGCTGCATTGAACTAACGTCCATCCTGACGAAAAAAATTAAATAACTAATGTCGGTTTTATTTAAAAAAAAGAAGGACGCCTATTTAATTAAATGATAAACTTTAATAAATCCTATAATATCATGAAAATTATCGATTTTCTCTATACAATGTATCTTGACCACAGACCTTTTGAACTCTAAGAGAACGTAAAAAACAATCACGAAAGACATAGTGTACCTTCAAACATTATGCAAGAACAATAATTAACGGTAATAAAATAGAACAAATCTACCATGAGAAATATTTTTGTCACTTCAAGTAGATGAGCGCCCTACGAGAAAACACCAAAATCCATTTAATTTTACGTATTATTCTAAAGAGAGTTCCCAACGTTATTATTAAAATGTGATTAGATCGTGAACATTTACACCAATTTCCCAAAATATGCCACCTCAACAATGCATCTTAGTTTCTTCTGTGGTTCGTTCTATGTCTATTTACGTGGCGCTACAACACTTCTGTGCTGCCCTCCTCCAACATTGTTTGTTGGTTCGTTCATGTTAAGTCACTTTATGCTATTGTGGCTAATCGGACGATCCTACATCGGTAGGTCTAAATTTTTCCTATCCGAGTTTAATTTGGATAGGGATTTTAACGAGTACACGATTTTAGGAACCCTCGTTTAACGTCCCTAACGAAGGTTTGATTTTACTCCCTTTAAAAAATCAAGTGGTTACGAGCCCACGATCTTGGGCTTAGCAGTTTGTCATGCTAACCACACTAGACACAGGTCGCTCCCCTCCACCATTCTTTTCTCGTTCTTCTCCAGTCCTTGGACATACAGGACCGATCTTGCATCACTGTTGTCTCTATCTAACAGCATCGTCTTAAATCTACGTTGATCTACTGGTCTAACATTTTCTTGAAAATTATTCTTCGCCCTAGGTTAATCTTTGTCGTCCATGTTTGTAATCAATATCTTTGGACGCTTGAACAACTACGACATCATCTGCGTCATGTAAATATAAAATCGTCTTAAATTCATTGAATTTTGCGTTACTCATTACTGAAGCCGTTGTTCGGGGTTTGAGAAAAGTCATTTGATATCTTACTTCATTGCATGTAAAAAAAAAAAAGGCCTTGCGCATGAGAAGTACCACCGAGTTCTTCCAAGATGCGAAGGTGATGCAAGGTTCAGACTTATCACAGGTCATGATTACCTCCAGGCACATCTGCACAGAATGGGCGTTGCAGAATCTGATATTTGCCCCATATGTCTTTCTGGTGTAATGGACGCTGCACACTTATGACATAGCAGTGTTCTTAAAGATGTTCGTAACAATGATGACGATGCATGTCTTTATTGGGAGATTTGTCGACATATGCCAGATGTGCCATCTGCTGGCATTTGATAAATAAAAGATATAACAAATAATTTTGGACGCATGCGAAATGAGCTGGTGTCTTTGTGACCATACTTTTTGTCATAACAAAAAGACACCTACTAGCCGCTACAATCTTTCTTTTTATTTTTTAATGCATATCATTTTCGCATCCTATCAGCCTACCGATGTATCCGAACATATCTGCATATGAAGGCGGAATCAACCTTGATTTAATCTCATAATTTTCTGTGATATACGAGCAGATCTTTCTAGGCTTCCAAATGTTTTTTTTTTTTTAATTCAGGATTAGCAGTATCTGCACACTGAATTTATTTTTATAAATATACTGTGAGACATCTCTGGAGGAAATATTAATATTAGTAAATATATTTTTCACTAAAACTTCTTTGATCAAATACTCTATTTAGCAAAAGTATTTTCCTGAAAAAGATATTTTAGAAGATCGGAGAGATATAAAACGCCTGGAGTAGGCATCATAAAAAGTTTTACTGCTTCCGTGTGAACGACGTTCCTTAATAAAAGCCTGGTCTCTAAGGCCAAACGTCAGTTGGTCAGGACTAATAAATTGGTAATGATTTTTTTTTTATATTTGTTGATCTTATCAGTGACGAATTCGCACCTATAAAGGTTTTCGGCATCCAGAAAATAGTAAGAAAATATATGAATTGTCAAAGTTAGTAGCAAAAAGCATCTCTTGCTGACTATTTGCATTATACCTGACTATCAGTTACATTGATTACTGAAGTAAGAAGTATAGTCCCCTCCTTGCATCCCATTGGCCTGCCACATTTGGCCAAATCTCTCGTCAGTGTCTTTGTATTTCCGTAAAAATTAATACGTGGTCATTTTTTAGGGTCCTTGCTACACGCAAGATGTACGCCGTGCTTCGTTTGTCACATACCAAGGCGCTAAAAAACTTTAAATTTTAAATAAATTAAAGTGCACAAAACTCAAAAAGAGACATAAAATAATGAATTTCATGCAATAGAAAAACTAAAAAAATACACACAGATACATTAAAAGTCCTTGGAAAGCATTGATTATTTTTAATGTGTTAATTGAGATTTTAGTTACAATATTAATTTTATTCAAGGATTTGAAAACATTCGTATTTTATAATAGCTTCTTCTTTGCCGGTTGTCAATTCTCTTTTCTATTAAAATGCTAAGTACTAATTACATACTAAACCATCGCTTACTAATTTTTATATATTTTGTTTTTTAGTTTTAAAAGCTAAAATCAGTTAGTTATTTTGCCGACTCTTCACTATGTTTTTCCGAATACGTTTTAGTGCGAGGGGTGACTCGTGGTATGGTGGTAAGTATAACAACCTACTAAGCCGAAGATCGTGGGTTCGTGACCTGGCAGGTGGCCGGTGGAATTTTTTAAAGGGAATAAAAAATCCTTTGTTAGGCCGTCCTTCGGTAGGGACGTTAAAAGGAGATACTGAGCCTCTACGACGTCAGGTACTCGTTAAAAATCCCGATCCCAATTAAAATTAAATAGGCAAAATATTGGGCTTCCACTGCAGCATCGTCTGATTTCCCATTATAGAATAAAAGTGACCAAAACAAGTATTTTGAATCGATACTTTTCTTCATAAATCTCCTGTGCCTTTTACCTGAATAATTTTATTTCACCTATCTGTTTTGAGTTATAATTCATTTCAATTTTTCGATGAGTTTAATATCAATTTTTTTTTCATCCACCATATTTATTTTAAAGTAAGAAAAGGGAATTCTATTTAAACGTAATTTCTCATAATCAATCGCTACTTTGACCAGGGAATTAGAATCGTATTCTTGTGTAGTAGTGATTATTTTTCTATTTTCTTTGCTGCTACACACTTAAATGCATCTTTTATTGTTTTGACTCTTTCCTTCGTTTTAATGAGGATATTGTCCTTTTATAATCTACATAATTTCCACCTAAGAAGGAATAAAATGAAACTAAACCGGGTTAAGTGGAAGTTTTACTTGAATAGGACGTTTCCATTCCAACTGGAAAGGGAGAAACAAAGGGAGTTATTATATTGTCCCATCAGTAAATGGGTTGGGGGAAACGGAAAGGAATAAACGGAATCGAATAAATAGGAGGGAGTAAAATTAAGATTTAATGTATTTTTATTGTTCTTTTTTTTATATAAGAATGACTTCTGATAATCGTTAAATACCGTCAATTCTATTACGACTTAAAAAAATTTGGATAATAATATAGCTTAGCGAACCCGAAGGCTCAATGTCGAAAGCACCTATCTCTGCTTGCAAACTTCTCTCCGCGGACCCAAATTCGCCCAATTCTAAACGCAACCCTTCCACCTACGCCTCGGTCTACCCCGCAGACGCTTCCAACCCAGCAGCTTTACATATCCATATTAATCTTCGTGAAGCTATACTTGAATAATATTTAGGAGGTGGATGTTTAGTAATTCCGCGTTATGTAATCTCATATATTCCCCAGTGGTCTCATCTTTTTTTGGAACGAATATTCTACGTAACACTTCATTTGCGAATATCTGGAGACGTTGTTCAAAAACTAATGAATTATGAATGAAATACCACTTAATCACATTAATGCTGAATTGTTACGGTTTTCATATTTTTTTCACTTTTCAGTTACTTTTCAATACTTTGCGAGCAGTACTAAGTAATTGTGTCTCACCTCAATTCTGTTAAAATTCTAACAAACTTTTATTTTTATTGGAGGATGGAAATAGTTGGGGGGGGGGAGTGCAATCAAAATAAACACCAAATAAGTGAGGACTTATTTATTAACTGTGCCGACGTTTCGACCACTTGATACTTTTGGACGTTTTGATACTTTTTAGGTCATCTTGAGGGCAAATATAATGAGTTGCGGCTAGGTGAACCGTGTTTTTTAATCATTTATTTTATTTACCGTTTTATTTTTAATCATTTTTTTCGGATTTAATACATCAATTGACGGTAATAATGTAGAGCAAAATATATAAAAATTGTCGTTTTTTGACCAATAATTTGAACTAATTAAATTTAGGATTTATATAATCTTTTTACAAATGTATTTATTTTATTCAATGGTAAGTTAGCATTTCTGAAGATTTTTGATTTACTTTATGGTTCGTACCAAAACAAATTTTTTGTCTGCACTTATAGAAGCAGTAAGTAAATCGTTCTAGATTGGCTTGATTCTTAGATTATGAACAGAGATTCAGTTGTTTGAAACATAAGAAAATCTATCTTGTATACTTAATTTTGTTTTAATTCTTTAGGTGAGTAGATTGTCCAAGGAATATTCCAGCATATCTTAGGCCGGGTTTCATAACTACTGATTTCTCCCTGATCATATAAATTTATATTGAATATTTAATAAAAATGTTTGATACTAAAAACTTGCTATTAAAACTATTTTAGTTTATTAAATGTCAATAAAGTATGTAAATTGAAAAAAACAATATGAAAACACGCTACTTCCAGAACTTATTAGTGTCTACTATTTTTCAACAAATAATTTTTATATTCCATGTTCATAAAATTATTAATAAATATTTTCTTATGACCTTTCAAACAGTTACAAGTTTGTGTTTATTGTTTTTTTTTTTATTTGAGAGCTCCGTGTTTTAGCTTTACTATTATTTAATTTACTGGTAACGAAAAATTTAGTTATACTGTATACATATTTGTTATTTCAATAATGATTTCAATTTTTTTAATAACACTGTTTTTTTATTTTTCAGGTAAATTTTACACTTATATAGTTCCTGGAACATTGCAGAAGTATGTAACTTAATTTTATTTTTTTTAATTTATTGCATGGTTGTTAGTTAATTAATTATTTATATAAAAAAAAGTAATTGTGATCAAATATATCATTCTTAATGGAAGAAATCTAATTATAGTTTTCGGCCTGAACTAATTTAGAATTTCATGTTATTTCAAGTTCAATTCAAAAAATGCTTTCTATAACGGTTCCTAAAACCCCCTTACCTTATTGTGGGGGATTTCAACAGTTCAGTTTTTATTAAAATTGTTAATAGTTCCGGTATATCTTGAATTAAATTTGTTATAAATGAATATAAACAGAAACTGTAAAATACTATAGTCCGACAATTCACAAAACTGCGCAGGTCGTTTTGAAAATCGAGTTATATTTTCGAAAAAAAAAAATATATATATATATATATAAATTCGATTGTTGTTTTTAAATAAAGTAGCACCTCTAGCTATAAAATTATGAAATCCCAAAATTGAGATTGGTATCATTATATTAAACATATTGTTTTCAAATATTGTTTAGAGCAACAATTATATTACAACTTCGAATAAGGACAAATTATGTTTAATTAAATTTATAATATTAGCTTCACTTGCTTAAATGTTGGTCATTTTGTTATATTTAAATTAACAATTTAAATATAACAATATTTGTAATAATTTTAAATATTTGTAATTTTCAATACAAATCTATTACGACCATCATTCAAAGTTATTATAATTTCTGGTCATATTGTAGCAAAAAATTAAATATTAAAATTTCAACTTTTTCATTGCACCTACGAAAGCGAAACTAGTGAACTTAATTCTGAAAAATCATATTGTATATCTATTGTGATATGTAATCGTAGGAAAAGAAAGTCTTTGCGAAACGTTGTGAATAAGACAGTGTATTTTTTTATCTTAACCTTACATATATTTCGACACATATTTTTCCCGCCATTTTATGATTATTTATAATGCTTATTAAATAAACCTCTAGTTATAGGGCCACAGCCATCCAATCCAAAAGATTATCGATTCATTTAAATGCAAATTAAATCGCTTCCGGTTCACATTTTTTCAACAATATAAGCACTCTAACGGAATGCGATAACTTTGTGAACGTTATTGCGGGCGTGAACCAATTTCAGTGAAAATTCATTTTTTTTTCTTCTTTAAAGGTAAAGTTTGTTAATAAACATTTCATAATTTCACTTTTAAATATCGGGTACACGATATCTTCTCCGAGTATTTTATGATAATATTAGTTTATACCATAATAATAATAAGGTTTAGCTAACCGGAACTCTCGTGGCTTATACCACCAATTTCTACCTACAAACTCTTAACGCAATCCTCCTACCTACATCTCGGTCTGCCCCTCGGAAATTTACCTGTCCGCTTAGCGCTTTTTAATTTCTGTATTCGATGGTTACAATGCCCAACGACTTTAAAATTTCAACTTAACCTTCAAGACACTATCACTTCAATTATATCAATGTCCAATTTCCTAATTTTTCATCCTTTTTGGGACAGAATATTCTACGCAATGTATTGTTTTCGAACACACTGCGAAGCGGTTCATACTTCAACGGCTTCGTCTTACACACGTTAAGAACAGTTGGAAGGATTAATAAAAGTTAAAACTAATTTGAAATATTTGAAGCTGAAAGGCAGTTTCCTAACATAAGTGATAGTCTTTTATTACCTCTGGAACAATGGCAAGAAACAATTAAATCTCGTAAGTTTCATCTTGTAGTAGCTGTAATAAGAAAGCAGTTCTTAACAGGCAATATTTTTAATTATTCGAAGTTTATTCACACTAATTTTTTATTAGTCTTTGTCCTTCCTTTACTCAGAGAGTGTTTAATAACAATATTATTATTCGTTATTAGTATTAATTAGTAATGTATTGTTCAGTCATATATTAAATTAATTGTATTAATTAGTTCGTATTAATAATTATAGTAATTCAACATATCAGTAATTCAACTATATAAATAATATAAGATTATGAGGTTTTTATGTAAAATTAGTGGTCAGTTAAAATTAAACCAAGTCCATTTTAGCACTATAAAGAAGAATATATTTACGTCATTCTTTTTAATAGTGTATTACAGTACATTTCCCTTCAGATCAGAAATCTGGTTTTTTAATCGTTTAAAAAAATCACAGAATGTATACAATTACATTACATGTTCTAAGGTTTCTGGCCTTTTTAAAATGTCTAAGTGACTCCTGGTGTTCATTTGCTGTCAAAATCAGATAAAATAAGATCAAAATAAGAATACATAAATATTTGAAAGCATGTATCAAAATTAAAATTATTGTATTTTACGTATACATTATTTCTTTCTTCCGTGCGTGCTCTTATTTGAGACTACACATATTATTTGTTTGACCATGTAATTTATGGCGTTCGATTTCAGGTATAAGTAAAATATATCACTGAATTCGAAAAAACAAAGCAAGGAGGAACTTCATTTTTAAACTTTTTTCACGCTCAATCAGTTAAATTGTAAATATATTTAAAAATGGCAAATCACAAAGCCACTGGACCCTGACTTCATTAAGCTGTTACATGAAATACAGCACTGTTTTTATTTAACTAGTTAATATTGAATGCATTGATTTAAAAGAATAAAACGAGGTACATCATGTTCCAATGTTTCGATTTTAGGGCTGTTAATTCAGTACAGAAAATGAAGTGAAATTATGTCAAGGCATTTTTTAAATTAAATCATTTTGTTCATCTATAAATGAAACCTAAACTAAATAAAAAATATTTCACTATTTTATTTAATGCAAAATACTCAATATCTCAAATTAATACTAAGTGGGTACATATAGTTTTAGTAAGCTTACCGGTTATTTATTTTTTTTTTTTCAGAACCTCCTTTATTTTATGAAATTACAATTAAAAATAGGTCGTAAAAACTATAGCTTCTATATAAAGAAAAGCCTTCTGTTACCTTTCGGTATTTTAAGGCGTTACATAGGGCTGAGTCCGCTGAAGGCGGTTTTAATTCGAACCGGCACGAGGCCGCTGACATTATACATTACAAAACTGTGAGGGACTGTTTAGCGGGATCAAGTGACAGTTGTAGAAAGAAGAAAGGGCAGGAAGGAAGAAGGAAAAGGAAGGAAGGATAAGGACAAGGGAGTACTTAGCCCATCCCTAGATCGAATGTATGCACATCGACCAAGGGGACACTGCCCTGCCATCTCCCAGGTCTGGGGGTGCTTTTAAGTCCCTAAATAGGGGGTTCGCACCGGTCTTCAGCCCATCAAAAAATTTGATGTGCCTTCGACCTATGTACTCGGGCACCGAAGCTCCTCCCGGATGGTGGTGTCCCCCTCGAGCGATGTGCCATTTACGATCTTCCTAAGGATGGAATTCTGGTAATGTTGCAGGCGCTTCAGCGTTGTTTTGTAGAGGTGTCTCAGTATTGGTGCACCATAGAGCAACGTAGGTCTTATTATGGACTTGGATTTGTAATTTCAACCTCCGTGAGAGCTGCGGCGACAAGAGCAGATGGTATAGCCTGTGGGATTTCTGTCGTGCCAACTTCAATCTTGCCGGAACTTGCTTTGAAGAGGTGAGGTGCCTAACAAAGTTGACGCCAAGGTAGAGGATTGAAGTGGATAATCTTCTATCATCGCAGTTCACGGTAAAAGTCTTCGGTAGAGGTTTCTTACTCACACTCTGAAATGACATCACGGTGGCATCCGTCTTGGACGGATTCACCCTGATGCAAATCAGTTTCAGCACGTTCACTATGGTTTCAGTCACCTTTTATGCCATGTGGGGTGCTGATGCTGGTAGCGCGAAACCCAATATCATCCGAATATGCTGCTACCATTGCTCCTGGATGCTTCATTGCGACCACGGGTACTGTGAAAATCAGAAACATCAGTGGCTCCAGTACAGAGCCTTGAGGTACTCCACTAGCTCCACCTAGAAGTCGAGTAACTGTTACCGACTAGTAAACAGGTAGTATATATTTTAGTTACTTACATCGAGGTACGAGGGAGCGGAGTGGCTCTGTGATAGAGCACTGAGTTGCCATGGTGGAAATCCTGGTTCAAATCCCGCTGCAGGAAAGACTTTAATTTAGTCTGTTTGCAGCCGAAAATGGATCATATGGCATCTAGGACCCTCCTCAGGTACACCCTGCCTCTATAAAATGTTATAAAAATAGGGTACCCAAAATAAGGGGGGGGGGAATCTTTTGGTTGAGGGTGATCTAGGATAAGCCACCTCCTTGCAGAACTGTTGTCCATAAAACAGTAGTCTCCACCATGTACTGAACCGCAGGCCCGTTCATGGGTTATAGTAGTGTAGATAAACACCGGGTTATATCTACTTAAACCTACCTACTTTAGCACAACTAAATGAACTATTATCTTACTGAAAGAACAAAAAATGGCATGGAAATAATATTTTATTCAAAATTCTTACCATACATTTACACGAACATATGATTAATAACTACTTTCATGACAATAACCATTTCGTTTATCACAGATTTAAGAACTTATAGAACTAAAGCATTATTCATGTTTAGAAAAATAAAGTTGTCTAAAAAATGAATGGTCACTAGTCAATAGGAGATGCTGTAAGACTTCATATCTCAGCTCTCTTAATGTGCAGTGCCTTGTCATTCCGAGTAGTGTTCGTTCAGCTCGTGTGGGATCTAGGAATCTAGCTGCTTAGCCTTTAAGAACTTCTTGTCATTCGATTTGTGCTAACATCTGATGCTTGTTATTATTAAGTTAACTGACTGTATTATGAAGGCCCTCTTACCCAATTTTTTTGATCTTAGTCTTCCATTTTGGAGACTGACGTTTTAAAGGTTAAATCTTCCGAAGGAAATCGTAAAAACGAACGACGGGTGGTTCCTTGTTACAACTTCCTTCCGCCAATAACTTGATTAATAATAACTTGAAATAACTTGATTGAGGTTTCTTCTTTCCGTACGTATAAGCTTATACAAACCTCTTAAAATCCCCCCACCATTGCCACTTTTGAAGTGAAACAAACATACCCCGCAAGTATTTCTAAAGTGACATTAGTTCAAGTTTGGAAAAACGGGTACAACTATCAGTGAACTTGGAATAGCATTAGAAAAATAATAGTGACACACGTGCCTTCAGACAGCCAAGCTCTGAAGCTAAGTTGATACAGTTTTGATGAGATTTAAGATATATTCACCTATTTATTTCATGGTCATAACTCACGACCAAAAAAACACTTGAGCATTATTTTGTATAATAGGTAAGTATGTTTCTGGGCATCAACAGACTGTTTTGTCTTTTCTTGTACATAGGGAATTGCATGCTCGACATCTCAAGATTGGAACATATTAATAGCTCTGTGGGTAAGGCTATTTATATTTGAAAAAGATAAATTATTTCTCGGATTTTTAATCAACTAATACCCTATATGAGTTGTAATGAAACAGATTTTTTGATATCAGGCGTCTTATTGTCTTTGTTATAAAACTATCTTGTGAAATAATCTTATTAATATTAATATTGCAGCGCTACAACCTCCACCAAATCCTATCAACCAACTCTTCACCAAATATTCTTAAGAGGATTTTTAGTTCCTCCTTTTGTTAACACCGCCTAAATTGTTAGTTATTAATAACTGTTGAATATCTGTTAACCTTTCCTAGAAGCCGTGCTGTTCATTGACCCGCCATGTTGGGGGGAGACCGGAAATTGTAAGGCCTTGGTGACCGCTTGGAAATGGTGTCCCGGGTTGACCCCTCTCCACCAGCCCATCGACCTCACAACCTAACCAACCTCTCAACCTCTCCGCTTGAACCTTAGGTTCTCAGTTTCTCCTATCGGAGTTACGGCATTTCTCTCTGTAGTTTCCATATTGCAACTACCTCAGGCTACCTCCAGAGAATAGTTTCTCCTCTCGACATTCCTGGTGTTTAGTGAGTAAGGATTATGTTGCGGAATATCTAGAGAAAATGGCTGTATATATAAGAAGGTATTTATCATAGATTAATATTAAATCAGCAGATTATATTTAATGGCATAAATGTTTCTATTTCTCCTTTTTATTTTATTGTAAATGATCCACTATTTAACTGTTATGTTATGTAAATCATAAATAGGTTCATTGTCAATATTACTTTTATGAAATATAAATGTACAACCATATATATAGAATAGAATGGAATAGAAAAATAATTTTATTCTGGGACCAGGTCCCTTTAGAATAACGGAGATGAACAAAATTAAATAAATATATATCTGGCCAAAGGCCTACATCAGAATAAAACAATATTTACATAATATCTTGAAAGTAAATAACTAAACAGGTATGTTTTGGTAGAGAATCAGAAAATGTGATACAAAAATAAAATAAAAAAACAGATAAACTTAGAATAAAAAGAAATAGGCTTATGGAAAAATAAATGAATAAATAATAGCATCTAATAATAAAAACAAATGATATCATTATGAGTGAGGAATATTTCCAGTAGTTCATCAATCGATCAAGTTGAATACGTCTATAAATTATTTATTGATTATAGAGCATCTGTTTGGGATTTTAGAAGATGTAGGAAAAGTTTGGATTTAAATGAGGTTATAGAAGACGTATGACGGATATCGAGTGGGAGTGAGTTCCAAAGAGAGATAGAACGAGCGAGAAAGGAACGCTCAAAAGATTTGGTTCTATGGGAACGGATATAAAGATCGGAAGGGCGAGATCTTGTGCCTTGGGATTGGATTATATATATATATATATATATATATATATATATATATATATATATATATATATATATATATATATATATTAACATTATTAATAAAAGTGTAATTATATAAGTTTTAATATCAGTATTTATCATATTTTTGTTTTTGTTTTTTTTTAGTGTCAGACTATCTGCTGATTGTCACTGTTTTGTATTTGACAGGTGTAGATCAAAATATAAAGAGAAAAAATAAAAATAAATAAAAAATATCAGTATTTAAAGATTCAGCCTACTTATTAAACTTTCTTGTGGCGACTAAAAATTATATTAATTAACACACCTGTCTAATTTTAAAAATGACAATTGTACGATGTCTGTACATAAATGGTACGAACAAATCGATATCAAAATATATATTATATTATTATTTAGTCTAACAAATAGACTACATCTAAGGTACTGAAAGTAAAAATTATTTTATATTTTTATTTTCATTCAATACTTCCGTGTTTATATCATTTCGAAAATTTATTTTTGTTAAATTAATGCTCAGAGAAAACTAGGTTTTAGTGATTTTTTAACTCTACTTCTAGAACCTGAAAAAGCGAATATACCGTTATTGGTAGGCTTATTAGATTCAAAAAAGTCATTTTATACAATTTATTTATTAAGAGTTTGATAATATAATTTCTATACACAATTTTGTATTCCTCGATTTTTAAAACATAATGATGCCCTCTAGCCCCTTCATTTTTGTGGCCTATAGTTCAGTTATTTAGTTCCGTAATGCGGTACTGTATCTGAAGGTATTGAAGGCGCAACTTAGTCATTTCGGTAATAATTTTTATAAACAGCGTTATTGTGTTTACATTTGGTTAATTATGTATGCTCATATTTGTGTGTGTGTCAACAGATTTTAAATTTTGATTTGTCATAAAATTAAAAAAAAAGTGTGATAAATTCCTGGGTGCATTAAAATCTAGCTAATCTAGATGTCACTAAAAAAAGTTATAACAAAAAAAAAAAAACAATCGTTTGATTTTTAGCAAAAAAATCCATTCAATAATATTTTCTGTATAATTAATAAGAACCTTAGTTTAATTTTATGCTATACAAATTTAACTAAGATAGGTATTGTATTTTAAATATAATTTCTGCTATAAACATTTATAAAATGGACTTATTTTCTATAGTATTACAGTTTTCTTGTACATTAACTATTCCGAATGTTATTATATCAAAAAATAAATGAATATTTCATTTGTAGTTGATGTACCTACTCTTATAATATATATTTATAAAATACTGGAAGAAGGGGCTCCTAATAATAATTCGCTAACCTTCTATCCGGTTAGAATTCATATATTTGCCGGTCGTGAATTCAATGAAAACACAGGTAAATTTATTCCCCACACTATATAAATTAAGGCTATAAAAGAATTCATAAAATAAATACCAATCAAAGGAAATACAGAATGAGTAAACAATAGCTATATAATGTAAAAATAGAAGGGAGAACAATTACAAAAATATGAATGTGTACATCTAAACCTAAGGAAATACAAAAAAAAGTTATTTAAAAAGAAAATAAAAATTATGAAAAAGAGAATGCAATAAGCACGTACAATTAATTAGTTTTACAAAAACAAACTTGAAATTAACTATTTAATAAAAAAAAGAATGAGCTTTAAAACAAGAAATATTGATAGTCAGTGAATAAATAAAAATAACTGAGTTCTTGAAAAGTTTGAGGTGAGTTCTTGAAGATGATGAGATGATAATTCGATAAGATGAGGAGTAGAAATAACTGAATGTCTCTTACCGGTAAGCCCAAGGTGAGGTGAAAATAAACAAACAGTTTTACTGGTATGATTTGAGAAGATGAAGAAGATGGAGAGATTGGCGACAAATCAAAGTGTAGAGTAGCAAGTCGAGTAACAACCTTCTCACACGACAACTGTCTCGAGACTGATCTTGTTTTGTTTTTTCGAACATCACACTACTAAGTATCGTAACATATGTTTTAATTACAATGTGAAAATTAAATTACTATCTGAATTCTTTTAGTTTCCTTTTAACTAATTTTACTGTTGTAAGAATTATATAAAACGAAAATTATATCTGGTTTTAATGTAACAAAATATCCGTTTGGAAAAATTAAAATTAATTAAAAATAGCTATTAGTACCCGACAAATACTCATAAAAATATATATATTTTTTTATTATTTATATTTTCATTTGCAATTGCGCATCAATTCAATTTGATCCAAGTTTCATACTCTTTGCTTTTCTACTGGAATTCCAAGTTTTGGAATGCAAATGTCAATAGTTGAGTAGGTCCCTTGGCCAATGTCTTTTTAATCTTTTCCTATCAAGTAACAGGCAGTAGAAAAGCGGAAGAACGAGCGGATTTGGGTTATTTTGTGTCGATGAGTGGAATATATTGTTTATATGGACTTGTTTTGCTAACCCCCAAAGTTCTGCTCCATATGTCTAAATATGTTTTAGTAAATTGTTAGTCTAACAGACATTGAAGGTTGCAACAGTGATGTTATCACATGTAGCAAACTTACGTATATATCTAATCGAAGATCTGTAGTCCAGAATGAAAAATATATATAAATAAAATATGAACTCCTTTTGTTATCAAAGTAAAATACATGTAGAAACCTGTTTAACATCATAATTTTGTTATTATTAATTTAAATGTTATAACATTGAACTTTAATACTAATATTCGAAACCCGTTAATATTCAATTTTCTGTCAATAAATTTAATTTCTTCCTAAAGTCCCATTTTTCTCCTACCTGTAGTAATTGAATACTGACTGTCGATGTAAATATCGGTTGTTTTTGACATGATGGTTTTTCAGGTACTTGAGTTTTCTTTAATATTTTCAATTTCATCGTAAAATAACAATTTTTTTTTTTTCCATTTTAGATATTTCGTCTAAAATTTGGATATTTCAATCTCGATTCATTATGTAAACATTGTTTATTTTTCTTTCTTGGCGGTTTGTATTTTTACTATACATTAAGTTAATAATATTGAATTAATATATAATATAGATATATCTTAGAGTAGGTAATTAAATTTAAATCAACTTAAATAGTTCTACAATCGAAATTTATATTCAAAGAAAAAAAATACTCAATCTATACTGATGTTATTTAAAATGTAACTTGCATTTAGTTGATGCTATTTCCGATTTTATCAAAATAACCTAATACAAACACCCTATCTAGCTAATTGGACAAATAAGGAAATACACATTTTTCTTAGGAATTATATCTATAACTTTGTCCCTTTAAAATATTACGTAGCTCCATGTAGCCGAAATAATGATTGGTAAAATTTAGAAGAAAGTTATTCAGCATCAAACGTCAGTTTGACATTGATTTTTTCACCAATCAGCTGAGAGCGATCTGAGAACCTAATATTTATGCCTTAGATATATCTTTTTTCTAAAAATTTAGTTTTTTGGGAATAAGCTCTATGAAAGGAGAAATGAAGGTTACTAGGTGAAGAATGTAGAATATATGACTGGTGACTGTGAAAGTAACATTATTTGTAAATCTTAATGCTATAATTAAAAGAATTAGAAACATAGCTGCTATGAGGATGAAATAAATATTAAATCCAACCAATTTTATTAGTTTCTTTTCGACACAAGATAAATCTTAATATATCCGTTGGCAATTTTTAAGGCGTTTATTTGTTAAACTTGCGTTCCAAACTATAAAATGAAGATTTTTTTTATCCAATTTTATTTTTCCAATAGTGGTGACTGTTTGGAGGAGTTTTATAACCGGCTGTGACAGACAATTTAATTAACCTGTCAACGGCCTGGGGTGGATGCTGTGGGATCTGGGGACCCTCCTGGGACTCAGCTAGCTGCTATTTTATTGGTACTCCTAATCAGGGAAAAACCTAGTGATTGAGCGTGATTTAGGACAAATCACCTCCTTGCACAACCGTTGTTCTGAACACAAGAACCTTTAAAAGTTTTAGTTGTATAGGTTTTCTTCGATTATCTGAACCTTTTATTATACAAACCACATTCGACGACATTAGTTTAATTAACTTCATTGGCACTCAAACCCTGTAGTTTCAAACCTAGCTTCCTCTTCAATTCCCGATAATCCTCCGAGGCGTCTAAAAAGAAGATGGCCACGTGACCTTCTTAGTTGAACTTGTGATTTGAGTACTACCAGTGGGAAGTTTCTCTACATGTCATTATCTCATGTCATTATGTATCACTTAGCATATCTACTTGTTGTATTATTGTAGTACAGTTGTTTATATCAATAAATAAAGTATAATTAACAAATAAAGTATAATTAATCGACGCTCTATCGTATTTTTCATAAGGGAATTGTCTTTAGAAGAAGTAACAGCTAATCTGATGTAACCATTTAAATGTAACTAAATATAGAAATGAAACTGACTGATATAGAGAGAGTTACGTCCTACCAGAGGGAGACACCACCCTCACTAACACGTGTACACAATTCGTCTTCACTGCCGCAGTGGTAGCCTCTCACGGATTTACAACACGTGCAGGCTGTTGACTAAATTTAATGAATCATACAACCCTCTCCTGGGCAAACATTTATTGTAACATCGCTCATTCGACCGAAATAACTCTTCCCAATTAAATTAATGGATGCCAATTCATCGTAAAAATATTAATTGAATATTTTCCTTTGTTTCATTAAGTGATTACCCGTTCATAACAGTAATAATGAATAAAAGTTCCTGTTATTTGACTTGATTGGATTTCATTCATAATTATTAAATTTAATTTAGCTTGCCAGAGTAAGTATGTTTCCTCCAAGTTTTTGGTTATTTGTATTGAAAGCGTCAGTTTTAATTGAAAACTAATTAATTATATGCAAAGTAAATTAAAAAAAGCCAAGGGGCTAAGAAAGCAAAAAAAAAATATAAAAAATAAATGAAAAGTTTGCCTACAACTCCAAAAAGGCAACAAAAATTTCAAAACCGCATCCTGAGGCGTATTTGAAGGCACTCCTCTCTACCAAGTACGAAATGAGACATAATACACGACATGTTAGGACTCCCGAAGGTAACGGACTTTATCATACGGAGACATATCGAATTCTTTGATAGCCTTTAACACTGCATTAACCCACTATTCAACAAACACATGACACTCAACATGGACTGAGTAAACTACTAACTCCAATCAAAACAACTAGTAAGCCCCATCACTAGACCCCCACTCCTAGCATCTAATTATTCTCAAGAAAATCCTATTCACATTCCTCTCCTAAAATCCACCTGGTGCAGTAAAAGCGATTATTACATCTTTCTATGCTATGTTATTTTCAACAAAATAATAAAACCCAAACGGTTAGGGAAACAATGCAATGATAAATTAAATAAGATCCATTTTATAATATGTATTACTAGGCAGAATTTTCTCGTAATATGAATTGTGCTGTCTTCGTTACGGTCCGTCCTGCGTTACCTTCCTGAGGCTCGCCCAGCATCTGTAATGTGGGTACCTTAAATGTGTGAAATCCCCTCCAATGTACAACCACTGTTTTAAAAATAGTTAACTATTTAACAGTTGGATGGAGCGGAGTGGCTCAGTGGTAGGGCACTGAGTAGCCATGCCGGAAATCCTGGTTCAAATCCCGCTGCAGGCAGTTACTTTTATTTAGACTGTTTGCGACGGGAGATAGGATCTAGGACCCTCCTGGGGCTCACCCAGCCTCTATAAAATATTATAAAAATAGGGTAGCCAAATTAAGAGGAAAAACCTGGTGGTTGAGCGTGGCCTAGGACCTCCTTGCGGAACCGTTGTCCATGAAACAGTACACTCTCTACCTTGTACTAAACCCCAGACTCGTTCACGGGTCTTAGTGGTAACAGGTTTTTTTTTTTTTATTTACCACCGACTGATCCTAAGAACGTTCATGGGTTGAGGTGGTAATGTTTTTAATGGTCCAGGAAGAGGTTAAAGAATTAATTCTATTATGTTTTGTGAACTATTTAATATAAGCCTTCTTCAGGGCTGGACATAAAAGATACAAAAATATTTAAAAATGAAATAAATAAAACTGTATACAAAATAAACTCATGTAATAAACCATGCAATCAGTATGCGATCCAGCCCTGAAGAAGAGGTCCAATGTGGATGAATATTCCTGTTTCTAATAAATAGTTTTTAACTATTTAAGGAAATAATTCTCGAACCTCTGCCCTCACCATTTTCTTTCTAATATAATTAAGGCCAACTAGTATTATTCCATTCAAGTCGTCGAATTCTTTAAGAATATTTCGCTAGCCACACTGCTATAAAGGGCTTAATCTGAGCAATGAATTAAATGAAAGTATCCTTCTATACTTCGGTATTTATAGATTTCCGGGTCCGGTGCGGAACCTATTCTTCCAGTAATCCTCTTATTTGGCATTCTCCTAAAACCAATCCTGGTTTCTGATTTGTCAATCTTTTCTTAAAGTTTTTTTCTTTCTTCTTTACCACTGGTATGTTTGGGAGCCATAATTTGATTAATTTATAACCTTTTTCTCTGTTTGAATCTTCGGGATATTTCACTATTTCGATTGCTTCTAATAGTGACATTTCTATAAGATAAATATACATTTAATACATTGAAAACACTATCTCTGCTCATCCCCTAACCATGGGAAACTGCCTTAGTATTTATGACGTCGGGATGGCAGCAGTAGAGAGGGGTTTGAAGCGGACGACGTAATTGACGTAGGTTAAACAAGACAAGGGCTCTTCTCATTACAATTTCAACGTCACTTGGCCAACTTGTTCTCCTCTCCAATCCACGCTCTAGTACATGATCGAGAACTTTTAACGCTTGTGTAGTAGGAAATAATTTAATATTTATCGTATTTCGAACCTGTAATAAACTGTGCAATGAAATCTAATTTATAATTCAATATTAATTCCTGTTTATCGAGAAATCAAACGTCAAATAACGCTTTATTATCTGAAACTGTTTATTGAACAAAACGTATTCATGAAATAACTAAATAAGCAGACCAAAAATCAATAGAGATACCACTAATCTTGTTGTATTTACTTTGCCTATCATTTTAATTTTTTTTTTTTATAAAAAGCATTAATATTGATTAGAAATGATACTACATTAAATATTGTAAAATAAAAAAATAATAGAAAATGTCTATAATAATATAAATTCTAGGCAAAGTATATCCTACAAAATTATCTATATCCCTATTCATTTTGCGGAGTATTGTATCTGAGAAGTTTTATAACTCAAGAATTACGACAAAATGTTAATGAGTTGAATTTCAAATTGTTCTGTCTTAACTAAAGAGTATTAGGAGTAGTGGTGAGACAAGAATACAGAAATATACCTCTCGCTTAACCATATTTATTATTTTCGAAATAACCTGAACATTGAGGTCACAAGAAGAACGTGAACAAGGGAAACAAAAACAATTTCAATTGTTACTAAATATGCTTTTTTGTTTTTCTAGTTCACTTTATCCTTGGACCCCATTACCCTGAAGAAGACCTGCAATGTGGATCGAACCGTTGGGTTTAAAAAAAAAATAGTTCAATCCTATTTAAAAACTTATTTCTGTTCTCCGGAGCATTTCCTTCCCAATATAAACAATGTCTACTAAAATCATTCGTGTTATTATGAAATGTTACATAAAGTTAGCAAAGCACTGATTATTAGTTTGATTATACAACTATTATATGATTATTAAAATTAAATATATTTTGATCCTCAAGGTAGTATCCTTGGCCATATCCTTTATACAGTTTATACAGCTGACATCCCAACTCATCCTAACACTATCCTTACCACGTATGCTTATGATACATGTGTATTATCAGTCAACACCAATCCAGTTATTGCATCCCAAAGCCTCCAATCCCATATCACTGATCTTGAAGAATGGTGTCAAAACTGGAGAATTAAAATAAATTCTCAAAAATTCCATCAAATCACTTTTACCTTAGGTCGTAAACCAATGACTTCCTGCCCTTCAGTATCCTTTAATAATATCCCACTGGTGCCTGTAGAACAGATTCGATACTTAGGGTTGCACCTCGACAAACGATTAACATGGAATCGTCATACTAGACTGAAAAGACAAGAAACCGCTCGACGTTTCAGGCTACTTCAACACTTGCTAGACAAACGCTCTAACCTCCCAATTAACTACAAAAGACTCATCTACATGACCATCATACGACCCATTTGGACTTACGGAGTAGAGCTTTGGGGCTCTAGTAAGCCATCGAATTCCTCTCGTATCCAATCCCTACAATCCAAAATCCTTCGTAAAATCCTCAACGCTCCTTATTTTGTTAAGAATAAAGTCATCCATAACGACCTTAATGTCCCATTTGTTGCTGATTTGGCCCGAACCCGGTATCTATCCTTTCATAACAAACTTCATTCCCACTCAAACCCTCTAGTTTCAAACCTAGCTTCCTCTTCGATTCCCGATAATCCTCCGAGGCGTCTGAAATGAAGATGGCCACGTGACCTTCTTAGTTGAACTAGTGATTTGAGTACTACCAGTGGGTAGTTGCTCTACTTGTCATTAGCTCATGTCATTATGTATCATATAGCCTATTTACTGGATGTATTTTTTAATACAGTTGTAAATATCAATAAATAAATTTAAAAAAATAAATATATATATATATATATATATATTTTGATACATTTAATTATACAATATACATTGTTATAAATTATAAATGCTTACTGAAAAATTAAAATGTGCCTCCTCAAGTTTCTGTTGTCCAGTGATTTTTTAAATTGGTTCACCTGGCCTAATATTGCTGTGACCTACGATTTATGGCCGCCAGACAATCGCAGCTCGATAACTGGTACTTAATGACCTTTCAACCCACGAACGTTTAAATGCTGGAGTTCAAGGACAGTGATCAATCGAAATAGATCCACGGGTTATGGGTGTTCAGGATATGGATGATGTTGAACATGAATCTATTCGGCTATGGCATGAGCTATTCAGAATGACACCAGATCTAAATCCCTGTTGATAGATGGATAGGGGATTTGTAAAGTCACTTTCATTGTTTTGTTAAAAAACATAGAAATGTCGCTTAGTAACATTTTTTTTAAATATTTACTACTTCTTCAAGGATCATCTTTAATTTAAAACGGCATCTATATAATTTAATAATGAAGAAAAAACCTTACTCCAGTCAAAAATTGTTGTTAAAAAATTAACAAAAGATTAAAAAACGTTTCGACACTTATTTGCCATTTTAAATTTTAAAATTGCATTAACCCTCACACAAGACTGAAAAGACAAGAAACAGCAGGGTAGGCTTCCGACTACTTCAACACATACTAGACAAACGCTCAAAGCTTCAGATCAATTACAAAAGGCTTATTTATGTGACTGTTATAAGACCTATATGGACTTACGGAATTGAACTATGGGGCTCCACCAAACCATCAAATTCCTCTCGTATTCAATCCTTGCAATCCAAAATCCTTCGCAAAATCCTAAACGCTCCTTATTTTGTCACAAATAAAACCATCCATAATGACCTTAACGTTCCATATGTTACCGATTTAGCCCATTCCAGATACCTATCATTCCATAATAAATTCCAGGCCCATCCAAACCCACTAGTTTCCATCCTTGGTTCCAATTCCATCCCGGACAATCCTCCTAGGCGTCTGAAGAGAAGATGGCCTCGAGACCTTCTATAATAGAAATGTAATTAGAGTGCTGCCAATGGGTAGTGCCTCTAAGCGTCCTATCATGCATTTATTTATTCATACAGCATTTGTACCAGATGTATATATTACAGTTGTACAGTTCAATAAAATAATTTAAAAAAAAATTGCATTATACATTAGTGTTTTATAATAATTATTATTACAATATAGTATTATCAAATGCAAAATACATAAGGAGTAATTATGCCCTCAACACACCTGAAAACGACAGTTTGACACATAAATTTCGGGGGCTGACTAAAACTTATCAAAAAACAGCCTGGTGGGGACTCTTATTTCACGATAGACAGTAAAGAAACTAAACGAGCTGTTTTACGAAGTCCTCCCACACCCTTCATATTCGACAGACTTATCTCAGACAGATTCCCATCTGTTGAGAATCTAGTAATTGAAAATGTTATAATACGGTGGGGAAAATGTATTGAATTTAAAAAAAATATAAAGTATAATCATTTACGAGGAAGAAAATGGTCTGGGTGAAGGTGAAATAATTATTTTATTTAGGGAGAACTGTTTATTTGGAAGCCGACGTTTCGACCCGCATTTCAGGTCTTCAGGGCTAGGGAGATCAGGAGTTGACGCACTGAGAAAAGAAATTGACAATATTGTCTGAAGCCGTTGGATAATGTGTGATGATTGTGTGTGGACGCTTTGGGACGGAAGAATTTTTCGAAGAATAAGAAGTCTGTGAGGGGTGAGAATGCACTGAGTTAGTGGAAGAAGTAGGATGAGGTAGTGTTTGAGATCTGTAATTTTGTGATCTGGCACTGCTACGAAGAGGTTGAGTATTTTGGTATTTGCCCCGTCTTGTTGATATATTTTAATTAACCTCATATGTATGAGGAAGAAAATGTTCCGGGTGGAGGTAAAAAAAATATCTTATTCTCTCGGAGAACTGTTTTGGAAGCCGATGTTTCGACCAACATTGCAAGTCTTCTTCAAGGCCGGTGAGATCAGGAGTAGACACACTGATTTTTTAACCTCCACCCTGACCTGACCATTTTCTTCCTTATTTATATCTAAGGCCAACTAATATTATTCAACATATAATCATTTACAATGTGCTCACACAGCACAAGGCGCATACTGATGACGTAGTCATCACAGGGAAGACTAAAACAGCATTTTTCGGAATGGTATAAAAATTCAAGAGAGTAGCATTAGACTTAGGACTGAGAATAAATGTTGAAAAGACAAAATATATGAAATCCTCTAGACCGGGGAGAGAGATAGAGATACTGTTGACTGGCGTAACCATGGCGTAAACATGTTCCACCGGTGTAGTAAACTAAAGGGAGGAGTAGTTACGGAGAGCAATGATTTGGAAGTCGAAATTATGGGCAAAATGGTAGCAAGGACCAGATGTCTCTAAGCTCTGCAAAAAGCTCTCCGATCCAAAAGTCTTTCACGGAAGGCCACGATTCTGTTATATAAAATATTAGCAGTGAGATGTGGATTCACACCAAGAAAAACAGCTCTCCTGGCTTGGGAGAGAAGAGCCCTTTGATGGAACTGTATTAGTGAACCTGTTATCATCTGTGCTATTAAGAAGAGCAGGCTAAGGTGGTTAAGGCACGTGGAAAGAATGTAGCCTAAAATGAGGTTAAATGGTGCACCATGAGGGAAAAAAAGGGGGGGCAGAACCAGAAGTCGGTGGATGGGTAATTCGAGGATAATTAGAGAAATATAGAAATAAGCAATTGGACTGATTGGACTGATAATTTGGAGGAGCCTCACTGGAAGAATTTGAGAGGAATGGTGGCTGAGGCCCAGGATCTGTTAAACTGTAGAGCACAATAGAGTGAGCAATAATGGCACATAATCATAATTGATATAGAATAGAAAATAATTTTAGTCTGGGACCAAATCACTTAAGGATCACTTAAGAACAGATGTGTGCAAATTTTAATAAATGTATCGTGGTCAAAAGAGTGGCCACAAAGAATCATAAAATATTTATATTAGTACATGAAAATAAATATAAACGAAAAAGTATGTTGTACTAAAGAAAAAATTCTAAAATAAGAAGAATTAATCTGAGAGAGAAAAAATATATAAAAAATAATATCTGTAAATGGCCCCGTTCTTTTTGGCCGTTTTCTTCCTTACAAAAAATAATATCGGTATAAGTGATGGATAGGAGAGTTCTGATGGATATGAGATATTAACTATAACTGATTAGGGAGGATATGTTTGTGAATTTAGGGGATCTAGGAAAGCTTGGATGTGGATTTAGATAAGAGGATATCAGGTGGGAGTGAGTTCCAAAGTATATATGAGTACTTACATCTCCTGATTAGCGCCTCCTGATGCTACCTGATCAGTGGCCCTTAACCGATTTATTTACATATTCCTACTATTCAAAATGGTATCAAATATAACTAATATATAGTACAGAAAGTAAATATTTGAATAAAACTGTTTTTATTACATAAATTATTTTTTTATTCAATAACCTTTCCTTTGAAAACGGGTATTTCATATTAAAGGACCGAAATCCACAAGATAAATGTAGATTATTCGCCTTAATTAAGAAGTTGCACAATAGCGACTTATTGTCCTGGGAATCCCCTTGATTCCTTACCTCCCTGATCATCCTTTCTGTTCCTCCTCCCTGTAAAGGAACAGTGACCCGCTAAAGTTGACCTTAGCAGGTCACTGTTCCTGGAGGGTCGCAGATGAATAGGGAGGGCGAGGAGGGAACATGATAATAGTGTGGGAGGGGAAGGAGGATAGGGAGGGAAGGGCGGGGGAGCGCTATCGACCTCGAGTTGCCATGGCAACGGCTGAATTATTCCCTCCCCCTCCCACCCTATCCCTCCCTGAACCAAGCGCTTCACCTGCCAGAGGGCTAGTGTTGTGGTCCACACCTCAGCGGGTTCAGGGAACTACCAAAGTTCGTAAGGAAGTTATGTTGAGAACAAATAATTCCTTTCAATTGTTTATGTCATATGAGTTTCTGCGATGACAGTTCAACTCTTATTTTGGGCACGGCACGAACAAATCAGAAATAATAAAAGCGAAAGTACGATATCAGATGAAAATAAGTGTTCTCACAAACCCAAGCTGCCCAAATATATTCATAAAGATGAATGCCACGCAATCCGAAACAACAAAACGTAACTATAAATGCACGCAAGATCAATTAATTGAATCAAAACGGCCTTACACCAAAAGCAGGTTTCTTATCGGTCATACAAAGCTGACACATCTCTATCTATTTTTAGTGCAGTACAAACTATATATATATTTTTTAAGTTCTTATTTAAGATTAAAACGGGCGCGGAGTGGCTTAGTGGTAGAGCACTGAGTTGCCATACAGAAAATCCTGGTTCAAATCCCGCTGCAGGCAAGACTTTTATTTCGTCTGTTTGCAGCCGAAAATGGATCATATGGGATCTAAGACCCTCCTGAGGTTCATCCAGGCTCTATAAAATGTTTTTATAAACTAAATTATTTTGTTTATCTATAAAAGAAACCTAAAATATTAAAAAACTATTTCTCTATTTCATTAAATGCAAAATACTCAAGATCTCAAATTAATATTAAGTGGGTATATGTATTCTAGTAAGCTTATATCGAGGTAACAGGAAGCGGAGTGGCTCAGTGGCAGAGTTATTGAGTTGCCATCCCGGAAATCCTGGTTCAAATCCCGCTGCAGGCAGGACTTTTATTTAGTCTGTTTGCAGCTGAAAATGGATCATATGGGATCTAGGACCCTCCTGGGGCTCACCCAGCCTCTATAAAATGTTATAAAATAGGGTATCCAAAATAACCTCCCTGCAGAACCGTTGTCCATGAAACGGTAAACTCTCTATCATGTACTGAACCACAGATCCATTCACGGGTTGTAGTGGTACAGGAAAAAAAAATACCCAAGATCGCGGGTTTGAGCCCCGGCAGGTGGTCTTGGGATTTTAAATGGTGAAAGGTTCTTAGTTATGCTGCCCTTCGGAAGGGACATAAAATGACGGTTCTGAGTCTTTACATTGTCAGGTCCTAAAATCCATATCCTCATTATACCTACATGGTTAGGTGGAATTAAGGACTCATATTATAGCAATGTTCAGCCATCCTTAGGAGCATACATATTCGTTAAATTAATAAATAAACAAACATGAAGAATAGGTTTTAATTATTTGTGTATAATTCTATTAACTTAACCCCAGACCACTATCTACATTACTCGAGGTATCTACGATCTATCCCTTTACTCATAAAAAAAAAATATTGAATAATAAATTTAAGCTGACTGGACCGTGACCATTCATTGCATCATTTTGCTCGACCGCGGAAATAATCACTTGTCCGATCACTTCATAATCACTTCATTCATTGAACACAGATTCTTTTACGTTTTATGTATTAACACTTTTGAAGTTCTGAGATACCCTTTATTATCATATAATATATATTAATTATAAATTGTCATTATCCAAAGAAAATATGCGCGTATAATTGAGTAAGGAACTACTAAGTTAAAAAAAAAATATAATAAAATGTTTATTCCTATTGCAATTATAATGTTAAGATGGTTGCATTGGATGTATCTCACAGGTATAGCCGATACAGCGGAGCGGCGTAGCTCAGTTGTGTATAGTGCTGTATTGCTGTTCCGAAGGTCCCGGGTTTAATTCTGGATGTGGCAGAGAACATATTTGATCCATTACAGATGGACTGTAGGATTTGGAGGCAATATGGTATCTACCATATACCAGACCCAAGAACTACCATGGGTTGTAATGGTACAGTTTTTTTATTTTATTTTTTATTTCATATCAAAATATTAAAATCAAATCGTAATAACCATAATCAAATATGTAAACCATTATCCAGTCTACAGAATTATTTATTATTTAAAAACGTCTCGACATTAGTCATTATCAATATCTAAAATATAATTATTATGCATCATCCAACAACATATATAACTCTATAAATGTATAAGTCAAATTCATCTCTGAATGTGCAATACTATATTATTAATTTCCAAAGTTATCATCATCTAGGGATCAACATATCCCTCATGGTTAGTTAGTCTAGGAATTCATTAATTAATTCATTAACAGTTAACCATGGAGCATAAGTTGATCCCTAGATGATGATAATTTTTGAAATTATAAATATAGTATTGCACTTTCTGAGATGAATTTGACTTATGACTTTATATAAGGATGATGTTGGATGATGCACAATACTTATATTTTAGCTGTTGATTACGATTAATGACAAAACGTTTTTAAATAATAAATAATTATGTAGACTAAATATAGGTTTTCATGCTTGATTATGGTTATAAAAAGATTGCAGTACAGTGAAGTATATATGAATTAAAATCAAATCGTAAATAATTAGATCAAATACTATATGAAAATATAAATAATATTCAACTTCAACGCAACGGGAAGAATTAGTTGTACAGTGTTACCCTCATTCTTACCCATTAATAAATTGCTGAAGTGAGGCAAACGATCCATGGTTAGCCAATAACTTCTTAGAGACTTAAGTCTGCTTTTGGCGTTTCTCTAATGTAATTAAATTATTATTATTATTAGCCGTAAAGCTGCTAAAGTAGAAGACGCTAAGTAAAGATGGGTCACGTTCGGGGCTTCCTGTTCTTCTTATTTGCCCACCAGGTTTTCATTCTTTGCGAGAATTCAGCTTTCCTTTCTTCGCTCTGTTTTGTTTCAGTTCTTAGCGCTTTTGTCTCTGGCTTATCCTACCATTTTTCAACTTAACTTTAAAAAAAAAATTTCATGTCTTCATTAGTAACTTTGGCTAATTCGCAGTCTTTCTTAATATTTTAGATATACCTATTTCACTATTATTTTTGTAAGGCTGTGATCGGGAAGCCTCATTATGTCGCCATATATAATTATCATTATTATTTCCTCATGTTCATCTCTATGTTAGAATATTTTTCAATTTTCGATGTTTTTTGTAGTCTACACCTTTATTCGGTCCATTTTGGTCCCTGATTCTTCTGATTTTTTGTTGTTAAGTTTCAAGGTTTCGTTGGTATATTAGACATTATTGATTTATATGGCATAAATTATTATTATATTATAAATATCAAATGGATACTTAAATTAATGGAATTTTTTACTATTTAAAATATCCAAAAATATAGTTAAATATACTTCTAAAAACACAATAAGTTGTTCTTTTTTTAGGAAGAATCCATTGCCTTCACACCGACCTGTTGTTTCTATTTAATTTACCAACACTCTAAAAGTAGAGTAAGTTCCTTGGTGTGTAACCTCTTTTATTTGTAAAAGACACAAACTTTTACGGCTGTTGTCGGAGCAAGACAAAGCCTTCTTCAGAAGAGAGATAGGAATAGAACGTTTCAGCTGCGCCGTAAACCACCTCAAGCTTTAAATGCTTAGAATGAAACTAAATTATTTAAAATAACTTTAATTAATACTAAGTAATTAATTTTTTATAACACATGCCATCATAGTCATATTTATATAAAAATACTGTATTGTTCTGCCCTGGCAATAGGATTAATATTCACCTACCAAGATACAATTTCAGTCAATTTAATTTCACTAGTTGAGAAACACAGTATGTAGAGCGCTAATTTTCTGTGCTAAAAGTCAGAAGTTCAAATCCGATATTTAAATCTGTTTACAGCGCCATCGATGGGACCTGTAGAATCAGCCCGGTTCACGCTACTTCTATAAAATAAAAGTGAAAAAACCTGGTGTTTAAATGTGGATCTCGAATTCCTTGCACTATCCTTGTGCCTATAGACAGTCTCAATCATGTACTGAATCCAAGATCCTCAATGGGTTATAGTGGTACCTGTTATTTCTTTTTTTGTATTTTCTCTACCCACTTATTCTTATCTAATCATAATTTATATTTTTTATAATTATTATAATTTTTGTTAGCGAGGAGATAGTTGACTGGAAGATCTGAGTAAGGAAGGAAATAGTTAGGGGTGCAGTCAAATTAAACACTAAATAAGTGGGTACTTATTTTATTTTGTGCCAACGTTTCGACCCACTTTGTGGGTCATCTTCAGGGCTAATGGAAGCTGAGGCTAGACTAGAAGCGCTAGTCTATATTATAATTTTAGCGGAGTCAAATTAATAGGAGTCACGGTATAATTTTTTTTTTGAAGAGAAAAGATTCGATCGAATCACGGTCCTGGACAAATTCATTAATTTATTCATTCATTCCTAGACTAACAGTTAACCACGGAGGATAAGTTGATCTCAAGATGATGATAATTTTGGAAATTAATAATATCGTATTGTTCTTTCAGAGATGAATTTGACTTATAACTTTATAGAGTTCTATAAGTGGTTGGATGATTTATATTTTATACTTATATTTTAGCTATTGATAATGATTAATGTCGAAACGTTTTTAAATAATAAATAATTATGTATACTGGGTATATTGGTTTTCTTGATTATGTTTATTACGATTTGATTTTAATATTTTGATATGAATTCAAGAAAACAGCCTAAGATGGTTTGGACATGTTTTAAGAATGGAAAATAACAGGCTGGCCAAGATGACATACGAGGCTAAGGTTGAAGGAAGAAGGTCCAGAGGAAGACCTCGACGTACCTGGGAAGATGGTATTAAGGAAAGCTTTGCAAAGAGAAATCTGCAATGGAATAGAAGGAGAGAAATGGTAGAGGATCGTACGGTGTGGTCCGGGCTATACAGAAAGAAACCTCACACTACAGAGCGGCTGAGAGGAACGACTATGATGATGATGATGGTAATTTTTTTCTAGAGAAATAACTTAGAATATTAACTGCAGACATATTAAGTAAACGAAAGAGCATCACCCATTGCTTTCTCAGATATTATGTATCGTATTTGATTATATGTGGTAGATCACAGAACGGAGAACAATATAACAGTTGAGCATAGGTTACCTCATAAGTTCAAGTACAATCGAATGCTTGTTCCTCCGAAATGCGAGTATCACTTGTCAAGATCAAATTCACAACAAATATGGGTCGATGGTAATTAGATTTCAGCAAACTTGATTCCCCCCATTTCTACAATGACGCAATAACACTCTGGCTGATATATATATAAACACGACATAGGGGTTGACACTAACCTACTGCACCTCTCTTGAATTAGTAAATTCATTCGAAAGATATACCATAAACCTTATTTTTGTCTTATTAATTGCCTCATTATCAGAATATTGTAGTGCTCATGGATGTTACTATGGAAACCGCAATAAAAAAACGAAATTGTTGACCGATACTATGGAACTGGAAGTCGTTAATTAGATTTTGTTATTAATTAATTATAAAATTTAACAATATATATTAATTGAATATTTAACCCCAGATGTGGGCATTCAGTACGTTTCCCACCGTATATATGTATATATATGTATGTATATATATATATATATATATATATATATATATATATATATATATATATATATATATCAGGTACATCCATTTTGTATCTATTTGCATTAAGTTCTATACAACTCATTTGTTGGGAATATTGAATATTCCTTTATAATTTTATTTACTATGTTATAATGAGATGTAAATTTTGATTATAGTCACTCAGGTTTTGTTTTCCCATTTGTTCTTTTTATTGCTAAATGTAATATATGTTTTTAAAAGATTTTTTAAATAATATTTATGACTTTATCTTCTTATTTCAGTGTATGTTTCTGGCAAGAAAAATTCTATGTTTTCCTTTAATAAATTGTTATTCTTAAGGAATGTAGTCCTGTACTAGAGGTTTTTCCAAATCTATTCAATTTTTTTTTTAAATTATAAAAATTTACCACAGTAAAAAAATCATAATACAAACATATAGTATATTGAATTGATATTTAAGTTAATTCTTATGGTTGTAATGATATTTTTGAGGTTGAAAATATTACATTACTATTTATTTTTTGTTTGGGGGCGAGCTTTTAGCACAGCAATATTCGGAAGCTCTCTTGGGCCTTAATGTTCGATTAAATTCTTTGTTTCTTTTTCACTCATCAAAGAATGTTACTTTTTCAATAATAAAATAATATAATTATGATATAAAGTTTGGTCTGTATTCATATTAACGCTGTGGAGTTAATGTTCTCCCATTTTTCAATTTTTTAAATATTTTCCTTTGAGTAAAAATAGGACTCTGAAACTAGATTATTTTTTTAAATGTTTCCTAAAGGTAATAGAAAATGATTCACAGATCATTGAAAGTTTGTAAAAATTTTAGTCAATATAGTTGGAACGGACACCGGGATTTCAAAGACTGGCTGGACTGCAGATAACCGGAGTTTGCGCTCTCGACACTAACACTTTCGTAAAGGTCGCTGTGGCAGACAATGAACCGAACGAATACCTCTCTCATTAAGTAATAAATTAATCTATGATTGCAAAAACATAAAGAATTACTAATAACATTTTAAATAATGGATTAAGCAGTATATTGTAAACATATTAATCTAATTCGATGTCAAAAAACCGAAACACTTACTTTTAAATTAATGCAAAACTAGCCAAAAAAATTTTATTTTAACATTTTTGACTTATCTCTGTACGTGAGGTGTTGTGTTATTGTCATAACATAATGGAGTTTACAACTAAATAGGCTGTGGCATATCAATTATTAATTCTGTTACCAGACAAGAATGGCCCCTTTGAGATCTGGAAATTCTCATGGGACTCACCCACCCTCTTTGAATTTTATACTCTTCATTGGGATAAAACCTGGCGATTAAGCACTCTGTCTCACCTTTCCGAATCACCTGGTGTAAAATCTTGGTTTGGAAACAGTGCAGTCACTACCATGTACTAAACGTTTATACAGTGTTAAAAACCTGTACCACTACCACCCGTGAAGGTTCTAGGGTTCAGTGTATGTTAGAGATTGAACTGTTTCTTGGAAAAAGGTTGTGCAGGGAGGCGATTTGTCATAAATCACGCTCAATCGCCAGGTTTCCCTCGTTAATATGTGTACCCTCTTTATAGTTGCTGGGTGAATCACAGGAGGGTCCCAGATTCTTTAGAGCATTCATTTATAAACCCAGGACCTTCGGCATGGCAACTCAGCACTCTACCACTGAATTATTCCGCTCCTAATGTTTCATGATATATAGTTGCAGGTTAAAAAATACAACAGATAATCAAAAAGTAATTTTTAAAAATAAAAAAGAATATTTCAAGTTAGTTTCTTTAGCCTCACTAAAAGTATTAAAAGCTAATGATCATACTACATCAATGCAGAACATACTCCACATCATTAGATTACTCAAACATAAAATACCCTTAAACTAACTGGAACGTGAGAGGAAAGTCATATGTACTTGTAAACAAAACATTTCTTGCCGTTTACTGAAACTGAAACCTTCCATAGGTTGTAGCGGTAAGGTTATTTAATATTTTATATTTGTTACTTAAGCACTTGTATTCATATTGAAATAATGTACTGCAATGGTCAAAAAAGTACTTTTTCTCGTTTTCAATAAAATGTAACCCCCGAAAAATTGAGCTTTGCATGTCCATTAGGTTATATTTAAAGGAAAAAGGAAAATTAGTACGTACGAAAATTAGTAAACGTAACATAAACCTGGAGCTTCTTAAGAAATGTTTACATCAAAATCGAAATAATTGAATAATAAATAGATTTTATATTTATAATTTTTATGAAAAAAGTTCTAACTAATTAAACTCGGTATTTTAATGAATAGTTAAATGATTTTATATCAGTTGTTGAATAAAGTTTTTTAATATGTGACCAATCCGCTGAATATCTTAATATATTCTCAACGATGTATCGAATTCACGGATTGCATTGTTGAATACCAAAATTCACATAATTTTGTTATAACAAAAATCAGAAATAGATAAAAGTCAGGAATTTTTCTTTTTACGAAAACTAGGTCTTTCGTTATTTACTTGAAAAGTAGAATAATAAGAGTCTAATAAATTAACAAGAAAAATCACTCCCTTTTAACTAGGCTCGAACAATCCTTGTCTATGCATGAATTTTTAATAAATCTATAACCCCCATAAAACCGATCATCCTTATCTGGCTTTTGATAAAAATTTCAAGAATGCTGCTAGTTGGCAACTAAATGGTTTCATAGCGTATTGAGGGGTATTGTATATTCATAAAGAAAAAGAAAAAGAAATAATGTATCAGTCCTCAGTAGGGATCAACAACCCATTTTGAAGTAATGTCTATCGGGATGTGTACTTGTTTGGCTTTATAATAGGGCATAACTCACTGTGAGTTGATTCATGAATGGTTTCATACCAATCTCATCCAATCATATAGCTTCAATATGTGCGAAACATGCTGAAGATCCTCGGTTCAAATCCAGCTGTGATAAAAAATTTAATCAGTTATCAGAAACGGATAGACTTTGTGTTACCTGCAGACCCTCTTCGTGCTCATAAGCCTCTGTAAAATGGGTACTTTTAATTATAAAGAAATCTTGACGGTATATCACGCTCAGGAATACACCTCGTTTCATAACTGTTGTCCTAGAAACAGTGTAGTCTCTACCATGCACTAAACCCAAAACCCTTCATGGGGCTTAGTTGTACAGTTTTTTTTTCTTGCAAACAATTAGCGAATAGTTTTTATCATAGAGTAACTAATGATATTCGAAGAAGAGTAGTACCACGTAACACCTTAACATATTTATACTCTTATCTCCGAAAGTTAAGGAAAGAAGATCTCTCATCTAGCAGCTTTTTAGTTTCATCCTCGTAGTCATAGACATTTCGGCTGTAGTCCTATCTCTGATCATCATGTTTATATAGCAGTTAAGTTACTATAAAATTATCAATGAACGGTCATTGTGTGTTCGTCAACTGATGGTAGGTGTATATCATCAGATAAACTTCAATGAATCATTTGTCATCCAGCGTTTGTTGACCATAAAAAAAAATCGTATAATTTGTACTTGAATGTGTAGACTGTTTATTTGTGTATCTTTTTGTATGTCTTATAACTGTGAGAAGTACATCTACATAACTTTAAGTAAGTGTATGTATATCTATCTATCTAGATAGATAGATATACATACACATGGTTGTAGCGCCATCTATCAGATGACGCTATAACCCTGCGATGGGTCCTGGTCTCCTCTATGAGCCTCCGCCATTCGGCTCGGTTCTGGGCTGCTCCCTTCCCATTTCGGACTCCAAGCAGGTCTCGTGCGTCCTGTAGCACTCCATCCATCCACCGGAGCTTGGGCTGTCCGACTCTTCTTGGACGATAAATTTCCTCTTCCATGACTCTACTAGGCATTTCATCAGGACTCGTCCGTGAAATATGCCCTGCCCACCCAAGGCGCCCCAGCCTAATAAAAGTCACATCATCTATATCCTGGAGCAGCTCATGGAGTTCCTTATTTCTTCTTCTTCTTCAGCCTTCCTAGTCCCTTACAGGCCCGTAGATTCTTCGAAGGATCTTCATCTCGAAGATCCTGTGTGCGTAGTGTCCATGTCTGGGAGGCGTATGTTAGGACAGACCTGATCACATTTTTATATAAATGGACCTTTATTTTCCTTCCATCTCTCTTCTTTCATAGATTCTTTTCAGGCCGGTAGAGGTCGGAAATTTCTTCGATTCGTCCAGTCTAAGGTGCAATAGTGGCACCGCAATTATACTATGGATATTCCAGCTATTTATTACTTAATACGTATTAACTAATAAAAATAAATGAAGTTAATAAAAATAACAGCTGATACGCTAATTATACATATTTTATACGGTTTATATATTTGTACCAATAATGAAGATAGTTTGGATCTCACAACATTATCATCAGTAATAAACTTGACTCAACCATGAAAAATCTATGCCACTATGGTGAAACTTAGACTGGACGAATCGAAGAAATTTCTGACCTCTACCGGGCTGAAAAGAATCTATCAAAGAAGAGAGATGGGAGGATGAGATAGTACGTATATGTAAGATGGAGTATAAATAGAATACTCATATGTTTGAGAAAAGACACAAAATATAATACATTAATTTATTTTGTAATTGTTATAAATACTTATTTGGATTTATTCATTTAACTTAATGTATCTGTGAAAATACAGATTTAAAAAAAAATTTATTTAATGCAATTTCAATTCAAATACAAAATTCAATGAAATACAACAAGTAAATATACTGATCGGTACATATTAGCATGAAAGGCAATTAGAGAAACTACCCAATGGTAGTTCTAAAATTTCAAGTTCAACTAAGAAGGCCACGAGGTCATCTTCTTTTCAGACGCCTCGGAGGATTGTCAGGAATTGAAGAGGTTGCCAGGTTTGAAACTAGTGGGTTTGAGTGGAAATAAAGTTTGTAATGAAAAGATTGATATCGGATTCGAGCCAAATCAGCAACAAATGGTACATTATAGATTACTTTGTTCGTTACAAATTAAGGAGCATTGAGGATTTTACGAAGGATTTTGGATTGTAAGGATTGAATAAGAGAGGAATTCGATGGTTTTGTGGAGCCCCAAAGCTCTTTTCTGTAAATCGGGATTGGTCAAATGATGGTCATGTATATGAGTCTTTTGTAATTAATTGAGAGCTTAGACCGTTGGTCTAGTAAATGTTGTAGTACCTTGAAACGGAGATAAAATACAGATATAATAATAATTTACTAAAAAAACAATCACAATGGATAGCAAATATTTATCTTGGAACTAAAACAGAAAGTAGAAATAGTATATTTTAAAAAAAGAAATAGAAAACAAAGAACTTTCAATTTTGTCTAAAACGCTCTCCATATAAAATTGAAGCGAAAGTACTCAGCTTAAACGGTTGCCCCAAAAAATAAACTTATTGAAAATGAAACAAGAGATAGAGAACCAATTGAATAAAAAGGTTCTATTCTGGTGTTTCTAAATAATTCATCGTAAGGATACATTTTACATTAAAAGAAAAGGTAGCCTCTTTTTATTATATTTTTACAGTGAGACAAAATTCTTCAGTTTAATGGTGTGCCAGTTCTGTAAATTGAATTTTAATAATGTTTTTATCCAATCTATGAACAATATCAATATAAATAACATTAAATTAGCGAAAAGATATTTATCTAAAACCACCAATTCTCTTTGGACCATTTGATCCAGGAATAGTCATTCCTATAAAACTATTACCAACAACTATACCATTTCGATCTGCGGATAAGTATTAATGTTTTTGTGGAATTTTTCGTCATGATTCTTATGTTGTTCTGTGTTTTGAATTTTTATAAATTATTTAACTGTGTCTATGTCGATATTGATTTTTCCAGGAGGATCGAAATAAATAATATTAAATCAGCGGAAATTTGTTACCCATAACGATTTTTAATCTATAATTTCCTTCTTGTGGATCATTTTACTTTTTCTCTATGATAATTATTACCCAATAATATATTGTTGACGATAAAATTAATATTGTTTATATATCATATTATTTATTGATGCCCAGCTCTGATTCGTATATACATATATAGTGGCTAATAAGAGGTTAAACAGGCTATCCAGGGGGTCTCCCTATTGCATTGCTATGAACCAAGATTTCCATAGTACAGTGGCTACCCATAGCTCCAAAACCAGTCCTTTGAAGTCGAATCTCTAACGTACACTCGGATTTAAGGACAGCGTTAAACTGATCCAGGGATTATGGCAGGGCAGCTGGCGCACGAGGACCTACATATATTTCCCGAAGCAATCTATCACTGGATCAAACCTCCGTGCGGATATTCCTGAAAACCGCAACTCTAATCCTAGTATATATACACGGGGTAGGGTCTTTGAGTGCTGCCTCCAAGCCTCCGGTAGGAATAGAAACAAGATTGAATCAAATAAGGAGAAACATACTTCGATGTAACCATAATTATATCCTCATTTTCTATTAGAATTAATTTGATTGAAGATGTAATTAAATTTACATATTGTGATTTCCTGTTATTCTGATTTAAGCTTTCAATATTTTTTTTTTTTGAGTTTTAGGTTTTTCATTTATATTTTTAGTTTAAATGGTTACTTTGCTGTAGCGGGAGACCTAAATTTTGCCAGATATAATTAGGATAGGGGCCTTTTATATCCCTTCCGAAGGACGGCACAACCAAGGGTTTTTTACTCCCTTTTAAAAAAATCCAAGGCTGCGAACCCGCGATCTTGAACATTGTAGGTTGGTAGGCTAACACATGTAATTTTATTTAACATTGTTATTGAGTACATATAGAGGATCGGAATAAATCATATTAAATTATTTAGAGTATATTTATATATTTTAAATATTCAGCGAAATTGTCAACAAAAGAATTTTCAATTAAGAAAGACCTTCAATTTAGAGTAGTACAAGTTCCCAAAGGCATATCGAAATAACAAGGGAGTAAACAAAACATTCCAAAAGAAAATACTCCACTTTTTTCTAAAGCTTTACAAATCTAGTTCTTTTTTTTTTTTACTATGGCCATTTCATTTTTCTATTTTTTTTTATCAAGTGAAAAGTCCTTAGGTCCTGGGAAACACTGTCGAGACATCGAGAACCATTCCAATTAGCAACTTCTTTTTTATTTGGACTTTTTTTGTGAGCGTATCCTATCCCGATACTCTATCTACATTATTCTCTTTTTACAATCCGCCATTTTACTTAGATTTTTTTGCGATGAGATCATTTTTTGCAATATAAAATAAAATAATACACAAACAATAAAATAAAATAATTTCTTTTAAAAAACGCACTTTATCAGTTTTGGCGTTTTTATTAAATGACCTAAATTTTTCCCTTCATTATTAAAAATTATGAAACAAAATAAAGCTATATTTATGCAAATATCGAAAAAAAAGCTACATTGCTTATTAGTGTATTTAAATAATGGATTTAATGCTATGTTTAACAAGATAATTGACTCTTTCCCGAACAATTACATTTATCAATTTTCATATTTAACATAATACTTCAGACATAATTCAACTTAACTCATCGATGTGATAATAATGTGCTGTTTGTTCTGATGATACTTGAATTGATGGAACGTTGATTAGTTTGTATTTTACAGTATTATAGTGAACTGAATAAATGACTTTTTATTAAAACCTACTTCCCTATGGCACCATCATTGGGCATATAAATCAATTTAAAATAATTAAAAAACAAATATCACGCAATGTCAGGCGAACATACCAATTATCATATAATTGGTTAAAAAAAAATTTTTTTATTTCTAAACACAATGTTATGTATATTAATAACGGTATATGGACATTTGAAAGAATATAATATTAATTCTTAACTATCATCTATAAAAAATATTTTGTTATTCATCAGAAATAAATTTGAAATCGAAAAATGCTCGGTCTGAATTAATATATATGTAGTTGTAAATAATAATAACAAAAACATTTAGTTTCACATCACGTCTTCTGGAAGGCTAGTTGATATTCTACACTGAGGAGCAAAAAATAAAACAAATCGTACCGATCATATTTTTCAGCTGTTAAACGATTGTTACACTTAATCTATATTTATAACCATAAAGCTATATATAATCATTAATAACATTACAAATGTTTATTCATTCAATTGTTTATATGTCTATACCCCTTAACCCATCATTGGTTGTAATGGCATATATATTTTTTTGTAAGCCTCCATGAAGTTTTGGAGGAAGATACAATGCGGCAGAGGGTGAACTTTGTCCAGTACAATCTCTACCACGTACTGAGCCAAAGGCCCTCCCTGGGATGTAGGTTTTAAACATTTTACACGTACATTGGGTAGTGTTATTTTATTTTGAAAAAATAATTTTAGTTACACACTGATTTTCCATTAGTCTTAAACAATATGGTTAGTTATTTTTATTTTATTTATCAAGGTTCTGTTCTTTTGAAATTCAATTAATAAATTAATATTTCTTATTTGTTTGCAAATTCATACGCCATAAGACCCATTTGGATGACAGCCAGGCATGAAAGAATATATCACGACTTAGAGAACGGAGAAGCCAAAAAGTATCAATGCTAAATGGCCTAAGTGAAATAAAACAGAAGATAAGGCAGATGTTGGCTTCATTTGCAGTTTAATGCCTGTCTGAGGGGCTTACTTTGCAAGTCATATTCAAAATAAAAATATTAGAAAAGATTTTGGTTCGGGTAGATATTAAATCAAATGTTCATTTCCATATTTATACGGTCAACTAACTATTATTAAAGATGGAATTGGAGCTAAAAACAAGATGCAAATAAAAATTCAAACCTACTTCATCGTTGTGCCAGAACTCAAAAATGTAAACCTCCAACTCTCTCTCTCTCTACAGATCTAACCTTCTCTTATAATACTGCTTATTTGTTTTATAGTTTTAAATCTGAATTTCTTCTTTGTATTATTTAATTCTTATTTAAAGCTAATTTAAATAAACCTAGTAATCTCCTAAAACAACTCACTGTAAAAATTTAGCAGTACTATTTTCTTCTTAAATACAATATATTTAATTTTTTTCCAACTATTAAAAAATAGTATTCTTCATTATTTTTTTAGTAATGAATTTTATATGAATCATTTATTTTATATATACCATATTTATTTTATAAATACCATTGCTACGGAAATGCCAATTTTTGAGATATGTTGTTCTTTTTTTGAAGAAGTTAAATCTTATAACTCATATAATGAGATCAATAAAGTTACAATGTTTCTAGAATTTCTCATCAATTTCATCCATAAACTTTATATAGGAAGCACATCCACTCCCAATTCCACACATTTCTATGAAACTCAAGTTTCACGACTAGACTTCTTGCGAAGTCCCTTGGGTTTGATTGGATTCGTTTATCAAGGAAGTCGCGTCATTCGTACCTCTATTATTTCAAACTGGGACAGAGTCCTATGATACTCTCTAAATACTCCAATATCGTTCTGCCATCTGAGAATCCTCTATTAATAGATTGAACTGGGAACAGGGTGGCATTCTACTAGAGAACAGGAAGTGAGTTGCATATATACAGAATTATCTCAAAACTAGCATGGAGTAGAAAACTCACCAGAAAGGCGGCAGAGTAAGGAAAGAAATACCTAGAAAGCCAGCAACCACAATTAAGAATACAATACCAACATGCCAAAATCACAGATTCATCATAATTACAATATTATTTCTGTTGGTATCGCAATAACCTACCATGCCTAATATTTTCTTTATAAATATATCACCTAATATACAGGCCAAAAAGCTAGGACGGGCATGGACCAAATCCCATAAAAATGGATGATATATATCCACATTGAACAAGGCCAAAGAATGTTTATCTGTTTCGTCATGCATGCTGATTTTTAAGGGCAGATAATGTAGTAATCTTATAAAACATTATTAGTTTTACTCATATACAATAAAATCATTTTTTTTTTAAAGAAAGAGCACTTTCCTTTCTTTTTCACCTTTTTTTAATATAATAATTTAAACGTTGAATTCATAATTGTTTACAATAACTTAATTTAATATATAAACAGGTATTTGTTTACTTATAAATGTAAAACTTGTCATAAGATTGAAAACACGTGTTACAAAAGTGAAGATAAAAAACAAAAGGAAATCGATCGGCTTTTGTTCGCTCCGGGTATATCAAACCAGACCGTGTTGGCACGAGCACATCGCTAGCAAATCGAAAGTTATAAGTTGCATCTTGGACTTGAAAAGATACTAATTTTCTGCCCACCAGGAGGTGTAATTAGTTTAAGCATTTTCATTGATTCGACCACATCTAATTGACCAGGTCTATTGTCTCAACTTCAGCCGTCTCGAGATACTCGCTCGCCCCGCCTCAGAAAATCGTCCGACATCTCAACATCCACAACGCCCTCCCAAGAATCTACATACTATCCACTAGAATCTATTTCTACAGATAGATAAGAGTTTTTTGTTTATAATATATCAACAACCCAAACATATAAACATTTATTATTTTGTAATCGATTTTATTTGAAAATTGTATTTATTTGTAATTTAATAGGGGTAAATTTATTATCGAACGATTAAATAATATATGTCTTCTTTTTGTGTAATTTTATAATTTAGTTAGCATAAGTAACTTCATTTTCTCATTATAAAAACGTTTAAATTGTTCATTTTAATTCATTAAATTGTTTTTTTCTACTTTCAAAAGTATTATTTATTTTTTTTTTTTTTTTTTTTTTTTTATTTAATTCAATGATATTTACAACTATAATACATTATTATATCAAGTAAATGTGCAAAAATGTAGCATATGACATGAAAACACTTGTGGAGAAACTACCCATCGATAGCACTCCAATAAAGTTCTATTGTAGATGATCTCGAGGCCATCTTCTTTTCAGGCGCCTCGGGGGGTTATCAGGAATAGTATGGGAAGCAAGCTGAGAGACTAGCGGATTCAAGTGCGTATGGAGCTTGTTATGGAAGGATAGGTATCTAGTTTGGGCCAAATCAGTAACATATGGGATATTAAGATCATGATGGATGAGTTTGTTTGTGACATAATAAGGAGTATTGAGGATTTTACGAAGGATTTTGGATTGCAAGGATTGGATACGAGATGAATTGGATGGTTTAGTAGAGCCCCAAAGCTCAACTCCGTATGCCCAAATAGGTCTGATGACTGTCATGTAAATAAGTCTTTTGTAATTAATTGGTAGCTTAGAGCGTTTGTCCAGTAAGTGTTGAAGTAGGCGAAAACGTCGAGCAGTTTCTTGTCTTTTCAGTCTTGTATGAGGATTCCAAGTGAGACGTTTATCCAGATGGAGTCCTAGGTAACGTATCTGTTCGACAGGGTTCAGTGGTGTATTATTAAACGATACAGTAGGACAGGAATTCGTAGGTTTACGACGAAGGGTGAAGGTAATTTGATGGGATTTGATAGGATTTATTTTAATCCTCCAATTTTGACACCATTCTTGTAGGTGTGAGATATGGGATTGAAGAGATTGGGATGCAACAAATGGATCCTTATTAACTGATAACACACATGTGTCATCAGCGTAAGTAGTGAGGACAGTGCTTGGATGGGTTGGGATGTCAGCTGTATATATCGTGTATAGGATGGGCCCCAGGATACTGCCTTGAGGAACACCGGCAGACTGGGTGAAGAGGGAAGAGTAGGAACAATTATGGTTTACTTTAAAGGTTCTATTACTGAGGTAGGAACTGATAATAAGGAAGTAAGTTGAAGGTAAGAATTTACGGAGTTTGTACAGCAGTCCTGGATGCCAGACTCGATCAAAGGCCTGCTCTACATCGAGAAAAGCTCCTGTGCAGTACATTCCGCGCTCTAATGCAGATGAGACAACGTCCACCACACGATGGCATTGCTGGATGGTGGAGTGTGATGTTCGGAAACCAAATTGGTGATCTGGGATTATTTGATTGGATTCTATGATAGGATGAAGACGTTTCAGAATGAGTTTTTCAAGTATTTTCCCCATTATGGGCAGGAGAGATATAGGACGATAAGAGGATGGGAGTTCTGGTGGTTTTTTAGGTTTTGGAATCATCTTAATTATGGATAATTTCCAGGAATCAGGAAAATATGTGGTGCGGAGTACGGCATTGTATATATATGTAAGGAGTAGGATCGCTTTCCGAGGAAGGCGTTTTAGAATCTGGGATGTGATTAGGTCGTGTCCAGGGGCTTTGTTGGCGGGTAATCTATTAATAATGTTTGATATTTCGGAAGGATGGAATGCTTTAGGAGGAGGGGACAACTGAAGAGGAATACTTAATTCTGCTCCAATGCATTCAGAGTGGGTTTGATTAAGGATATCTGGATGAGGGTTAAATGTTTTGAATAGGTGCTGGCCGAAAATTTGTGATTTTTCTTCATCAGATCTTGACCAGGTTTGGGATTCGGTTAAAAGTGGATGGTTGAATTTTTTATAGTTTAGGAGTTTTCTAGTGGTATTCCATAAGGATTTGTCAGTAGTACTGAGATTTTCTGTACGGTAATACAAATTTTGAATTTTGAATGTTCTAATCTCTGATTTTAATTTGTTGGTCAGTTTGGTATAATGACTCTTGTCCGATGGATATCTCGTGCGGTGCCACTTTGCTCTTGCCCGTCGTTTTTCTTTTAATAACTCGCGAATATGAAGTGGCCAGTTATTCTGTTGATAATGATTTTTACTTGGTAAAGTGTTATATTTTATATTGACTTGTATTGCTTCTGTTAGTTTGTCTATTGCAGAATTAATGTCTCCTTTTGTTTTAAGCGGAATTTTGAGGTCTAAATTATTTTCTAGATTTGATCGGAATTTATCCCAGTCTACACGTCCTGTAATCAGTCGGGGAAGAGAGGGCTTAGGAATAGGAATCGAATGCACTTGAAGCAGAACTGGACTGTGATCAGAGGAAAGGTCATCCAGGGATTTTATGGCAGTTTGATTGCAGGAAATCTGTGAGGAAACAAATATATCTAGAATATCTGGACGTTTTTTGAGGGATGTAGGCCAATAAGTAGGGTTTATGGGTGCGAGGATAGAGAAACTATTAGATGTTGAAATTTGGGATAAGATGCTACCACGGGAATTGGATGTTCGACAACCCCATCGTTGATGTTTGGCGTTGTAATCTCCTCCGGCAATGAAGCGCGGTCCGAAGGATTGGAATAAGGATTCGAGGAGGTTATAAGAAAGAGAATTGCCAGGAGGACAGTATACAGCTGAAAATGTGATATGGAAAGGACTAGTCGTTAAGGTTACTGATGTTGATTGAATGGCGTCAGTTGGAGTAGAAGGAATAAGAGAATGTGGTATAGATTTATGGATAAGGATACAAGAACCAGCATGTGCTGTATCGTCAGGATGATCTGATCTATATGTGATGTAGTCCCGTATGTAGAAATGTGTGCGGTGAGTGAAGTGTGTTTCAGTAAGTAAAGCAATATCTATTTGGTTGTCGTGTAAAAATATATCAAGTTCGTCACGGTGATTATGCAGTCCATTAGCATTCCATAGGATGATAGCTAGGGGCTTTATGCTCATCGTGGGTAATTAAGTGGAACTTCGGTAAGGATTCTCGTGAGTAGAATGATGAGAGGCTTGATAGTCTCTTGGAGATCTTTCAGGAAGGATGACAGGATTGAATTTATGTCGATGGAGTTTTGGATTTGGACTGGATATGGGTCTGGAGTTTGATATTGATAATTAACGGGTAAAGGAAGGTTGGCTGGGGGTTGTACCCGAGGTGCTGGATTTACATTCATTGTTTGATGAACTGAAGGATTCATTTGATTGTTGTGATTGGAAGTGGTAGGATATGGTTGCTGTGGCGGAAGTTTGACTATTAAGGTTTCAGGATGGAGAGGTATATGCTGACGTGGGGGTTGGACTTTAGTATTGAATTTCTGAGGCTTGGATCTAGGATCTCGGGGTTTGGGTTGGGAGGTTTGTGGCTTGTTATAGGAAGTCTGGGGTTTATGTTGGGAGGTTTGAGGCGCCTGACGTTGAGGCTGGTGCTGGTTCATTGTTCTGCTTTCCTTTTCCGGATGTAGAACTGTGGTGATAGGTTGTTGTAAATTGTTCGGTGCTTTTGGCAATTCCGGGAAGATAGTGGAATTGCTAACTTCTGGTGGCTGAGGAATGTTATTTTCTAGTCTTCTCTCTTGTATTTTGTGTGTTCTCTGTCGTAATGAACTTTTATAGACTAAGCAACCTTTGTAGTTCGCCGGGTGGTCCCCGCCGCAAAGAACACATTTCGGAGGCTCGTTTCTGGATTTCTGGCATGCTTCCGTTAGATGAGAGCCAGCACACTTCACGCATCTGGCTTGATGATGACAATAGGTCTTAGTGTGACCTAAGTTTTGGCACCTAGCACACTGCACTAGAGTGTTTTTCTGTCTGGGCTCCTCGAATTTTACTGTTGAGTAGACAAGTCTAGTAACTTGAAATATTTCAACGTTATTTTTAGCCGGTTCTAGATCGACAAAAAACAACGGAAGGGGATATTTTTCAGTTGGGTGCAACACTGAAGAGATGTTTCTGATGGTGTGACCTATCTCTTCAAGATCTCTTTTGATAGCGTCCTTAGGCGTGGTCGAGTGAAGCCCTCTTAAAACTACCCTATAAGATTTGTCTTCTTTGAGCTGGTAGCAGTGAAAATCATAGTTGTTGCTATTTAAATGGTTTATTAATTTTTTGTAGGATTCTTTATTATTGGTGTTGATTTTGATGTCATTTACTCGAGAGTAGCATGTAAAATTTGGCTGCCCGATCAATTCCGCTACTTCTCTTCCGAAATTATAAAAATCTGTTATCTTGGTGATAAATATAGGAGGAGGTACCGGATCATCGTATTTTTGACTTTCTTGATTGTCCTTAGGAGGTTTAACTTTGGGACCAGAGTTGCTGCTGGTTGATGCTACAGGTTGTTTGACTGCAGTAGATTTACTGCGGGTTTTTGGTGGTTCAGATGTATTATTCTGAGTGGCTGCTGGTTTTAACATAGCCGCTTTGTTTTTTTTTTTGTTAGGCGAGTTGCCCGCTGAGCCAGGGGCAGATTTTCTTTGTCGTTTCTGAAGCGATCGTCTTTTTAAATATTGAGAATCAGTCTCACTGATTTCTGAGAACGGAGTCTCTTCCTCCGACAAATCACTTCCCGTATTGTCCACACTCATCATTGTATTATTAATTTATTAAATGAAAAAAAAAATAATAAAAAAAAAAAAAAAAAAATTATCAATTATAAACTTTGTTAACTTCAATTGTCTTAATTATAATGAACATATTTATTTAATTAAATTTTAATGAAGAAAAGAAGAAAAAAAATAATAATAATAAATAAAAAAAAAAAAAGTTTACGTAACCGGGGATCGATTGAAGACCGGAGAAGGTGGAGAGCCAAGCCTTGACCTTGATCTTGCTATCTATTGTAGTATGTATTAGTCCTGTCTATTACTATGGGATTAAGGCCACGTTGCTGCCTTTACCAGGCAGTCACTAAATTATTTTATGTCTATAGTTTTTATTTTTATCACTCACCTCACTTATGTTGTTAATAAAACAAAGTAATGTCTGTAAACTTAGTTTTTGTAAAGTTTGATGACATTGTTTGAACTGATAATATGAATATATTGTCTCAAGCACAGAACGAAATTAAAGTTACACTTCACTTGCGGCCATGACACTTGCAACTCATTATTTATTTAATTTATAAAAGTGATTTATGTTATCAGTTTAATAAAAGGTTACATTCAAATGACATGCGATCTGGAATATTGGATCAAAACTTATTTATCTTATCAATTTCGGAGCTCTCATCCGAAAGTCCTACTATTTCGCGGGAGCTCTTACACTGTTCAATTCTTATTCAATTATTCATTATTATTCAACTGAGATTATTATCCTATCCCTTACTACTTATATTATAAACGTAGGTTTATTCACAAAATATTCGTTGTCGGAATATTCACTTCGGAGAATTCCAAATGGTATAGTGCTGAACCCACCCAGTTCGGTCATTATGTAATACTCCGAAAATATCCTCATGTAATGCATATTACATGTAGATTTTATTCAGATTCTAATTCCACAATAAGCGGATCGAGGTCCTTCGCTCAAGTGTTTAGAGAAAAAGTAATTGGGTCCAATTTTCTACTTCTTGATTTTATGATTCAATTCTGAGGATGAAAAAACTCTGTAGCGTATTTATACTTAGTTATTATAAACTATTTCCTGTAGCTTATTTTGTAACAAATTAGCCGTAATTGATTGTAATTTCCTGTTACCATGGACAATAAAATATTTAGCATTTTAAAATATACTGAACTGAAATATTATGCAACCACTTTCTGTACATGAAATTATTAAAATGATGTAAAAAACGATATTGTCATATCTGGTCTCCAGATATTGAGAGATAGAAAAATTCATTAAATTTTTCACCTAATTGAAGTTGGGTCATATGCATCATTCTCAAGGACCGTATCGTAAATTTGATTTTAAAAGTAGGTTATTGTAGTATTTTTTAACCCACATTCATTTATCTACCTCGGTGAATAAGTGGTTAAGTCGGATTATGTCCTGATAGACTGCTTTCAGATAACCAGATCGTATCATTCATGTAGTTTTTTTCTTTAAAATAAGTTCTAATAAAAGCAATAACTCCTTTTCAAGTCAATACCTTACTTAGCCCCTTATTCACAACAAAAATGACTTAATACCGCTTACTTATGTATTAGAAACTCATTTTGGAGAAAATAAGACTCAACCATTTATTCACCGAGGCTGTAGCTATATTTCAATTTTTTTTTCCAATTTATACTTTGAAAAAACTTATATCTGATTTTTTGTTATCTTCAATCTCAATCATATTATACTGCATATTGTTAATATTGTTTATTAATCCATATACATGTTAAATTTTCTGTTCCTCATTTTTTACAAATTCTAACTTGATTTATAAAATGAATTATTAACTATTTAATATATTTTATAAATTTCTTTTCTTTTATTATTCATATCTGTCCGAATAGAAAACATACTAATTTTTTTTAATTTTAACTATTGTTTAGAAAATGAACATTCTTCCCCGTGTATACATCGCAATAGGATCAGTGAAAAGAAAGGATATGTCTGACCGAGACGCGAACCAGGATGGCTGAGTTGGTTAAGTAGCATGATGGTTACGTGGGAGACCCGGGTCAAGTCCCGGTCCTGTTCATATCTTTTCTTTTCAAATAAAATATGAACAACAACATGAACAAAAATATGAATTTTTATATTCACTGTATCTTAAATTGGTACAAAATTATGCTATACTATATTTTATATTGTATTATATCTCAGGTTTTAATGAATACACTTTGGAAATAAATACAAATACATATGTTAATATTGCTTCTGTATAATGTTTACATTTTTGGAAAAATATATTGTTAATTATGATGAATTGGAATTCAAAATATTGCTCTATTTTATAATCAGTATATGTGAAAATGTTACTTGAGATGACACAACTGAAGATGATTCCCCGTGTGTTAAGAATTTCAATCAATAAAGAAATTATAATATTTAAAAACTGAAATATCTATTTTCCACAATGAAATTAAATAATTATTATAATTTTACTAATAGATGAAGAGTAAGTAATTATAATTATTTTACTTTCATTTATATTAATCTAACCATCGGCCTTACATTCCGTAATTATTATTCCATTAATGTTTTTAAATGTTTGTTATTTGTATTTTTTTTAATAGATTCACAAAGACCAAAATGGAGAACACGAAATTGACGAACGTAATATGCGCCGTCAAGGATAGTGTATACCGTACCCGCATAACTCAGCAGCATTGCGGAATAAACCACGTAACCGTCATTAAGGCGTAGAATATTCCAAATATTTGTTCCCTTCATCTGGGAAATCCGTTATCGTTAATCATTAATTAATGATTACAATAGTTTATTGGATAATATTGCTTAATACATGTTTTACTAAGACTGGTACTAAATAATAATCATTATAAAAAATATATTTTGTCAGAGCTTTCAATAAAATTTTAACATTTCACAGAAACAAACTTAAAACCTTTATTTTCATTTTCTTTATTATGTTGAAATTTATATTTAACATCATTATTGTATATATGCTTAAGTGATTATGAAAATAAAACTTCTGATTGTGAATTCGTTCATGTAAAAGTCAAATGTTAAAATTGAAAAATGACAAAATATTTTTTACATCGATAAACTAATAATTATTAGTGATTTCTTTTAAGTTCAAATTTGAAAAATGTTAAAATGGAAAATATATGATTTACATGTATGAAAAAATAATTCGAAAAAAATAGTATAGTATTTTAGAGAATTTAGTAATAATTAAAATAAAATATTCAGATCTAAATTTGTTAAAATTAAATATTTAATAGTTAACTTTTTCCTGTTTTAATAACAACAATTTTTAATGAATATCTTTTCTAATTATAGAAACATGATGATGCTATTTTACATTTGGAACATGCATACGACTGTCAGCTGTTTTAGAAACTGAAATAACGCATAAAAAATTGCTAAGAAATAACATTAGATCAAAGATGAGTTTTTTTATAGCTTAAAAGGCAATAGTAAACTTGTTTGAAAATAAATAAAACTAAAATTTGTTACAAATTTAATGCACTAAGTATTTTTTTTTTAATCGAAAACAATAGCACAGTATGACCAAAAAAAATTGACTATGTTGTTGATGACTATGTTATGAATCAACAAAAAATGGCTTGGATTATTCCCCTGGTCAAAATACCGTTATGTGGTATGGCGTACCCTATTATTAAGTTACAGCATTCTTTTTTTAATACTTTCATTATGCATATTATAACATATATTACATTATAATGATACATTTTTTCGAATAGAATACATGTTTCTACATAGAATACATGTATAACTAGACTGAATGGAAGCATGAAGTACTATGCATTCACAACTAGATAGTATCCACAGATAGAGGAGATGGTAGAATGGGACATAAATTAAAGAACGACTCTCCGGTGTTCTCGATTCTACTTCCCTGGTGGCTATAAATTCTCAAGTCTACGATACCCTCAGGGCTTACTATTCCTCCTGGTTAGGGAAAACGTGTTCTACTCTAGCTTCAGTTATTACTAAGTTCGTAGAAAACACCTGTAGATGAAGCTACTGAATTTTTCACAAGCGTGTAAACAAAGGATTTTGACGAAGAACAGCATCAAGATTTTATAGCAACTGTATTCTTTGAAAACTACATACTTAGTTGCAACAAAAAGACGACAGGATCCTATCGTTTAAATGTTAGGATGTAATAAAATTATTTTTATTTTTTATTTTCTACAATAGTTTCTGCAATAGCAGAATCGCAGAAGAAAAAAAAAATATATATATATATATATATACACAGGAAATAAGAACAACTATCAATATAAATATTATAAAATACTGTACCTGTAAAATACTTTATTAATTAGACGCAGCGAAGGTCCTGCGTTCCAATTCCGCTTGATGGCATGCTTTTATTTAATCTTTTATAGGCAGGAGATGGGTCCTAGATCCTATATACACCTGGGGCTCACCTAGCCTTACTGGTTAGGTTGCTACTAATTGGGTAACAAAAATTATGGGGGAAATCTGGCATTAGAGTGTGATCTTGGACAAATCACCTCCCTACACAACCTTTGTCCAAGAAACAGTTCAGGCTTTATCATGTATTGGACCCCAGGACCCTCATGGGTTCTAGTGGTACAGATTTTTTTTGTTTACCTCTACAATCTAGTAAGGTATTGTGATCAGTACATGGTGAAGACTGTACTGTTTCTAAGCAACGGGTGTGCAGAGGTTATTTGGCTGAGATAATACTTAACCCTCTTGTCTCCCCGTGTCAAGGGTATCACCTTTTCATAGACTGAGTTAGAACATATAATAGTTGTTATCAGAGTACATAATTTATTTACCACAGTCCGAACTTGTCGGTAGCCACTTTTTTCTTTTATAACTCGCTTTAATTAGTTCCACCGATAAGGCTGAATAGAAAGAGGGGTAAGATGGGTCCTAGGCTGGAACTAACTTAATCCTAAGTAGTTTTCAAGGGGATTCGATCCCAAGCGACTAGAGTAGTCTAAGAAATCCCAACGGGACAGAAAGCACTGTCCTGGATTCCAATTGGTAAATCTAGTCTTGAAGAGCAAGGATTCAATCAGAATAGACAATTATATAGCCGGCCTCTTTCCATTCCCTTAGGCTTAGGACTATTATAATGCTATGTAAAGTCGCTATTCAGTTCAAATATATATTTATTTACTTTGTAAAATTTATATTAGAAGTTGTTGTGAGTAACCAACTTTAGGAGAAACCACTCCTTAAAAATTATAAATCAGTACTTTTTTTATGAAAAAACAATTAAAATGTACACGTAATCAAGAGTATATATATCTTATATATGTAGTGGTGAATATAGTCGTGAGTTCGCAGCTCGGCAGCTGTCCCTAGAATTTTTAAAATGTAGAAAAAAATCCTTAAGTATGTCGAGGTATGCAGGGACGTAATTAGTGTTACCGAGAATATATGGTGTCAGGTACTCGATAATGATCCCTATCCTAATTATATTTGGCTAGGAAATAAATAAGGACTAACACTGCAGTATCGCCCAACTAGCCATAGCTACACAAAGTGACGATAGATGAATAAACTCTCGTAGTAAGCTCCCGATATATTAAAAGAACGATAAAATAAGATTGACCTATTTCGACTTGCGGAGTAGAGCTTTGGGTCTCACTAAGCCATCGAATTCCTCTAGTATCCATAATGCTTCTTACTTTGTTACGAGTAAAGTCATCCATTACGATTTGGCCCGAACCGATATCAGTCCTTTCATGATAAACTTTATTCCTACTCAAAACTAGTTAATTCCTCTAATCCTTAAAAGAAGATGGCTTCGTGACCTTTTTAGTAGAATTTGGTATTTTCTCTACTTTGGATACTTCCTCTACTAACTCACCTCACTTATGATGATTATAAATCATCCACTACATTTAAATTCTCTAAATCTCAATGTATGCATTTAAAAGAATGTAGAAATGTTTAGGTATTTTTTAAGACAAAATTATAACGATTTTATACCAAACGGAATTTATATTTTCTTGCTTAAGATTATTGAGCCGTGCAGAGAATGCGATCTTGTTTTATGACTTTATCCAACCCAGGGAGGCTACAACATAGTTCGCATTCTTCAAACGCTCTCTCTAAGATTATGCTACAACTTATTTTATTAGAGTAAATTTCTGATAAAGTGTCAGTTTTGTACATAAAAAGGAAAACAGAAATTCATGAAATAATTAACATTTTATTATAGAAAAAGTGTTCAATCCAGCTTCTGTAGGATTGTTTGGTAAAAATATGATGTTTATATGAAATATATGTTTTATTACCCTCTCAATAAATCTCTGAATGAAAGGAAATGAATTTATTTTAAACAATCATTATTGCGTCACCACTTTATAAAATGGTATTAAAAATAATTATTTCCGTAGGTTATATTTATTTATTTATGTTATGCTGTGCTTTATGTTTTCATTACAGACTTGAACAAATTATTTATAATTGATCGATTAGTAAACAGATGTAGGATTTGTCGTTTTTAAGTTAGTAACTCATTTATTTTTTATAGTCAAACGTATTAATAGTAAACTTTGTTAGTTTTAGTTTTATAGGCGTTCCAACATGGGTTGCCTCAACTAGCCAGAGCTGAGGTACAAGCCTCCCGATCCATCCGCTTCTGTGTCGTCCGCGTCTTCTTCTCCCTGGTGGAATCCAATCCAGGACTCGGTTTGGCCAATATTCGAACGCCATTCTCTTCTCATGGCTGTACATCTTAGGCGACTTGAGCCGATCCTTTCATTTGTTGATTTATCCACATCCATCCTTTGTCGAATTTATTCGTTTCTTATTCTATCCAGCCAGGTGACAGGGATACAGCTCATCCAGAAATACATTTCAACCGCCTGAACCTTGGAGTACAGACGGGAGCTCATGGTCCAGGTTACCGAAGAATAAGTCAGGATAGTTGTGAAAACACGGCGTTTATTTTCAGTAGAAATCTCTGTATTCCAGAGTATCGGATTTAGCATTTTAGTAGCTTTTCGAGTGAATTTACTTTTGAAGAATTATAATTTTTCTTTGGATTAGATCTTACATGCTAATATTTACCTATAATTAGATTTTTATGACAAATGTTTTTTTTGTTTTATTTTTTTATTTCCTTTCACGTCCCACATGGTACTACGTGCATTGATATGTACATAAATTGTGCAATAAAATAAACATATACAAAAACTTTACAAATTTTCTAAAGTATTTTTGAAAAATTAATGTGTGATACTCTGCAGGCCAGATGTCTTCACACGTCATAACTTCTTTGATCAATGCCGATCTTTAAGGTTCCCTCAAAGAGCAATCATACACCAAGTCTCCAGGAGATTGGGGTATTTCCGCATTACAAGTATATTTCGGGATGTTTATTATTTTAAGCTTGAACAAATATTCATTAAATGGTCCATGGCCTGTAATGAATTGGGCTAGCTTATAATTAATTTCAAAATGTTTTATAGATAATCTATGATGTACATTAGGAAAGTATTGTTTAGTCAGCAGCCATTTTATACATTCCGCCCAAGCTCGTTCCCATTCTGTAACAGCGTGGTCGTGGAGGGTTCGTTTAATAAAACTTGTTGGATACTTGTCATAACTAAGAACACAGCTAATATTCTATTTCAATTTATTAATGTTTTCAATAATTTGCTTAATTAGGCTTGACCAATTTTGTTGTTTTAAGATCAGCTGAATTGTTACCTCACTATCCGTATTTATTAAGAAGGTATTTCTATTTCAAGAATATATAGTTATCCATTCTATTGCTTTTAACACGGCCATTTTCAAAGGATAAGTTTTAAAATATTTACTTTATCTTTGCTTAGACGATCAAAGTTGACTACTTCCTCAATTTTGAGAATGAGAGTGATTCCAGCTAAAACACAACATGCTTCTGTTTATTTATTGTTACTGGTTATTTATATGTGAATAAATGAGGACTAATTTTTGTAGTATTGTGCTCAATTTCTAACAGATCTAGATAAATCTACAAATTAAATGTCGGGTAATCAAATGATTTTGATTTATATCAAAAGGCAACATAAAAATGTTAACATAATTTTTATTAGTAAACAGATCTATTAATAATATTTCACTAATGGTAGCTGTAATAAAAAAAAAAAATGTTAATAAAAACATTTTGGTAATAAAAAGGTTGCTGATAACATAACGAAAATAATCCATACTTTCTGGATTTGATCTTGTGCATAATCACAGCATTTTAAGATGTATTTTTTCGAAATGTGAACTATTTATAACTTGAACTATGGTTCATAAAAATTATGAAATATTGTATTATTCATAATTTGTAATGACCAATGTTTTCTTTAATTAATTTTTAAAACAAATATTTAACTAACTTCTTCTTTTTTTCAGGTAAGCTCAATATCTGTTTGAAAAAAAGAAATTATTGGTAAGACACTTAATATTATATTTTTGGTATTTAATCATTCAACGATGATTATTATAAAATAATCAATGATTTTAAGTAAATATATATCTAAATAGATAATTTATTAACTTCATTAATATTAGGATAACCTTAAACTTTATTATTTTAAACAAATAAATTCAGGCGTACTTCACACACCCACACACACACACACACACACCTACGCACGCATGCATGCATGCATATAAGTTCACATATATACAGCTGGAAAACTGTTGTTCTCATGAAATGCTTTTTTATCACCCTTCCGGTCGTTTGCACATCTCTAAAAGGTAACCTACATATAATAACTACCCCAAGGATTTGTGAGGTGCCAAGAATTTAGCATCCATTTATCATTGTTATTTATTTTAAAAAGTTTAGCATTCCGTTTTCTTTCTTTCAACATATTCCAGTCCATTAAGAATGGAGAAATTAAAGAGGCTTTTCTGAAATTGTATGGAATAGTGCCAAGCGAAATATGTTGCCAGAACGGGCACTTGTTCAACACCCAGCTTCAGTATAGATGAAATTGCTTCTTCAAATGTTTGAGATAAAATTAATTTTATGACGGATTCCGATGAAATAAAATTAAGAATTGACTACAAATAAATATAAGTAAAAACATAAAAATCATTAGCATAATATAGTCCAGGGCGACCTGCTAAATCATAACAACACATAAGTTATATATTCCTGAATATTTTACTATTTAATAATAATAATAATAAAAATATTTATTTAAGAAATTATATTATACAAAGTGTATTTTCGATCTTTTGGAAACCTCTCCTGAGGGATTCTTGTGGAAGCATGTATGGAGAAACCTCCCATTGAAGGCACTCCTAGTGTGCTTCACCTATTGGTAGTAGATCCCTGCTCCAGATACGTTTTCGTCTCCTTGTCTCATTCTGTGGCAATGTGTCTGTATAATGATTGTATAAGTCAGTTTGGATGTCCGGCAAGTAAGTTATGAAGTTTTTTGTAGTTATTTTTGATTGTGTCAGTAATGAGTCGTATGCTGAGATCTTTGTACAATGATTTATTAGTTAGTAAAAGGAACAATGTGTTCCTTATAGCGAAGGAATTTCGATTGAAAGATTTAAGTGGTCTGTAAGTGAGATTTATAACATGTGCCTTACACATATTTTTTGGCAAAGTGTTCGGTCGTCTTAGGAGTAAGAATCGGTGATTCAACCTTATCTCCAAATTGGTCATGTGAGATTTCCAATTTTAGTATTTAAAGAAAATTTTTGATATTTAGGTATTAAATCGAACCTTTCAAGACTACTAATTTTTCCTTTTTGTAGACTTTTGTCGACATTTACCTTAACTTTCCACTTTTCCCATCAAGTCCGTGTTTTGCCATCAAGGTGGCGCTTTTCCACTTGGGAAATGGGTGCACTCAGCCTAATGAGAGGTGTCTGCTAATGGAAACGGGATCTCCTTAGTCTGTCACTAGTTCCGTACTGCGCACTTTACAGTTGACGAAAATGTATCAACATTCTTTCCAATAAATTATTTCACCCTAATTACATAAAAACTAATTTATTCTATAAGTTATATAAAAAAATAATAAAGGAGGTTTGATAGCTAAGAATTTAACTGAAAGAGAAACTGTATTAATATCAATAAAATAGTCTTCCCTACTTCGCTTTAATAGTCTCTCTCTCTCTCTCTCTCTCTCTCTCTCTATCTCTCTCTCTCTCTCTCTCTCTCTCTCTCTCTCTCTCTCTCTCTCTCCCCCTCTCTCTCTCACTCTCTCTCAAAAAAAAATTATAATCATTCACTGATCAATCGTTAGGTCTCTGGGGAAATTAAAGGGTTAAGCAGATTTTTTTTCAATATTTATAAAAGCAGATAAGATAATAGAGAGATGCATGTACATCATTGGTTTCCTCAATAAAAATAGTAAAATGTTTCTTTAGTGTCCTATATATTTCATCATATATTTTCGAACAATAAACACCCTTAGAGATAAGGACAGCGTGAATAGATCAGAACCTCCAAATACAGGAAAATGTTGGGAATTATTTCTATTCAATCATTAAGCTCCTATCCCAACCAATTAGTCGCCTCTCTAATGATCCGTCTATTTCACATCTTGACAATTTTTTATTACCTTTATTATGTAATGAAATTGTAATAAATTCAATAAAGAAGGAGACGAGTCAATTATCTTATCCAAGAACGGACTCGTGGCTCATTATTGCATAACGATGATTCGTAATAAATTAAAAAAGAAGAGAACGCATGATTACGAAAAAATACTGCTAATTAACTTTATTTCCATCTTCTAAATTAACATAGAAAATTATACTAATTAACCTCCATTTTTTTTCGTATATTTGGATCCATTGTGGATTTATGGATTTGTCTTTCTTGGAACATTACGAGATCAGAACATCATATGATCAGACAGAGAGAGCCTTATTTAGAGGGTGATAATTATTTAAACGCTACTAATTATTATTTACTACGCCTAACATAATGCCTTTTTGGAATCTTATATTAACCCCAGACCCTTCATGGGTTATTGTGGTACGGTTTTATTTCAATTATAATAAATTTAATATTTTAAAAATTGCCCGTGTTTAGTCACTACATCTTTTTTAGTAGCGTACGAATCTTCGTTTAATGAACGGCTGGTTTCTGGAGGCAATCCAAGAATCGATCCACTTTCTTGCATTCCTCATAAGCCCGGAAGTGCTGCTTAGACAGGCCATGAATCATTGATCGGAACAACTAGTAGCTCTAGCAATGTCTGGAGAAAATGGCGGCTGATATTGGATCACATCACTGGTGTCTTTCCAAGTTGTTTTATAGAAAAGATTGAAAATCTCCATTACATATTTCTCGGCTCTAATTCGTATGACTCCAAATTTCTTTCTTTTTTCGATTATTTCCATGTCTTGGTTGGTTTTTAATTTTTTTTAAAGAACTTGCATTTCCTGGTTTGATTCGGCACGGTTTGTTCTCAAATGACTTCTGCACCTCTAAGCGTAATTGATCTTCATACTAGTTAGTCATCTTCCTCGTAAAATTTCCCACCTTTAAAGCTTCCAAGACGATATTTACTGGTAATAGGTGATCATAAAAAGTTTCACAACGACTGTATCAATCTTAGTCTTCAATTTTATTGATGATCCGTCAGGATTATCAATAAGAGAGATAGCAAGAGATAACTCCAATTCTTTTGCGTAATTCATCAATTTGACGCATCAACCTTCTCTTCTTATTATTATTATATTAGTGTTACAACACGCAAGCGAGTCCTGGCCTCATTTAATCGCCATGCTCGTCTATAGCTGGTTGTGGTCGTCCAGCTGTTTACTCCAGCATGCCCTACCGACCGCTCCACGTCCCTCGTCAATAAGACACCACCCTTGGAGTGGCACTTATTTTCAAAACCTTCCCACCCAATACGATTTAATTGTATCACGGTAGTGGAATCTATATCATTGAACCCTGTACCACTACAACCCGTGAACAGGTCTAGGGTTCAGTAAATGATAGAGACAGTACTGTTTCAAGGACAAGGGTTGTGCAGGGAGGGGATTTGTTCTAGATCACGCTAAACCGCCGGATTTCCCCCCTTATATTGGTTACCCATTTTATAGAGACTTAGTGAGCACCAGGAGGATCCGCTAATAGACTATATAAAAGTCTTACCTGCAGCGGGATTTGAATCAGAATTTTCGGATTAACAATTCAGTGCACTACCACTGAGCGACTCCGCTCTCCTATCTATATCACTGAGCTCTCTTTCCCTAAGTTCTTAATTTCCCATTCACCTCTAATATTAAACTGGACCGAAGATTCGTCGGAGTACTTTTCTTTCGGAAATTTTTAACTTTTTATCTTTCGACTTTGTAGTAGGCCAAGTTTCGGAGCCTTAGGCAAGGACAGGGCGGACAAGTGTCATTTATATTGATTTATCTCAGACCGCCTCGATACCAACTTACTGCACATTATATTCCTCATTGCAATGTTGCACTTGTTGGCGGTCATTAGTCTATTTTTAATTTCTGCCGTTATCTTATTGACAAACTTTACCTGCGATCCAAGAATTGTAAATTCGAAGTTATATGCTCTAAATGAAATTGTTGCTCCTACTGGGAGCCCCCTGAGACCCCAAATAAAAAAATTATAGTTTTTAAATTACAATATCAAATATAGTTTAAAAATAATTTTATGAATCGGGTTTTGCCTAGTTATAAGGGCAATGATATCAGGAGATTTTGCCCTTCAAACCAAACAACAACTCATGTATTATTGGTTTGGGCGCCAAAACCATATTAAAAAGTTATCACAAGCTGACCTTTTCCAAGCAAGGGTATATAATTAGACACAGCTATATTGCCAGTCTTGGAGTGAGCTAAGGGAGAAGTAGGCCTTTAATGCCTATCGATTCTTCAAACAGTTCGGTTGTACTCAACTCGACCTTTATAGCCACTTACAATCGATCTTTTATAGGCTAACTCTTCTGTCTTAGCCTAATCGATTGCTCTTTTTTCCTGTTTAAACTGGCTCTGAGTGGTTTGTTCTCTCGCTTTTGTAGACTTAGATTTCTCTTGTGAATTCATTCGGAAGTTTCGGACCACCTGTTGACGTTGAGGGTAGAATTTGGGATTTTATATTTATGAATTTTAAATTGTTTCGTATCAGAATACCACTATAAATCTTTGATACTTTTATTTCAAACCCTAGAAATTAGATGAATTGAAATTCTTCACTATTTTACTAACATAAATCTTATTCAATGTAACTGAAGGAAATCTAGAATCAAAAAAAAATAATATAGAATCTCGAAAGAGTTGTAAAGAAATTGTCTCAATACATGATGAACTTACATTAGTGGGAAAATTCCACACGAAAAGACTTAAGTCTCTAAAATAAAAACGTGTAAAAAAAATACCTGTCAATATTTCACCTATTCAGGAATCTTCAAAACAGAAAGAAATTTAATAGCTAAGGAAATAAATAAACATTGAACATCACGACCTCAAAATTCAGCAAGAACAATCCAAAGATATTTTAGAAATTTAAAGCTATTTGTTTGAAATTTGGTGACTATTCTCTAGAGGAAACTTTTCTCGTTTGAAAAACTTGAAATTTTCATAATAATGATATGGGTGACGACCATCTGCAATGAGAGTTCTGCATACTGTAGTTAGCGTAACATTTAATTCTGCTCCAGCTCTTCGTACACTGGCAGATGGATTATCATCAAAATATTGTAATACGGTCGCACTCATTTCTTCATTTCGTAAAGGGGCTAAAATACCATCAGCATGTGGTACGACAACAAATGTAGCAGTGTCTCTAAGACGTTGAAAAGTTGAGTTAAAGGTAGAGTTACTAGGTAATATTCTATTTGGAAATCGCATGGAATTTTCACGACGGGCAGCATTGGCATTACCATAGCAAAAACCATACACAAACACCATATCGGCATATTCAGCATTAGTATAAATGGAAGGCATAATGAGTACTCTGCGAAATCCACAAGCAAATTGATAAATGTTATTGATAGTTCTATTCTTATTATTATTTGCTATTGATGTTCTATTCCAAACAGTAAGAATCCTAAAGTCCATGGTTTATGTACAGTTGGGGAGACAAGGTCATAATAGTATTCTATCTAAATTTATCTCCTAAGCAAAGCGTTTGCAAACACACCTTCGTACGAAAAAAAATTTTCTTGTTTTAAGGTCCTTAGTTCATATTTTCAGTTTGGTCACTGCTGCTGTTGAAGAAAGATGCCGAGCCTGTCTGAATGCTCAAGGAAATCACTTTGAACATTTAATATGAATGTTAATGGTTTACATTTAATAAATAAAGTAGTTGGAACAAATAAAATAAGTTTTATTTATTTACTTTGCCTAAATAATTCGTAACAATGAAATCTTTAGATGTGAATATCTCCTAAACAAAGCGTTTCCGGACATACCTTAATAAGAAATTTTTTTCTTCTTTTGAGGTCCTTAGTTGAAATTTTCAGTTTGATCCTGAAACACCCTGTATATAGAATATATATATATATATATATATATATATATATATATATATATATAGAATATATATATATATATATATATATATATATATATATATATATATATATATATATATATATATATATATTCCACTGTACTCGCCAACGTCTTCCAGAAGCAACCCATAATCTCATTTTATCTTCACTTATTTCCTCTCTCCTTGGCTGTGACATTGTGTACTTAGAAATTTACCATCTTTATGGCTGATTAATGTAGTTCTTTTCCACCATACATTGTAAATATCTACTCGAATGTATCTAGGACCATGGCATTAAATCCCAGCACTCTTACAAAGTGAAACTACAAATTATATATTTGAATAAAAATATATATACCTATTGAAATACAATTAATAAAGGAAACCTATAACGGAAACATTTACTATTGAATCGTTGCATAATATACTAATAGAAAATTCTAAAATAAAACTTACTATAACAGAGAACATCCTTTCGTATTGAATGTTCGATAAAATGATCTTGAATTGAATTTGATATTGAATTTCCGTGCTATAAAATTTCACGATACGATCCTTTTATTTCTTATTAGAAAATGCGCCAATTTCTTTTTTTCATTATTTCTTTATAGTTTTTATTTCTTTATTAAACTGTATTTCCTTCTCTTTCATTTCCTTCTAGTAAAATACTCGGTCTATTAGACGAGTTCGTTTATTTTACGTCGAAGGATAAACAAATGATTGAGCTTTGATGTCGAATTGCCTTGGCCATTGAAGCATCCTTTCCTAGAATAGAAGATAAAGACAGTTCATGTTTAATGGCGGTAGAGTTACTAGTTTTTAAGGCATACAAATTAAAAAATAAGATATTTAGTTTTCTGAAGTTGGAACTTAAATTGTTCTCTCTAATAATATTCAAGGTAATTTATCATAGGTCGATATCCTTATTCTTTATCATAACAATTCATATTTGTAAAAATTACTTTAATTCACCATTTTTTTATGTTGATATTTATTAACAATATTATTTACAAGTTAATAAGGATACTTGGACACATTTTTTTGCAGAAATGGGAAAGTAGAACAGGATATCTCGAACAGGATTGTAAAAGAAAATAATGTATAATTTCAGATCTTCAACACTTATGTATGCAAAAGATCTCGGCATATTCAAAAGTGTATATTAACCAGTTTTCCTAAATGGGGCTGATAGTTGGGTACTCCTGTATAAAGACTGGGGCCATTTAACAACTGCTGAAATCACTTCGAAGATCAGAAGAGATAGGATCCTACGTTAGCTCAAATGGTTTGTGTATGGTCACAGTATGAGTCAAGGCAGGGATCCAAGAAATTAAAAAGGAAGACAAACCCGCAGGAAATACACCTAAAGGGAAAACAAGGCACACCTACTATTATATTACAAAGTTACAGTAGGTAAAAAAAAAAAAACCTGTACCACTACAACCCGTGAAGGGTCTGGGGTTCAGTACATGGAAGAGACTGTACTGTTTCGCGGACAGCGGTTCTCCTAGGAGGTGACTTGTCCTACGTCCTATTTTTATAATATTTTAAAGGGGCTGGGTGGGCCCCAGGAGTGTCCTAGATCCCATATGATCCATCTCCGGCCGCTAATAGACTAAATAAAAGTCTTGCCCGCGCCGGGATTTGATCCAGGATTTCCGACATGGCAACTCAGTGCTCTACCACTAAACCACGCCACTCCCAAAGCTGGGAAAGGTAAGACAAAACTGGATCTGAGGATTCTGGTGAAAGATGGAGATCCTGGGTGATGCAGTATCTCAAAGGTGAAAGACTTATAGAGGAAGATAAAGAATTAGCAGAAATTATTAAAATTCAACTGAAAAACCACAAAGCACTAAGCCTTTACTATCTAAAATACTTCATGAAAATAATGACAGTTTCAGCAATTTACAGGCGAGGGAATTAAACATCCATAAAAAAAAAAAAAAAAAATAACTCCAATAAGGACGAAAGTAGCACATCTCACATGAACAGTCAAAAAAGACCGACCAATCATATACAGCAACTTTACCTCATAATTTTTAATCAAATACTTCATTCAATAAATATTCTTGATAGAATATACTAACTGATAAATGAACGTGTTTTTATTTATATATAAGTGCTTTTTATTTATATCATTGACGCTTAACTCATCCAGTTAGGTATTTTTTTAAACAAGTTTTTAATATTGTTTGTATTTTTGTTTCATTATTTGCGTTGTTTTTTTCTACTTGACATAAATATGTAATTATCTATTATTACACTTTCTATTGTTTCTCTGTTTTTTGTTTTTTGTATTCCTTAAATGTTATCACTGGAGGTAATTTGCAAATTTGTTATCATTAATTCTTTTTTAATTATTTCTTTCTTTGTTAATTTAATTGTATTAATTAATTAAATGTAATTATATTATACTCTAAGAAATAATAATACCCTTTATTTCTTAGAGTATAGTAATTCTAAAGGGACTTGTCCTAGAATAAATAAAGACTTTATTATTGTTATTATTATTAAAATAATAAGAAATTAAGAAAAAACCAGTCGACCGTAATCGTAGAATATATTTTACAACTTGTATTGTTGGAATTGGAGTACTACATGAATTTAAAAACACACTTAAATACCAATAAACAGCTTGTTACTGTAAAAAACTAATCAGGAAAACAAAAATAATGATAGCATTGGCAAGTATTGTAGCCAGTATAACCTCAAGCCTTTAATTAATTCCCTTGATTAAATAAAGTATTTCTCTCACTCTACTCGTTTTTATACATCCGTTAATTAATACTTCTCTATAATATAAGAATGCAATCCCTTGTAATTGTTTAATCAAAATTATATAAAATTTATATTGTTCTGAACAATAGCAATGCAATAAAAAATTACGAAATGTTAACTTAAGGTGTTCTGCGATTAATGCAATCGAAATCTTTGATGTTGAAAATATTTTCTTTTTAGGAATTCGAAAATATTCAAAACAACCATAAAAATCTATCTACAATTATCTACAAGAACATAATGATAAAACTCAGTATGGTGATATATATAATATAGTATAGTATTTATTATTTTCCTGTATTAAACAACCCCACTTGAACTCATAGTAATATAACAAAACATAAGGCGTCACAATTCTCCTGTCTATGTTTCGGAATGTTCTCTGATTTTTAAATAAATCAGTAATAAACAATTATAATAATTTCCTTTTTCTCATGGCTCGTTTCTCGGCCGTTTGTCAAGTGTAAATGAGGCTTATTATGGGAAATACTTTTAAATCCATTTTTATTCGTTTTTTTTTCTTTATGTTCCTCTCTGAGATTCTCTTTTATCTATGATTAAAACGATTTGCTTTAAAATCCGTTAAAACCAGGTTAAAAGATCTGGAAAAAAATCCCTTTTATGCCAAACCCCGGCAACTCCTTAGTTCGACTATTCGGAATGCACAGGGACACAAACTCATTATACACATTTCTTTTAATAAACCATCTATTTATTTTTTTAAATGCCTTTTATATATCCTAATAATATTTAACAACCTGACACACTAAATTTAATATAGGTTCTATCACTTAAATTATATTCTCTTTCCTTAGAAGTCTATATCAAATTTACAATTTTAATTTCTTAGAACCATTTAAGAGTACTGTTTCACCACCATTTCTCGTTTAATTACAACCCGGAGGGTCACAGACTGCTAAAGTACACTCATAGATATACGGTCGGGAATATAAGAAAGGGGCTTATAACAAGAGAAACTTCCTTATTTATAGCTCTGCTTACTTTAAGCCGTTTTCTTTTTGTAACAGTTTTCCATACGGGGGGTAAAAGGACAAGGCCAGAATGTATTAATCAAAACTACACTTATTGCAAAGAAGCAATTAAATAGAATAATTATCCTATAGTTTAATTTTAAAGCGCTTAACAGTTAAATAGCTCAAAGAATCATACTTTAGTTTTTGATCTATTCTTGACCAATGATTTATTGTTTGAAACAATAGTTACTATTTTTATTAGTGTATTATAATTAATATAATACTTATATATAATTAATAAAATAATTTGTGAGATAATTTATAATATATTATAATTATTATATAAAAAATACACCTATTTAGTTATTATATAAAGGTACCCTATTTTTATAATATTTTATAGAGGCTGGGTGAGCCCCAGGAGGGTCCTAGATTCCTAATGATCCATCTCCCGCTGCAAACAGACTAAATAAAAGTGATGGCCCTCAACGGGATTTTAACCTGGATTTCCAGCATGACAACTCAGTGCTCTACCACTGAGCCTCTCCACTCCCTTATAATTATTATATTTATTTAATATTTCTTACACTGTGTTTTCCGCTATTTTTATATAAGTCTTTATCAAATGACGTGAGGAACTCTTGCCCCTTCAATTATACCGACTATAGTTCAGTTTGATCGATCGGTATTGCGCCGTTGTATCTAAAGTTATTGAAGGGGCAAACCAGCAATTTCAATAATCGTTTTTATAAAAGCATTATTATTTATAATTTATACCTTTTAGATTTCATTGTTAAATGTTGGTTTAATAGATCTGAACTTTTCTATCACTCTATTCTTTATAATAATATTATTTAAATAAGTAAATATTATTACAGTGTAATCATATATTCCGAGAAAACATAACTTAATTAAAACAAACATTCATGAACAATTTTAAATTAAAAAATAATCCCAGCAAAGTTACCTTCTTTGTTAAATAATTTAGAAAGTTATTTAAATTGAAATAATAATATTTAATAAATGGTTAGGATACAGTTAATATTTATTTTATTTGTATTTAATTAAAAACATTTCGGCCCAAGCTAAGTCGCTTTTCGACTTAAATTAAATCAGAGATGCAACAAATGCTCATAAATCGAACAAATGATATTACGCATGGTTGAAAAAAAAAAATCTAAAAATAATTAAATAATATAAATGTGTGAGAATAAATAACAAAATAATTGTCAGGATAAAAATAACCTAAATAGAGTTTATAATAAAACTGGAATTTTTAAAAATGGGTATCCCAAAACAACAGTATAAACAATTAAATAAAAGAGTCGATAATGAAAAAAAATAATTAAATAATCGATAAAAATTCAGGCTACAGTCATTGTAATATTTTTTTCCCATAGCTGATTTTTTGGCAGCTATTAAAACAAATGAAGTTAAATTAGAGTTATATGATAAATATTGACAGTAAAAATCTAAGACCTTTTTTTTAATACTACAAACAAATAATATACACATAAAAATAATGTGTACGACTCTCTTGAATTTTCAGAACCTCTTAGTCCTCACCCGGGGTTAATAAAGTTAAAGTTGTTACTCATTATTCGGCGAGGTATTCAGGGTGATCATGGCTAAATCATCTCTTTGCACAACCGTTGGATTTCAAAAAGTAAAGCATTTACTATCCACTGGACCCAAAATCCCACAGTTTTTAAATAAGTATTATTTCTAAATCAGTAAATAAATAAAGGCACAGTAAACTATTTTCATTTAATATAAACTTTTAATTAGACTTTTATATTAATTTTAAAATTGTGTATAAATGAGCTTTGTAATCATTATAAAATTAATTATAATGTTCCTAATAAAAAAAAGTATCCATGGCAATTAAACATTAAATGGTAAATGGTTTAAATACAAAGAATTTACTTGATTCAGTATACAGTCGTAAATTTCAGTAAATATATATTTTTTTAAAACCCTCTTCGTTAACAAACTCATCAATAGCCGCCTCTCAAGAGACAAATGTTATAACAAATGTTATTCGATTTTACTCGTTTGGAAATTTCAATGAAATGCTTATTTGATTTGATACGAATTTATTACTTTGATTGGTGTTCAATAAATGTTATTTGTTTCGTTGTCTTTTTTCTTTTTTTCGTTTAGGTAGAACTAATGAAAAGTATTCCATATGAAAAAGTATTTAATTGAAGCTTTTTCATATTAATTTAATGACGTATTTAAGTTTTGAAAGGAAAAAAAAATTTGATTTAAAATTTTTTAAACCCATTGACTAAAGAAAAAAAAAGACTTAGAAAAGTTTAAATAGAAAAGACAAGGACCTCTGGTGGATAAGGAGGTCCTTCGACTTGTCTCCTCTTCCTTTGTTGATAATGAGCAACCTTTCACACCCCTCCAGTGACCCATTTATATTTCCTAATATATAGAAGTTAGGAAGGCTTTCGAGAGAAGAGCCATGGATTCCAGATCTTCAGGACTGAGCTACATGAAGGCTCTAGTAGCAGGATCTTCAACTCTGTTTTTAGCCATTCTGGAAACATAGCCGAACCATCTCAGCTGATGCTCTTCGATAACATCCCCAGCTAACCAAGGTACCACATTTGACCGTATCGTTACGTTTCCCACTCGGTCTCTTCTGTTCTTCCCTTCTATTCTTCTTAGATATCGCAACTCCATGGCTTGAATTTGGCTCTTGTGCTTTTTGGTTACAGTCCAAGATTCACTTAAATAGGTGAGAATCGGTAAGAAAGTGTTTTTATAAACTATTCAATTCGTTTGTTACTAAGCCCAGCAACTTTACATGCCCATCTAAATCTTCTCTACGCTAGTTTTTTATAATAGTTTTAAAAAATATTACGTTAAAATTTGAATTTTAAAGTAACAATAAATGATTGAAAAAAATGAGTTAAATAGATTTTTGATTTTACATTTTAGTCATCTTATATCTAAATATAGTAAAATTAATTTAGTGATTGTGATATATAATGGTTGATTTTTGATTATGGCTAATAATAATATTTTAAATTATAACTATTTATTTCAATTTAATCGAGCGCCAATCGATGCACATTATTGTTTGTTAATCTGTCCTTAGCTAATACAAATAGATTAGGAAGTTTACCAACATGTGAGCATGCAACCTATGGGAGAAACGTGGATTTTTTAAGTCCAAGCCGCAAATGGACATTGCTTAGCCTTGAGACTTATTGGTGGTCAGAAAGAAAGCCATGCGTATAGGAAATTGAAGTCTTTTGAACGGTATTATGAATTCTGATGGTATCATTGGAATACGTGGCAACAGGACGATTTCTCCTTTAAACTTGTCAGTCTTAATGGCTGCTTCAATAAAATTCCTGATGATCTTTTCGATGATGACCAAACGCGTACCATTAGGTGGATTCAAATTATCGATGAACCTATCTTCATCCTAAGATTGTATGGTGGCATTCCTGGTATATCGAGAGAATTTTAAAATTCAGTTGGATAAATTACAGCTTGGTTTTCATCAACAATAGTATCGATTGATTTAAAGGACATTAGATCACCTGGTAACAACTGTTGTATTTTAAAGTTAATTTCGTCCACATCAGCATTTTTTTATGCCAAAATAACACGATTACTGAGCCAATTATGATCCATGTAATTATTTAGTACATCCGGGATGACACTCCTAATTAATTCATTTTTTTTCTGAACAAGAATGCTAAACTTTTCTGGCAATTTTATGGATTGTGTATTTGGATGCAGTTCTATTTCACCGACCCCAATATTCAGCAATAGTGTTAAAAATATTTGTGCTGATGGATCATTTTGTAATTGTACTCACATGTTTGTGGTCAATCGAAGTATTTCGACATTTCCCCATGAAAACGATTGTTTTAAACATGCGCTAATCTCATCGGCAAAAGTAGAGCGATGAATGACTGGCCATGTATGAAATCACTAGATAGTAATAGAACAGCACCATCAAATAGCTCGTCGTTGATGTTCAAATCTTTCATAGTTTTATTTTAATTAATTCATTTAAAATTATTAATTACACAGCACCATGAGATAAATTAATTAATTTTTAATTAAAAAAAAAGTAAATAAACGTTTCTGTAACGAATGTACATATAACATGTGTAAATAAATTAACACGTGTAAAATCAATTGTATCATCGTGGTTAGAAAAAAATATAGTTTTGCAATAAAAATATCGCGGTCATTAATCGAAATAAAATATAGCCTATATTTTAAGATAGAGAATGTTACATATCTGTGCGATATGAGATTGAAATCGGTCCAGTAGTTTCGGAGATTAGCCCGGACAAATATGGTAACATGAGATTTTTATATATTAAAGTATATATATATATATAATATAGCTTTAAAGCATCAAAATAAAATAGCATACAAAATGTAAAAAGGGTTTTGCATAACGTCAAAGTTCCATTTCTTGTAAGTGTTGAAGCAGGAAGTTGATCGATAACTCTCCCTCACGCTCTCTTAAGTGGCCTTCTCCTCTGTCGACATAATTGGCTTTGGCATATTTCTGGCCTCCAGAGTAACATAATCCACATCTGGGCGAGTAACATATTGGCATAACACTTAAAGGATGTTGGCACTTAATAAATCTATTCGGCGCTTGTAGTAGTGATGTATTTCTTTTAGGGTGGTGTTCATACATTTTTCTATATCCGCCATTTTTCCTTCTCATGAACAGAAGCAGCTACTACTGTGTAAAAAATAATCATGGGTAGTAAACGAGACCATATACAACGGGTAGTTAAAAACTGTCAAACAATAAAGTCTTCTATATCTCATCATATAAATGGGTACTCGCAATCATCTCATTGGCATGTTATTTGTCGATCAATACCTATTATTAGAAGGTGGCCAATATATCATACTTAATAATATATCGGAAAGTTGCATATTGAGGCAATACAAAAAAAGATTTTGACAATAAATAAATTAATCCGTTTCTCCTCATCTGCTTTTTAGTGTAGTGATCACTCAGTGGCAAAAATAACGAAACAAATATAAGATTATCATTTCTTATCATGGAAAACTTTTCTCAGTTATCAGAGCTAAAGGGAGAATAAGTATAAGGCGAGAAAGTCATATTTTTTTTTTTTTTTGCATTATCATATATATGTAATCATATTTTTATAACTTTCCTATATGTTTATTTTCATACATTTTATATTATTAACTGCAGTACTAGTTTTTCATACTTGTGTCTCAACAGTTTTTCGTTTGTAACTTTGCCTGTATTTTTCATTTTGTATTTTACTTTTATTTTTCTCAATTATATTACTTTTTATATTTCTTTACTTTATTACCTTTCTGTTAATATATTTAGTCATTTTGTTATTCTTAATTACTTTCATAAACTATCCTATGCTATGTTTCTCCACCATTCTGTACTCTATATATCATTCTATGATTCCTAGTACTGCAATGTTCTTACAGTTATTTTTCTGTGTTTTCTTCTTAGCCCTGAAGATGGCCCACGTTCTAGGCCGAAACGTCGGCATTATGTTATTTCTTATTCAGTGTTGTTATTGACTGCACCCACAGACTAATTATATCCTTCATTAGATGTTCCACGCGATCAACAACAACATATATGTTTCTGTCACTCATTTCTCAGGCTTTCTCTTTTAATTATTTTTTTGATACATACTCTACATGCTTCCTGTATATAAGCAAACAATCTAGATCTTTTACAATCTTGATTCCATAATGCATAGTGGTTAGGATCTTAATATATAAACCCAATTCGTTCCTTGACGAGACATGGCCTACCAACGAGAGGGCAGGCAGGTAGACAGCTAAGAACCGTGTCTCTTTCAATATTCAGATCTTTCAATATTTACCTTGGGAAATTGAATTGGCTTCAATAGCCGTTGAAAATGTTTCTTATTATTATATAATGTAAATAACAATCAACCTTCGTCAAATGGCTATATACTCATATGCACTAATTGATATCTCTTCTTTCAAAGTAATACTGTCCTCTGTGGTTGAGTGGTTAGCATAACAGGATAATATGCCCAAGATCGAGGATTTACAGTCCATCAGGATGCCTTAGGTTGTTTTAAAATGGATGAATTTTAATTATTATTGTGGATGAATTTGAATCGTTATGGGGCCTTTCGGAGAGGACGTAAAACAGCGGTTCTTAGCATGCGCGGTGTCTGGTACTCATTAAAAATCACTATCCTAATTATTATTAGATATCCACGTTACAGCAGTATAAAGTGACGTTAAGTAAATATAGAAACAAACAATTCTAATTATAAAGATGCTATATAGGCCTCACAGCATTTACAACGTAAATAATAGATTACAGGATTTATATAAACTAAGGAACATAATTGTCTGAATCATTATAGAGTTACAACAGCAGGAATTTTATCGTTAAAACAAATACCCATCTAACTTAAATTTGAACATGGTAACTTATAAAAATAACATGTATATGAATGATGATATCTACAGATATGCCTCCGGGAATTAAATGGAATACATCAATATGTTAAAAACGTGAAAATTACTATTTGTAACATTACAGCCGATGAAACTTATTTAGTTCAGTACACAGTAGAGAATGTTATATTTTCCAACGATTATGCAAGGCGAAGATTTTGTCAAGGTCACTCTCAACCCCCAAGTTATCTCCCCATTAAAAGCTATACAGAAACTGGGTGAGCCTCAGGCAGATCTCCAGATAGCACTAGGTCAGTTTAAATCTGTTATAAGAATAAATAATTTATCTGTCACAGCTGGTATCTCGAGCAACTTTTTTTTCATATATTCGTAACTAAAAAAAAAATTTTTAAATAAAAGAATTTCAAAAATTATATATTTTATTAGCTATTTTTTAGTATATTCATTATTTTATTTTTCATTATAAATAATTTTGGAACTTACAAGCTATTTGTTCAAACAATATGTTTTTCAGTGTAACGAAGTCACCATTCTTCCTGTATATTGAGTAGCCCGATGATTTTGAATTAATAACATCCCCTTTGTTTATACAGCGTTTTTATGAATCTAAAAACTAGAGAACAGATGCCGAAACTGTTGTGATGTAGTCCCGTTTTTTGCCGGTAGTTAAGTTATGGACTTGAATAATTCTGAGCTCAACGGAGCAAAAACTGTTGTCTTCGTGAAACTGTGAACTGAATACTACCTTCAGAAAAAGAGTAGGACATTGACACTAGTATGAATAATGGAGATAAATCGATTCCTACCTCTTCCTGGCTCGTGTCGTTAAAATCGATAACTTTAAAGGCTTGCACAATGCGTTCTACGGTTTACCTTCACTGCCACTGTAATATTTATGTTCTATAAAATAGTAGTGTAATAAATTAAAAAGAATTAGCGTTCCCAAAAGTTCGATACCAATACCACTAATATCCTTCCGTCCATTAGCTTTCTAAGCCATATATGATCATTCTAAACACAATCTTCCCCCTTACGCTTCGGCCTATTATACTTTATGCCTGTGCAATAATGAGGAAGCCATTTGCTAATAACGATAACGGTAACTAATAAATCTGACTTGAGAGGGTTGGCTTCGAGCCAGCTAAAGGCGCTTCTCTTGCCCCCTTTGATATTGATACGCTTTGTCTTCATCATAGTCTAATTATTGTAACAGAGTAGTTATAAGTGTAATTATTACTATAATATTCAACAATTCAAATACAAAAACGAGTCAATACGAATTGCTAATTAAACAATACCGATAAAAAAATACAAATATATTAATCTCGAATAATATTAGTTAGCCTTATACACACACGCACACACACACATATATATATATATATGGAATAATATGTTTTATTCTATAATTCAATTCCTTCTCTTGTAAATTTTCTATAATTTATGTTTAAATGACACTGTTGTGTCATGTTATTTCAGATTTGCCAACTTCATTTTTAATAGTAATTTTTGTATTTCTTCTCTTTGTATATTCCACCATCTTTCTTTTCCCTATACCATTCATTAGATTAATTTTATTACTCTATTATTATAATTATTATTGTATTAGTTTCATATACCACTCATTTCACTAATTCAAACTGTTCTCTTTTTACCCCTTCGTTTTTGCCAACTTGGGACCACGTGCATATTTCAATTCCTTCTCATTTGTTGCTCTCTTTTCCTGCAATAAAATGTCAAAAAATATCAGACTTCTTTTCCTTATCGTTTCTATTATCATTGCAATCGCGTTATTACTTCTTAAATCATCGTCATCATCATCACATGGTGCTATGGTCCATGGAGGACCTTGGCCTCCACCTTCTCCTCCACTTTGACCGATCTCTCGCTGCTCTTCTCTATGTTCTTACCCCTCGGAGTTTAAGGTCTGCTTCCACATCGTCCAGCCATCGCATTCTAGGCCTTCCTCTTCCTCTTTCTCCGTCTGGACGTCCCTCCAGAATCAGCTTGAGAGCCTTTTTTTGTCCATTCTGTGAACGTGCCCCAACCATCTCAATCTTGCTTTTTGTAACTATGTCAGGTTCTTCCGAGGCTATTTTGAGGTTTTTTAGCAATATACTTCTTAAATAATACTCTATAATTATATTCATCTAAAGGGTTCCCCATTTTTATTTTTATCACTCATACCCCTCGATGCCTATATGTATTTTGATTCTTTACTATGTATCATTTTAATTTGTATCTATTTTTTATATTTTATAGCTGAAGAAGACCTGCAATATGGATCAAAACGTTGGCTTTGAAACAAATAGTTCTTCTAATTTCAGAGATTTTTTTCTAACCTTCTCCCGGACAATTTTCTTCCTCATAAATACATTAATTATTGTTGCTGAAGGAGGTTAAAGGGGCCAGACTATTCAATGCTTAAAGTTTCGACGCTAGTATTAAAAACCTCAAGGCTCTGAAATAAAATTTGATGTCGATTCGATTATTACCTGGCACCTAAAGCCTTTTATAAACGCTTATAAGAGAGGAAAAAGCTATTTTTTAATTTAATAATTTTATGAATTAAAAAAATACAGGTTAATAGTAAGATAGAGCAGGGCTTCATTAAACAAAGTTCATTAACTAAAATTACTCTTGACATTATATATTATTAACACATTTTCAAAACAATTATTTCATTAGCTAACTAGGGAGGACTCTACCCTCATTTTGGAAATTGGTCAACTGTTCATTTAATTGTATTAATCGTTGCTCATATTGTATAACTGTAATTCGCATGTATTCTGCAGTCAAGATATTTTTCAATGTAGTGTAAGAAGAAAAAAAAATACAAGCCTGTATCCCATTATTTTAGTTTGTACTTAAATTTTAGCTTGTTTTGTGCATCTTTTTCGCAATAATATTATGTGCAACAAAATATTCTCATCAGCTAAACTTTACATTTTACAACCCATTGTTACTATTCCTACTTATTTGTAAAATACTATATTACACGGTGATCACTAAACACTTTTTTATATAATATAGATAAAATATGATAATTAAAAAAAATTAAATAATAAGACTGACGATTTTTGGAAGAATTGGAGAGAAGCCATTGGAACTTCCAGATTCAGCAGTCGTTCGACGCTCGGCCCTACTCAATGAAGAGTGCCTGTCCACATGCAAGTTAAAAGAAAATTAAAGAAAAACAGAGCGGAAAATCGCACATCGTCAAACGGTAAAGTTATATACGAGAGAACGACTAAATGTGAAACAATATCAATAATAATACAAATTGGTTGGTAATAGTTAAAGTAAACTAGAATCAATTTGAACATTAAACTATATTAAAAAAAATTAAAATTAATTCTATCAAAAATACGAACTTAAACCAAATAATTATTGCATAGTTTGATTTAAATAATTTTAATATGTAAAAAAGGTGACCGCCAAGAATGATTCTTCATTCACTTATTTCATTCAACAATGTTTTTATAAATAACAACGAAATTATTTTGTAAATTATTTAACAAATAATTAAATAATTATTTAAATAGTTAAATTATTTATTGATTATTATAAATTCAACACTTATCTTCCCTCTTGCCCCTTCATTTATACGAACTATAGTTCAGTAAGTTAGATTGGTAATGCGGTATTGTATCTGAAGTTATTGAAGGCGCAAATCAACCGGTGTATTGTTGGTGCTGGAGTATACCGTTGCTTTACTGGTAGTTACTAATCTATTATTATTTACTGAAAAATAAATTAATTAAATACAATAATTAAATTATTTATTTATTTTTTCTTGTTATTTTAATATATTTAAAGTTTCAAGTAAAGTATTATTGCCGATTTGCTAGTTTAAGCCTAAAATTCTTGTAATACAATGTTTGAAAATCAGAGTAGTGAAAAAAAAATTTTAACTTATTTAGTGTACTTTCCCAACTTCAACTGAAAAGAAAATTAAGGAAACAGGGCGCCGAAAATCTTGCGTTATTTTTTTGGATTATTCAAAACGAGGGGTGACTGTAAGGAAATGTGATTTGAAAAAGTATCATAAGATTTTTGAAATTGACCTCTTTCAGCCCTTCTTCAGTATCTTATCTTTTTAATTAGTCATTTTTTTTTCTATTGAAACTAAGACTATTAAATAATAATCCGGGGTCGCATTTATAATTCTTCATATGTGACACATCTCTTCTACTTTATTTTTAGATACATGAATACACATATTATTATTACATAAAATTACTTTTTATATATTACAACTTACTTAAAAGTAGCTAAAAGAAAATATTTATATAACATATTCGGATATTTTAAAGTTTCTACATTACGGAGTAGAGCTTTGGGGCTCCACCAAGCCATCGAATTCCTCTCGTATCCAATCCCTACAATCCAAAATCCAAAATCCTCAACGCTCCTTATTTTGCTAAGAATAAAGTCATCCATAACGACCTTAATCTCCCATATGTTGCTGATTTGGCCCGAACCCGGTATCTATCCTTTCATAACAAATTTCATTCCCACTCAAACCCTCTAGTTTCAAACCTAGCTTCCTCTTCGATTCCCGATAATCCTCCGAGGTGTCTGAAAAGAAGATGGCCACGTGACCTTCTTAGTTGAACTAGTGATTTGAGTACTATCAGTAGGTAGTTTATCTACTTGCCATTAGCTCATGTCATTATGTATCACATAGCCTATTTACTGGATGTATTTTTTAATACAGTTGTAGATATCAATGAATACATTTAAAAAAAAAAAAAGTTTCTACCTAAAGAAAATTAACATTAATTTTCTGTTTCAGGTGAGTAAGAAATACTTTCCCAATTTTGTGCCAGGTATTTCATTTTAAATATCATTATTGCATTGATTAATTTGATAAAATATTTTCCTCATGAATAGTTATCTAATTTAAGGTGTTTAAGTGTTAAAGTTTATATTAAATTTATTTAATGAAGTAAAAGTATTTAAAATTGTTACTAGCTAGAAATTTATCGTTCATATTTATATTTTCACTATAAATGGATTATAATCTTTGTTTTGAAATACGGGGACAAATATTACAACTTAAATATACTAAATAAAAATTAGTAACTATCTCTAGTTTATATATATATATATATATATATATATATATATATATATATATATATAATACGTGAAAATGGTTATCCATTATTTATAATCTTATGGCATATTCATATGAAGATAAATATATTAACAAGTCGTATGTTATTTTGAAGTTTGGAAATCCTGAAGCTTAAAGAAAGACTCAAAATGTCGAATGTTATTTCAAAAAATACAACACTAATAATATAATAACTTTTTACTCAAATTTTAAGAAAGATTGTTATAACTTATAAAAAAATGTAAAAATCCAGAGAACTAATATAGAGTTTAGAGTACAACCATCTAATTCACGGAAAGTCGCACTGAATTAAAAATAATAGAATGTTTTTTGGATCATAGTTTTCGTAATTAATCTGTCAAAAAAAGTGTATGGAATAAATGAACCTTTTTAACTATTTGAATCAATCCTTCTCTTAAAAATCTTGAATTATAAGAATATATATTAGTCTTCTACAGTAAATTAATGATAGATAACAAAACGGATTTTTTTCATATCTTGTGTTTTTTCATTAATGCGAAATGACGTACTATTTTTGTTGGATGGTCATTTAAAAATCAAATTTATCATATATTCTCATATCTGTGCTGTCGTACGGGTTTTCGTTTGTTTGTTGTTGCTTAGAGGCGTAAAACCCGAGGGTCATCAGCGCCTGTAGATTTTTGATTTTCATAATTATCTTTATATTTATCTTAAAAAAAAAAATATTGATATAAACACACATACTAACAAAATAAGATATCTATAATAAGGAAATAAAATCAACAACAAATCGGGTAAAAACAACAAATGCATCTATAGCAGGGACAATGGATGATCAAATATTGGTTATTAATTTACAGTTTGTAATAAAATTCACCACTTTGTCGATTTCAGATTTGCTGTCTCTAAGTGCTTCTCTAACATCGGGTGGTATTTTGAGCTGATTTAGTTTTTTTAATAGGAGTAGCATTCCTCAAACTTATGTCTGATACAAAGATTTTTATTAAACCTAGGGCATATCGGAGCTGCATCCCTTTTTATATATGTACGGCTTTTTAGAATGGCGTATTTGGAACAATAAATTGGCCAAAAGTTCGATTTATTTGTTTCATCCCAAGTATCGAAGGTTCTGGGTTCAAATCCAGCGAAGACAGATATATTATTTATTAGCCACGGATTGGAGATCCTCTGCAGGAGCGTGCTTTAGACCAAATCACCCACTTGCACAAACGTTGGCCTAGAAACATTACAGTCTCTACCATGTACTGAACCCGACTCTCTTAATGAGTCCAGTTTTTTTTATTGTTTTAACGTAGAATATTTCTATGATGATCTCATAATTCCATTTTTTTTTTTCGATTTAGGTTTTCTCTACATTCCACGCCGTAATCATCCAATGAAAGAATAATTTCGACTCAAAATTTTTCAGAATCAGTATAGGTTGGTATTTTTGTTCTAATGGTTCTGAATAGGGCGGGATCAGCAGAAGGTAGGAAGGAATCCTGTTGCAGTCCACAACCAACAGGTGACTTCGGTCACTGATCTACTCCAGTAGCCTAAGCTTCGGATTATCTAAGCTGAATTAATAAACCTAATACCAAACATTCGGTTTATTAATAGTGGTAGTTTGTGTTGCCTTTATATTTAAAATATTTATCTACTCCTCTGAAAAAAAACTAAATAATTCAGCATTGTTCAAAAAAAAAAAAAATGTAATCTAATATTAGAGTAAAGATTATGTAAGATGATATTAACATGATGTTATATTCAAGACGTTACTGTAGTTACCTCAAGTCATGGTAGAGAATGTGCTGTTTCTATGCCAACGGTTGTGTAGCCAAGTAGTAGATAACGGTTAGCCTAAATCACACTAAACAGCCACGTTTTTGCCATAATTTATTGTTCCCTTATATCGTGGCAAGGTGAGTCTCAGGAGGTTCTGCAGATTCTGAAGCCTGATTTTAACCCGGAACCTTCAGCACAGCATCTCAGCGTCCAAATGAGCTCGACTCCCTTGTAAATACTTTATTTTTCAACTGGATACTGTATACTGTGAATCTAAAGAATTTCCTAGGGCTCACCCAATCCAATAATGTGTATTTAAATACTCTTACTCAACAAAAATGATTCATGCTTATTTGTTTTTCGTCACTCTTCTTTACCTTCTACAATTATTGTGTGATAATTAAAATTGTCAAAACCCGTGTCGCCGTAAGGCAAGGAAGAGTGTTTAAATAAATAAAATAAAAATAAATACCTTTATGTATGTTTTAAAAATAGTTTATTTCTAACATCGGTCGCTTTATGTCTTTTTTTACTTTATTCCACGTGGTATTCTAGGTCACAAGTATTATTTATGAAAATAAATTTTAGTATGGAACACATTTGTCTAAAATCACGCTCAACCAGGTTTTTACCCCAATTAAGGGTACCGTCTATATAGAGATGCTGGTTGAACCCTATCTGTGACTATTATATTTTTTAAGAATAAATTCTTTATTGAAAAAGGGAACGGTCAACAGAGACATCAAATAAATGTTAATACATTAGTGGAAAAATTCCAACTAAAAAGCTTAAGTATCTAAACTAAAATAGGTTTTTTTATAAATTCTCTTTTTTTCTTGCACTTTTACTTTCATTTTTTCATATAGTTGTTTGTCTTCTGTTCTTCTGTTGTTTGTTATTATTATTTATTTCATTTTGTTTTCCTGTTGGGTTTTTGGGGTTTGGTGAATGTATATTTATGTTTCAAATCTGGTGTATTTATCAGCTATTTTTATCTAACCTTAGCCAGCTGGGAATCTAGTAACCTTCCCTATGATTCAGTGGTTGCATTTGAGCCTTGGAGGTGGTGGGATGTGTGTTTTTTTGGGTGCATTATTCATCGTTTGGTTTGCTATTATTCTCTTTCTGCCCTGAGGATGCCTGAATAGGCGAAATATTGGACAGGTATTTTTAATTTCCTGTTTTAGTTTAGGGACTTAAGGTTTTTAGTTGGAATTTTTCCACTAATGTATTAACAATAAATTCTTTATTTATTCTGGGACAAGTCCCTTAAGAAAAACAAAACAGGTTTCTATACAGAGTATTATTATGTCTTACTAAATGAAAAAGAATTAATGAGAAAAAAAAGTTGCGAATTACCTCCAGTGATAACATTTAAAAATAAAACAGAGTATAAGAAATAAAAAATACCAGAAATATGGTTACAATAATTATATGGAGAGAAACAGTAGATAATTAAATATGTATGCAAATTTCTTTTGTTGCAGACAATGAAACAAAAATATGAACAATATCAACTAATATTACTTCATATGTTTTTAAAAATATCTAACTGGATGAGTGAAGCGTCAATAATATAAATATAAATATATATAAATAAAAACACATCATTCATTTATCAGTTAGAACATTTTAATCTGAAAATTGGGTATGTTAGTTCCGATTTTTGGGGAATTGTAAGGATTAAATAACTATTATTGGATTAAATAAATTATCTGCTCAGGTGGATTTGAACCCGGGACATTAGTCACTGGAATTCTACTACTGAACTAATCTGCTCCCCATTCACAAAACCTTCATACGGTAAACAAGATAAAAAAAAGTCACATGCAATTATGGATTGAGGAAGTTTATATCTTAATTTAAAATTCCATTTCCAACTTCCGTAATCCATTAACTCAAGGGTAATTTATCGAGACCGAAGCCAGGCCCTTTGAGAATATCAAACTTATAGTTCATCCAGTCTGATGATGATCATAAACAAAAATTAGTTAAATTATTAATTATGCTATATGTTTTTTAATGGGCTTTTATTTTATTAAAATAATAAGAAATAAACCAGATATTATACGCGAGAAAGACAAGCATATTTTATCAATTCCAACTTTATTGACAGAAAAATTACTGAGATTTTTCTGGTGGTGTCCTAGAAGATAGGGACTTGAGTTTTTCGCATAGGAAAAATGGGAGATTATGTTCGAAAAACAGCTAGTCAGGGATAATTTTCAGCTTTTATCTAATATTTGAACTTTTTTTTCTTTTAGTATTAGAAACCAATTAAAGTTTATAAAACAGGTAATTACTGTATAAAGTGTAAATATAAAAACAAAACCACTATAGCAACCATATTAATCTATTAAGGTTTCAAAGTAGAGATTTACATATGGCCTGCCCTGTTTCTATATCAACGGTTGTGCAGGGATGTTATTTTTATGTAGCGGGTTAACCTCCTTACGATCGATTCTCGATTAATAAAAAAAAACATTCAAACGTGGGTTCTGCACCTTAGTAGAACCATCTTCTATAGCAGGGGTCGGGAACCTTTAGCTATAGGAGGGCCACAAATGTTACCAGTGTATCAGTGCGGACCGCAGGTTTTTTATATGTACGGACATGTAGTTTCAGTATTTGAAATAAAACGCATATCTACATATATATATATATATATTCATATAATCATGTCTATTTAAATTGAATTACAATACTAATATAAAAGTAAGAACTACTGAGATTTTTGCGGCTGCATTTGACTTGCAAGTTTTTTAACGTCTGCTTTCATTTTAGTCGTTGACAAGCGCTGTATCGCGTCTAAATGTTCATATGTTAACCAAGTCTGCTCACACAAATACGTACTACCACACATAGTGATTATCTGCTGAGCAAACGTTTTCAATTCTTTGAAGTTTTCAGAACTCAAACCTCTGTAGAACTGTACCAAGTTAGTGCTTTCCTCAAATGGGGTTATAAGTGTGCTATTACTTTGCAAATCTACTATGTTCATTTGCAAATCGCTTGGTACAACATTAATATCAATTGCAAAAGGGTTTTGGAAAATTTACATGTTAAAGGAGATCTTTTTAAAGTCGGTGAATCGATTTACAAACTCAGTTTGTAGTTGTGTTAACACGTTTCTCGTTGTAATAATTGTCCACTCAAAATTATCTCTAGCTTCTTCCACGGCCAATTAGTCAAGCTGTAATCAAAATGGTCAAGCTTTCTTTAACCAATATGCTTGATAAACAGTTTCAGTTTCATCTCAAATGACTTTACATCTGAATATCGCAAATCAATTTGCATTTTCCCTGCAAGCGTTTATTGAGCTAATTCAGTTCCATAGTCAAATCCGTCAAAAAAACAAGATCGATATTCCACTGCTTGTCAGTAAGCTCTTCGACTGGCTTTCGTTTCCCCTCCATCAAGTTGCCATTTTCTTTCCTCAAATAAAAAAAAAACGTTCCAAAACGGCACCTCGACTGTGCCACCTCACTTCACAGTAGTAAACCACATCGCTATGATCAGCTTCCAGATCTTCCAAAGACTTTTGGAACTGACGGTGAGACCATTTCTTCTTACAAAATTGACAGTGGATGTTACAGTATCCATTATTTCTTGCGGACCTCAGGCTTGTGGGCCGCACCGGGATGGTGGGAGATTTTTTTTTAGAGGAGGGAAAAATCCATACTTATGCTGACCTGTTCGATGTCAGGTACTTGTTAAAGATCCTTATCATAATTATACCTGGAAAGGAAAAATTTAGGACACCCACTGAAGCATCGTCCGATTAGCCATAACAGTATTAAGTGACTTTAAATGAATGGTGTAAACAAAGGTGACTTTAAACAATGGTGTAATAAAAGTCTAATAATTTTAGAAAACATATTTCATCATTACAGAATGGAAATATTTTATTGTTAAGTCAGGGAGCGGAGTGGCTCAGTGGTAGAGCAATGAGTTGCCATGCCGGAAATCCTGGTTCAAATCCAGCTGCGGGCAAGCCTATTATTTAGTCTGTTTGCACCTGAATATGGATCATATAAGATCTAGGAACCTCCTAGGGTTCACCCAGCCTCTATAAAACATAAAAATAGGGTACCCAAAATAAGGGGGGTTCTAGCGGTTGAGCGTGATCTAGGACAAGTCACCTCCTTGCAGGATCGTTGTCCATGAAAAAGTACAGTATCTACCATGTACTGATTCCCAGACCCGTTCACGAATTGTAGTGGTACAGGGTTTGTTTTTTTTTTAAGTCAGGCCATAGATTGAATTGTTGCAAACAGGAAAGAATTGACCTATCCAACGTTTTTTTCCCTTGGATGAATCCCCACTTTATTGAGGTAGAAACAATAAAAAGTCCCTCGGGGTCCCTCCAGGTTTAATTAAACTAATGTTTTTCAGTCCAACAAGGGCTTAGGTCCGCTTCAAGCCTCGGCTTTTTGCTCCAAAGTTCAGCTCAGCATTAGTTCAATGGAGCGGGGCGGTATCTGTCCAGTTTAGTACTTTATTCATACTCTACTTCAGTAATTGAAGTCTTTAAGTTGAGATTATATTGTTTATGGGTCATTAATAATGGGCACATTCAGCTTTACTGCCATTTCCAAGTGCTTAGGAAAATGCTGATTTAAGTGATATTAAATCTGTTTGAGGGGAACACTATATTAAGCACTCGAGTTAATTTCTAGAGGAAACTGTTGAACTTAGAATCATGATTTATTAATACATATATTTGTTTATGGCAACAGTCTAAGGAGCAACTACCATTTCATAAATTATACAGGTGTTCGTTTGATTGTATTTACCTACAGTATGTACTATACATGTATGTATTTATGAATAGTATTTACGGAAAAAAACTTTATTTCTTAGGATATTTTAAAATTATTTTATTTACCCTTTTTTTACATAAAATTTGTTGGATACAAATGGATTGTGTTTTGTTTGTAATACTGATATTAAATTATTGTTTATTAGAAATAATAGGAATAGGTAATATTAATGTACTAAAACAATTCAATTATCTCCTGACGACGTAGCAAACCCTACTTTACAAATTACAAACTATGGTACTTCAATAGGTACATAATATTTTAGTAGAGGTGTCCTGATATTATTGTACTATATTAGGTACATGCACATTGTAAGATAATGAGAATTTTGAGTGCATTGCATTAAACAAAATAATGATCATTGTTAAAATTTTATGTTTATTCTATAGATAAAAAAAAACATTTATTGATTTTTTTTCAATAAAAAACATTTTATTGATCGGTTGTTGCAGATAATTAATTTAATCCTTTAACAGCCAGGGATGGATCCTGAGGGATCGGGAGAACTTCCTTGTGCTCACTTAGCCTCTGTTACGGACAAATCACTTCCCTGTACAACCTTTGTCCTTGAAACAGTACGGTCTCTACTACTTACTGAACCAAGACTATTTATGTTTTTTGTTTACGGATCTTAAATTAATTAAAATCTTTCAGCAATTTTCGTTGAATGTCCTCCTTTACAGCTGTCGTTCTAAATGGTGCTGAATATCTGACCCCACTCGGCCTACCTCGTTTAAGCACTTTCCTAATACTCGTGCAAATGTATGCACAGCTAATGAATACATTTGCATACATACGTGGCCCGTGTCATGATCATCTCCTATGTTATTATATATTTCGGTACCTTTATATATATTTAATGTATTATGTAACAGGTTACTTGTTTTATAACTGTTTCACAGCTAATTGGAATCGATTACTTGTAACAACTGGCAGTTGTGTTTTATTTTAACTTATCCCTGACCTTTAACCTGCTACTGGGAACAATTGGCAAAAATTGTGTATTTGGAATATGTGTCTATGTTAAAAATTATTGGAATGTATATGTTTAATAATTATTGGGTGACTGTCTACATAAAATGAGTGATATTGTCTAGGCAGAGATAAAGGATAATTCATAAGTATTATGAAACTATTTACTAGAAACCATCGCTTCTACTCAGGTTACAGTTCTTCATTAGGAGTAAATTAATAGACTAAATAATGAAATTAAAAAACAAAATAACTAAGAAAAGAGATGCCTCACCTGGAATGCCAGAATAAGAAGCTTACGTAAAATCGGAATGCCTCTTTTCCCAATGAAATCAAGTCTCAAAAACTGGAGTTCCTGGTAAGAAGATGAATGAGAAAAATCTGGGGAGGGTTCAGGCTGATGACGGATGGAAACTGCTAAGTAACAAAAAAAAATTATTTACACAGAATCAACAATCATAGATTGGCCTAGCAAATATTTGAATTTTTATGGAATAAGAAGACCACTACAATCTGGTCTAAAGTAGAAAGGAAAGATTTGGAAACATTACAGAGCCTCAAGTGAATTCGGGAAAGGGTTCACTCGCAGAGTGAAAAATCTGAAAGGGTATCAGGATGAAAAGAAACCAGAGAAGGTTGGACGAAGTTGGACAAGAGGTCATAGGGAATACGCCAGTAAACGAGTAAAAGACAGAGAAAACTCCAACAGACGAAATGAAAGACATAAAGTTGATATGTGATCCTTAGTTGTCAATAAGAATCTTAAATAAAAGATAAATAAATGTAAAATAAAATAATATCCCAATTATAGATACTGGAATTAAAATTTAGAGATATAGGAAATTATAACTTAATATTTAAAAGTGCAATAGAGGCTTAAAATAATGAAGAAAAAATTAAAGGAGCATTAATGAAACAGGTATTATAATTGAATCATTATTAATCAATTGGAAAGGCAATGGAGAGAGCTCACAATTACAGACAAGGATCAACTATAAAATTGTTATTTTTTTATTTATTAATTCTTATAATTTTTAAATATTTTTTATTTTGAATAGAAAAGATATGTCCAAGGCCGGTATTCGAACCCGGGTCTGCCATGTTTCCGTCATGGTGCTCTACCCATATCTCGGCCCTGGACATATCTTTTCTCTTCTAAATAAAAATATTTAAAAATTATAACAATTTATAAAAGAATAAAATAAAATAAATTATAATAATATAGAATGGTGTAAGTAACAAATGATACTAATTAAAGTAATGTTCAATGAATATTCTTCCCTTTATATGCATCGCCAATTGCGAGAATATCATATATGGTATCAGTGAAGAGAAAGGATTTGTTTGACCGAGGTACGAACCAGGATAGCTCAGATGGTAGAGCACGATGACGGAAACATGGGAGACCCGGATTCGAATCCCGGCCCTGGACATATCTTTTCTCTTCATAATAAAAATATTAAAAAATTATAAAATTAACAATACATATGATTATTGCAATGTTATCTTTAAGCTTTTAAGAGGACTGTTTTCATATTCGGATGTCATTTAGTTACATTTGAAAGTGATTACCCAAGGACTATTGATCATAATTAATTAAAATCTGATTTTAGTTATCACTGTTGATTATTGCCCTTTACTGTTCCCTGGACTCCCCCATCCTTATATACATTGGAATGAAGACTTATCTGTAAATAAGGTTGGTGAAAGATATTTTGTCAGGGGAAATTTTATCAGATCTCGCATTCTATGTCTGTCCCAAAGTCTGAGTCCTTGTCTTCCCCCCTCAGTGTCTTAAGTGTGTCTTGATCACCCTTCCACGTTACTTAAGCGTGGGGAATATTAGTCTTTGCTCATTGGCTGGAAAAAGTCACATGTAAGGCCTCATAGTGTCATCTTGAAGTCACTTTAAGTTAATTTTGCTCTTCCTTGATCCTTTTCCAGGTCATGGGTGACATCTGGCATTGAATTAAGACCTCTCCAGAAAGGCCCGATAAATGTTGTCTTAATTTCTCTGTGCAAGTCTCCTTGAAGTTAATAGTACCCTCTTACTTACAGTACCTCGTTAATTTTACTGCCAGCTTCCTAATTAGACAACTTATTATCTATTTACATTCCGCTGAAATCATAGTATGAATGTTAATCCTTACCCTGATGCATAGCAAAATCCGATTTAGTTGATACATAGCAAAAAAATTAATTTTTTAAGTACTTCAGTCTATGATGTTTAATTTTTTAGAAGGGCCATGTTTAAAGGGCAAGGTGTCCCAAATCCCAAATCATAATCCTGCCATACCCCGGCCTCAACGCCTTTATATACGTACTATAAATATTAAAAAATCATGCGAAGAATATTTATAATTGACACGTCAACACATTTAATTACGTAATAGTTAGGTATTTATTTCACTTCTAGGCATTTTATGTGAAACTTGGCCGCTAACGCTGAAGGATGACCGTCATCAGGTGTCCGAAAATAAGGTGTTACGTAGGATAATAGTCCAAAAAAGGTTGAGACCACTGGGGAATATAGGAGATTATATATCGCGGAATTGCAAAGCATGCATCCAGTAAATATTATTCAAGTGATAGCATCACGAAGATTAAGATGGGTCTGTATAGGGCTTAAGAACGAACGAATTCCTAAGATGTTAATAAACGCTATGCCGGCTGGGAAGCTTCTGAGGGGTAGACCGAGGAGTAGGATTGCGTTAAGAGTGATATGGCTTTGGGTAGTCGTTCGTGGGCAGAAGTTTGTGGTATCGGCATCGAGCCTTCGGGTTCGTTAAGTCTTATTATTATTATGTGTAATGATTTTGGAAATCTAAAACCCCTTCAGTTATGTTTACATGCTTTTTTTTACCACTTTGTATTATATATTGCTACAATTGTAGTTGTGAAATATAATTGTACATCAGTAAATATTTCAATTGTAACGCAGACAATAAGGAATCGATGTGTGTTCTCTGCTCGATTGAATTATAAATTTATTCGTATTGTCCAAAGTAAGTTGGGTTTAGCCATTAAGTTTGCATGGGCGATCGGAAGCTAGGCTGGTTTGGTATCGATAAATCGAATGATTCACAATGACTAGGCCCAATCGATATCTTCGTCATTATACTTCGTGATGTTCGCATTGTGTTTCCAAATGGCACGAAATAACAACGCAACTTCTTATCAGAGAGAACAAACATTTCAAAAGAATTCTATATAGACTCCTGTTAAGAATAAATTTTACATTCATGTGACTCTCCTCTCCTAAGAATTCTGTTTATAATTATTAACAAATTTAATAGATTTAACTCATTATTTATTTATAGATAATTATCAAATTAAATTACGTAATCCTATAAAATATTGTTTTATTACATATGAAATAATTTATATTGATTATCTTATTCCTAGTATTTTACTCTAAGACATAATAACATCGACAAAGGCGATGTTTTTATGAAAGCTCATATTTCATTTTTTGTAATACTCTTAAAAATAATAGAGATAGCAAAAGTATTATTAATAATATAACTTTCTGGTTATTAACTTTATCATTTAGTTCAATAAATACAATTCAAGGCCACCTTCATTAAATAAATAAGGTAATTTTTTCGAATGCTTTCAGATTCTATGTTTTTATTTTATTAACATAATAAACGTTATAAGTTTGTAGAGCGCTAAGTTGCTGTTCCAAGGTCTCTGATCCCAATCTGGCTGTGGGAGATATATCATTTAATCTTAGAACAGCCATAGATATATCCTATGGGATCTGCAAATCCTCCAGGACTCATCCAGCATCTATAATATAGATACCCACAATCAGAGGAAAATCTATTAGTTCTCTGTTATTATTAATCTATTAGTTATAAATCTATTAGTCAAATCACCACCCTGTACAACCGTTCTCTTAGAAACAGTACTGTTTGTACCATGAACTGAACACGAGACTCTTTTGGGTTGTTACTGTCAGAGAAAAACAACTTTATTTACTTCGCGTGTTTTTTTAACCTCTTTGTTTCAGTTTGGTGCTGTACATGATTGCTTGTTTATGTCTTTTAACAGTCTCTTTTTTTCCTGGATTACTATGTTTATATGCTTATGTTAATTAGTATAAAATCGATGTGAAAACATTCAAAATACTACTATGAAAAATTTATTTTTATTAACTGTTAATGTGATAGTGATTATTTTTATTTTGAAGAGAAAAGATTTGCCCTGGCTGGGATTCGAATCTGGGTCGTCACCGTCTCTGTTGCAGTGCTCTAAACCACTGAATTACCAGGGGTCGCATCCAAGTCAGACAAATCCGTTCTCTTCACCGATCCTATATCCCCGTTTCTCGCAATTTTTGCGATGTATACACTGGGAAGAATGTTCATTGACCATTACTTTAGTTAGGATCTTGTTTTATATTATTTGTAATTATATTATTTATAATTTATTTTTATTAATTGTTATTTTGATAGTGAATATTTTTATTCGAATCCGGTTCGTCAGCGTCTCCGTTGCAATGCTCTAACCACTGAGCTACCAGGGATCGCATGTATACATCGTTTATATATCGCAATAATTGTGTGAACACGGGGGTTTAGGATCGGTGAAGAGAACGGATTTGTCTGACTTGGGTGCGACCCATGGTAGCTCAGTGGTTTAGAGCCCTGCAACGGAGACGCATACGACCCGGGTTCGAATCCCGGCCTGGGCAAATCTTTTCTCTTCATAACAAAAATAACTATGAAAAAATTGAACAATTAAACATGAAAATAAATTGAGCTGATCCTTTAAAAAATGCTTACATAACTAGAAACAATTAAACTAGCTGTATTACTCATTGATTTAGGTAAGTTTAGTTAATAATGTTTGTTAAAACACGAAACTTTGCACTTTAATTATCTTCATTTTAGTCCGGTTCTGAACCTGAAGTTTCGGGAGAAAAGCACTGCTTGACTAAAGTAGCGAAAAAACGAATAAAGTCAAGTTTTAAAACTGAACGCCTCATACCATAGACACCTTACCGCAAATAAAAAAAATTATTTTTACAACCTACATAAATATATTCGAAAAATTAAATAAATACCGTATAAAGTAAGCATAGTTACTCCGACTAACATACCAATACTTGTGCAGTATTAATTGCAATACAACTTGTTTTCTGGCAATAAAAAAATGCTTGATTATACCGTCGTTTGGAAGGGGGTCCCGAGACAGTGCCTTGTCAGGTACTCATTAAAGATCCCTATCTTAATTATGCCTGGATAGGCGAAATTAAGACTCACGCTGCAGCATCGTCCGATTAGCCATAACAGCATAAATTAACATTAAACAAAAATAAGCGAACAAACAAACTTTGTTTTCTTATCAGAATCTAATACAAATAAATACCATTCTTAAAAACTTAACTTAGATATAATTAAATAAAAAATATTATTTTCTTCACTTTAAAGATTCGACTGACTACTTGTTAAGGAAATTATATATAAATGAATAAATAAAACAGAAAAATAAAACGTAATATGGAAATACATCGAAAAGAGGGAAATGAATTGAAGGTAGGGTAGGATTACAGGATAACATCAATCTTCAATTCCACCTCACGATTTCTTTCGCCTCTTTTCTATTCGGATGTTTCTTGATTCCGGCGGATTTTTTCGAAGATTGCAAGGGAAATGTGTGTTTTTTAAATTATACTTTTTCTCATTGTATTCAAATGGCCATATTTAATTCTAATATTGATTAATATCGATCAATAATAGAATTTTTCGTGGCCTATGTACCATTACTAGTTCTGTTCGGGAAATATTTGTGCTATGTTTGAAATTGGGTAGGGATCGGAGTTACTGATCACTAGATCGCGATGTGGATACATTATGACTGTGGGAAGGATATTGACTCATAATGCCCCAGATGCGTCATAAACATGGAGACACTTCTAAATTGCTGTGGGAAATCGAACTTGAGTCCTCTCCGAAAACAATTTTCCTCAAATAATGGCGTAAATTCATTACCCGTACTACAATGATTTTGTTTTTGTAAGAGTAGAAAACGGAAGGGGAAACCACCTTCACGGAAATTCTACGTTTTCTCCGAAAAAAACTAAAAAGATGTCCTAAAGCAAGGTGGTTATAGACATTATTATCATTTACCCACTTTGTGTATTATATTAAAGTTGTCAAAACCCGTGTTGCCGTGAGGGGGGTTTATTTAATTTATTTAAGGGTGCTTAAATAAATTAAAAAAATTCTGGGTTTATACTGAATCTAATGTATATATTTTTTATTTTGAAGAGAAGAGATTTGTCTTGGCCGGGATTCAAACACTGGTCGAATAAAAATACAAACAATAAATACATTTTTATTTATATTAAATAAACACAGATAGTAATTAATAAATAAATTATAACTATATATACAATATATAGAGTAGCTACAGTATATAATACATATACTGACTCTGGTAGATAAATTATTTAATTCGTTTCTAGCTGTGAACTGTCCCTGAGAGATATGGATTCCTAATGTTTGCCAATACAGGTATATTTGTGATAGGGTTCTTTAAAGAGTACCTGACCCAGATTCTCCCAGATTCTCGGGATTACCATTTAACGTCTCTTCTGAGGGATCGCAAACCGAAGGACTTTTTACTCCCATTAAAAAATTCTAAGGCCACCAGTAAAGTATCCAACCGAATTCGACAGCAAACAGTTTTTATTTTAATAAATCTGACCAATTATTTTTATTTTTTATTCTGGTATAAAATTCTCATAAACAGAAAAAAGAACTTTATCAGTGTCTAAAACTATAACATGTATCTGTTTTAAGTTTCGATTAGTGATATTTTTTTTTTTTATTTAATTCAATGATATTTACAACTATAATGGTATTATATCAAGTAAATGTGCAAAAATGTAGAATATGACATGAAAACACTTGTGGAGAAACTACCCATCGATAGCACTCCAATAAAGTTCTATAGTAGATGATCTCGAGGCCATCTTCTTTTCAGGCGCCTCGGAGGGTTACAGGAATAGTATGGGAAGCAAGCTGAGAGACTAGCGGATTCAAGTGCGTATGGAGCTTGTTATGGAAGGATAGGTATCTAGTTAGTGATATTAAGTCAAATATTCATAAAATGTCCATTTTTGTATATTAGCTGAAATTTTATAAATTTATAATAGCGTAATATCGTTCATTTAAATATTTTATTCCAATTATGTTACAAAATAATAAAATAGGGAATAATACAAGCTGTTAAGGCATATAATTTTCATATTTTATTTATTGCACAATTTCATAATTGTTACTAAAGGTCTTACACCGACACATACCATCGATTTCTAGCACCTAAAAGTATCCAATACTTCACCACTTCAAAAAGTGAATGGAATGCCTCGCTCCTGGTATGAAGGTCAAAGGATTTTTCTCTAAAACTTTTTCCGAACAAAATAAGTTAATTAAGCTAGGGATTCTGATCTTTCCATTTCCAAAGTTCATTAAATTCTTGACAAAAGAAAAACCTCTTTGATGAGGAAAATGCATGCCTTCAACAGAGATATTTCTATAAATCTCAAAGCTCAGTCAGGTCTAAATTAAAGAACTCTAAATTCCTGCTTACTAATAAAGATTTTTTAAAATTGAATTCATATATTTAGATATTAAAGTTTTAAACACACCGTATTTTTTATGTATATGCGAATTATTTTTTCACATTCATATGAGAGGAAAAAAGCAGAAGGCATGATCATTGTGTAAAGGGCACTGCTCTAGCAGTTTGCAGTTAGTAAAAATACTATTATTGTAGTATATATTATATACTATTAATCATAAAAATAAAAAATACTTTATGGATTTCTTAAGAACTTTTTTAAGAAGTTAAAATCTTTATTAGTAAGCAGAAATTTAGAGTTCTTTTATTTAGACCTGGCTGAGCATTGTGAATTATAGAAATATTCTAAGATTGATAATGAAAAAATATACTTGATTAGTGATGTTAACTTTATTGTCCTAGTAAATAACTTTTCATAATTCTTCATTAAATTCAAAATTCTTTATTATGTAACTATTAAACATTTAAATCTTTTCATTATTGATTTTCGAACTCAGACCTATAAGAAACATTTTGGTTTTAACTTAAAACCCCCCAAAATAAATTATTTAGATTGCACATTAAAATAAAATAATCTAATATTATACAATAATATTATATATTACTTATAAATTGTGTAAAATGGTGTAATATTTTTCTCTTGTCCTAATATATTACTTAATTAATAGCTTTGCAATATTATTTTCGAACATTGCAACTCATTATTACTTGTTATTCTTAGATCTTATTTTTCCCAATATCTAATTTTTGACAAATATCTAATTTATTTCTTTTATGTTTCTATTTTCTTAACAAACCTTCATTCCCACTCAAACCCTCTAGTTTCAAACCTAGCTTCCTATTCAATTCCTAATAATCCTCCGAGGCGTCTGAAAAGAAGATGGCCCCGTGACTTCTTAGTTGAACTTGTGATTTGAGTACTACCAGTGGGTAGTTTCTCTACTTGTCATTATGCATCGCTTACCTATATATAAAACACATCCCACCACCCCCTATATATATTTTTTAAATAAAAATATTTATACATTAATGTGATTCTTCAGAAGGGCCTAGGCTTTCCATCAATTGCATTTCCAGAAAAGACGAAGTTATAAGATGAACTCTTTGACAAGAAGGTGCTTCGAGGGATCCCTTGAGTATACCCCAAAGATTAAAGGTGGTTGTGAAGATATGGCTGATTTTATTCTGACGCTTCTTAAAGCAATTACCAAAAAAAGTTTTAGTAACTTTAATGTTAATAAACCAGAACGTAAGTTAGGGAATCTAAGTTATATAATCTAAGTTAGGGAAGAGTGAAAGAGATGACGTCAATGAATCTTTTAAAATTTCTTTTTCTTTTAATGGCTATGAAAATCCCTATTAAAGAATTTTAAATTACTCTATATTCATAAAATTTTGAGATTTCTAGAATTTAAAAAATACAATTTTTATAACTTTGGTACATTTAAATAATTTTAATATTAGCTATATATATCAATTGATCTTTATTGTTTAGCTAAAGACGTATACAAGTGCAGACACTCAATCCTCTCTCAAAGAATAACTAAGTGAACCTTGGCAGTATTACTTTTTCAAATAATAAGAAAAAATAAAACAATAATGTGAATAAAATAAAAACAGAAAAAAATGTCAATCTCTACTATATTCGCAACATCTGTATCTGTATCATAAACATCTGTATCCGGATTAAAATTTATTTCTTGAAAAAATTCATAAGAATGATCATTAATGAGGTGGAAAGTGTTGTTTAAATAGTGAATTTTTTAACAAGGCAGATTTTCTTGATTTACTCTAAAATTATTTTGTGCAATCACTTTTATACTTATACATAAACAGTATTGAAAAACGAGGGGAAAGAAAAATATTATAAAAACTTATCGATTTAGCCTAAAATATTTTAATAAAATCGGATGAATTGTCGGGCATATGTCCTATTTTCGATGTACATCACTAAATAAAACAGAGATGCAAAAGAAAATATCGTGATCAAACAAAGAAAGCGTGTTAAATATCAGATGAACCGTCTAGAAGAACACGGAAATTAATTTTAAATTAATTAAAAAACATGGAATATTAACAACGGACATTAGAATTTTACCTAAAAAAATATTCAAGTAATGTAATGAAACAAGTGAGAAAACGCTAATAAATATTTTTTTCTTTTTTAATGCATTTTTTCCTGATTTTCCTTTATAACTTCCTCCTTTTTTTCATAGTCGTACATAAATATGTGTGCCCATCTTTATCTTCCAATACTTAGGATTTTATTCATATGAATGAAATGAAATGAAAAATAATTTTATTCTCAAATCTATGTCCTTAATAATAATTATAATACACTATATAAACCTGTATAAGTCAATGGAAGGAGATTCTGGAAAGAGATAAATGAGGAGGTCACGGATAAAAGAAGGTTTTTGTTTGTTTTTTTGGTCTAAGTTCTTAGTAAAAGAAAGAAAACGAGAAGAAATTGCCTTCGAGGGAGAAAATCACTTAAACTCGGCAAACCAAGAAGAAACTTGAGATTTAAAGTGCCCAAAAGTAATTAAAATTCTATGAGGAACCCTTAATAGCCTTAATATTATCAAACAGAACTAATAATGAAAATATTTTTTTAGGCTAACTCCTGTGTTGTGAAGTATATTTATAAATATTGATCCGATACTATATCTAAGAATTTCACAAGTGTTTTCTATTTATTTTTTCTAGTTCCCACAAAAAGAAGACATATTCAATTTATAAATTTTTATTACATTTCGAAATAAATATTATAGTTACTCGTGTTCCTCTTTTAGACCTAGTGGACAACAGGAAAGGGCTGTTTGGGAAACAAGGTACAGCATAACAAATATGGGAGAAAAATAAAACCCTAAACATCATCAAATCTAAAAAAAAAACTATATTGCTCTTTTGGTAGTTAATAAATATTTTTGTTTTGAAGAGAAAAGATTTGTCCTGGTTGGGATTCGAACCTGGGTCGTCTGCATCTTTAGTGCAGTGCTCTAAGCTAGGATCGCTTGAAGAGAATGGATTTGTCTAACTTGGATACGACCTCTGGTAGCTCATTGGTTAGAGCACTGCACTAGAGATGCAAACGTCCCGGGTTCGAATCCCGGCCAGGAGGTACTCTCTTTAAAATAAAAATAATTAAAAAAAAAGTACTAAACTCAAACCAAAGAACAATTGTCATCAACATAATCGTAATTGTACTCATAAAAATAATACCTTAAATTTAATACCAGATTCACGATATATCTGGGTAGTGATCGAGAAGTTACAAAAAAAAAATTTCATTGCCGTAACTGGTAGATAGGATATATCATTAACTGAAACTACTATCTTGCTACACCCAGAATATATACAATATGTCCATTTCTTTAATACTTCGATATAAATATTATTATTATTACATGCTGTTCCTTTTTTAGATCTCGTGGATACCTGTAAAGGGATGGGTAAAAAAACAAGGTACAGTCAAATGTAGATATGGGAAAGAAACGAAGCGAAAATATTCTCAAAACTAAAAAAAACAAAACAACACAGCTATATTCAAACCAAAGATACAGGACAGCACTCGGTAACTATAATCACAATAGCACTCATAACAATAATAGCTACAATCGAATACAAGATTCACAATCCCACCTTGTTAGTGAACGAGACTTTACCAAAAAATTAAAATTAACAGTCATAACTGGTTGATAAGCTCTATTACCAATTCAAACAGCTAACTTGCTACCCCCGGAATATAGTTAGACAACAGAAAAAAAAGTCCTACTGTCAGAGTTCATCTTCCTTCAGCTCAGATCAGGGCACTTGTCTCCCGCATTACAGGTCTTCAAACTATGCTTTATTGGATTAAATCAGCTCACTACAGGTGTTGATTCCCGTTAGTGCAACGTATTGACTATCCCTCTGTACGCTGCTTCATTCATTGCTACGAACATCTAAAACTTGAAATTTATTTTGATGTTAAATTTTAGCTGTAGTTTGTTCATCCTCTTAAAAATAATGACATTAGAAGATAATGTTGATATCTTTAAAATTTATGTCTCCAGAAAAAAGTGAAACTCCGGTCATTAAGGCCATCCGAAGCTTAATACCCGACTAAGAAAAAAATGGAACGTAATGTAGCAGCTTTTTACGGTATTTTGGTTATTTCTTCTGCTAGGATCAATAAGGATACGAATCGTCGAAGACATCGACCAACGTTAGAAATTCCTCAAAGTTTTGTACTATCCACACTATCAGCATAATCCAGACATAGATATTAAACACGTAATAACAATGAGCAAAGCCACCTTTACGAAAATTATATCATTCCTTTTTTGTGACGACCTCAACTTTGAACTATGAAAAATAATGGTTGTGTTGTTGTATGGAAGTTTTAAGAAGCATGAAAATTAAAGATATCAGCCATGAGCTGCCTTGAAGCATTAGAAATGTGGACACTCTGGCGAAAACTTATAGAATAGCACTCATAACAATAATAGCTACAATCGAATACAAGATTCACAATCCCACCTTGTTAGTGAACGAGACTTTACCAAAAAATAAAAATTAAAAATTAACAGTCATAACTGGTAGATAAGCTCTATTATCAATTCAAACAGCTAACTTGCTACCCCCGGAATATAGTTAGACAACAGGAAAAAAAGTCATACTGTCAGAGTTCATCTTCCTTCAGCTCAGATCAGGGCACTTATCACCCGCATTACAGGTCTTCAAACTATGCTTTATTGGATAAAATTAGCTCACTACAGGTGTTGATTCCCGTTAGTGCAACGTATTGACTATCCCTCTGTACGCTGCTGCAGCCTAGTGGAGCCATTCTACTGATTTCTTTCGATCGAGTGAATATCATACTCAAAATATGAAAAAAGCCGTTTGATTCCTTAACATTTGTCTGCAAAAATTGGGCGTGGTAACTGATTGGGTTCCAACGCCCGCAGTGTATCTTAATCTTAATAAATACTATCTTAATTTATAATATTACTTTACGTCATTACATTATTATTGTTTTATTTTCCTCAGCTGTTGCAATTATATTGATAAATTCCGATTATAATCGTCCTGGAATATTGGATTCTGGAGGAAGAAGTGTGATTGATGATCCAGATCTAACTAACGTAGGGAGCCGCATTAGACTCGTGACGTATCTTCACCCTTGACCTTCACCGTGACCTTGAACTAAAATAGTGAAAGCTATAGTTATAGTAGAATTTAGTAGTTTGGGAATCCACCACTAGGGTGAACTCAGTCAGAATTATTTACACGAAAAGGATTGCATTTCGAATTCACTTCTTTAGTTTATACATTTTTGATTAATGAGTAAATGTTCAACCATAGGTGTGATGATTACCAAAACATTGATTGAGATGTGATTTAGAAGAAACAAAGACAATAATAAGTAAATTTGTTATTTATTGCATCCTTACGTTTCAGCCTAAATTTTAGCCATCTTTAAGGTTCAGACTTAGAAGTATAGTCAGACTAGAGAAAATAGTTCGAAATCAAGCCTGTAGATCACATATATGTTAATAGATGTAATATTTATGAAGGAACTGGTCTGTAGTGCATTAAATTTAGGCATTATCATATAATATAACATACTGATATACAAAAATATAACATACCGTTGTAAAGATACGTTATTCCATGTGCCAATCATCAATTTTAGGCATTAACTAATCTAAGTATTAATTATTATAATTAATAATTTTACTATAAACCACTAATGATGAATGATTTCAGCTATCGAACTTGAAATTCATGTGCTCATAAATTTTTAGTCTAGCTACTGTAGTAAGCACATCAACCAAAAAACCATCTAGAAATGAGTTAGTTGAATAATATATATTTTTTTATATGAATAGAAACTACGCCTTAAACTATTAAAATTGAAGCCTCATATTTAATGATGTACTTAATAATATTTATCTTTGATGTAAATATTGAAGTAAGCCGGCAAGTACTAGCTCTATAATCCTAGAGCTTCATTAAGGAGGCAGTGGCAGATCCTAATCCAGACGCTGCTGCTCTCTGCAGGCGGTTCCTATAAAAGACTCCTTATCCCCCCCCCCACCCTACACCTCAAACATGGCAGCTTCCACTAATGATCTTTTCCTTTTCAAAAGACTTACTAAGGCCATTTGTGTTTCCGTCAAAAACAGGCTCTATGAGTTTTTGGTGACACGTTATATACCAAGCAATTTATGTTTGTGTGTTTGTACTAATTATTATTACTGTAGAAAATTTTGAAAATCATGCTATTAACAAAAAAAAAACCGATACGAAAAATCAAAACTCTTCTTAATGATATTTAATGAATACTTCTTAGCAACACACAATATACCGCTGCAATCCATGAAGCTTCTTGGGTTCAGTACATCCTAGGGATTGTATTGTTTCTAGGAAAAGGGTGTGCAGCTTAATTGTCTGTTCGAGATGAACGCTCAACCGCTAGGTTTTTCCACCCCATTAGGGTACCTACTTTACAGAGGCTGGGTGAGCCTCAGTAGCAGCTGAGATCCCAAAGGGTCCCAACATGGTTTTTAACAGATTAAATATCTGTAAAAGCAGGATTTAGGAGCGGAGTAGCTCAGTGGTAGAGCACTGAGTTGCCAAGCCGGAAATCCTGGTTCAAATCCGGCTGCAGGCCATGACTTTTATTTAGTCTGTTTGCAGTGGGAGATGGATCATATAGGATCTAGGACCCTCCTGGGGCCCACCCAGCCTCTATAAAATATTATAAAAATAGGGTACCCAAAGTAAGGGGGGAAAATCTGGTGGTTGAGCGTGACCTAGGACAAGTCACCTCCTTGCAGAGCCGTTGTCCATGAAACAGTACAGTCTCTACCATGTGCTGAACCCCAGACCCATTCACGAGTTGTAAAGGTACAGGTTAATAGCAGGATTTGAACCCGGAACCTTCAGCATAGCAACTCAGCACTCAACACCCCATAACAATGATATACAAATAATAAACACCAATAAATCAATAATATATGAAACATCACAAAACTACGCACCTGTTGTTCCCAATTCAAACTGTCTGGAAAATTCCTCCAAAAAAACAAACAAATAAATTTTATCACTTATAACTCATCCAGTAGCAACTAAGCAAAACTGATATAGTACAGTTATGTTGAATGATATCGTGAACATATTTTACAGTTTATCGATCAATAATTTCCTTATAATAGTGTTACGGTCGGAGAGAGGAGAAAGACTGGCTGAGAGGATTAAACGAGCTGGAGAGATTAAGCGGAAGGGATCAAAGAACGGTTTAGAAAGATCGAGACAATTCGAACCTTCTGGATCAACCCGGATGAAACGAGACAATTCTTGGAACTTCCGAGAAGTGCCCCACCCCGACATACCTAGCCTATATAAAAGGCCAGCTGTTCCAGTCAGTAGTCAGTCAGTAATAAGGTAGTAGTAAAGTTGTCGACCTCAGTGACAGTGACAGTTAGTGATAAGTACTAAGTGAGGGTGTAAACAGTTTGTCATATTTGGAGAGTCTTACGGTCGGTGGGCTTTAATTAGCGAACTGTAAGTGTTGATTTGTAGTTGTAAACTATAGTGTAATATTATTGTATTTGTACAAATTTATATAAATAGTTTAGTTATTTAATATTAGGAATATCTATATTATTTGTATATTATTTTAGTGATTAGTTAACAGTTAGACCTAGGTTATAATCTGAAGAATATTGTTATTGTAAATTCATATTAGTTTAATAAATTAATTGTTTTAGATAATTCCATTTTATTCTTTTTTTTAAGTTGTTAATAAATATTAGTATTTTGAATTTAGTAATAGTTTAATTCATTTTACACCCAGTAGCCCGTAATAATAGTATACGTAATATCTTTATGGTCAGGCTAGTATGTGATCTGAATTACCGAAATTCTTTACATTTTTTCATTACAAGCCTTAAACATTGTTTAAGATCTAAAAAGGTTATTGCGTTAGACTGGTGTTTACGATGTATGATTTATACGATTCAAACTGTTCATTGCTACGAACATCTAAAACTTGAAATTTATTTTGATGTTAAATTTTAGCTGTAGTTTGTTCATCCTCTTCAAAATAAAAGGTGATTACTATAAAGACATTAGAAGATAATGTTGATATCTTTAAAATTCATGTCTCCAGAAAAAAGTGAAACTCCGGTCATTAAGGCCATCCGAAGCTTAATACCCGACTAAGAAAAAATGGAACGTAATGTAGCAGCTTTTTACGGTATTTTGGTTATTTCTTCTGCTAGGATCAATAAGGATACAAATCGGCGAAGACATCGACCAAAGTTAGAAATTCCTCAAAGTTTTGTACTATCCACACTATCAGCATAATCCAGACATAGATATTAAACACGTAATAACAATGAGCAAAGCCACCTTTACGAAAATTATATCATTCCTTTTTTGTGACGACCTCAACTTGGAACTATGAAAAATAATGGTTGTGTTGTTGTATGGACGTTTTAAGAAGCATGAAAATTAAAGATATCAGCCATGAGCTGCCTTGAAGCATTAGAAATGTGGACACTCTGGCGAAAACTTAGTGCTGTGTATCGTACAACCCATATTAGCTTTACTATAGAAATAAATATGAATTTACAAAATAAGGGAAGAATTTACAAAAATCAGGTCACATAAGCGGGTAGAATTAACCCTTAGAAGGAGGCTGGGGTCGAAGACTTAAGTACACTAATTGTTGTAAGACTGGCAGAAGGAGGCTGGCTTGGGAAAAAATGGACAAAAGAAGATTGATGTTTTTTTTATAACATATGATTAGATTACCCCGGACAGTACGCAAAACTAACCAAGAAATGATATAAAGAGCCAACAGTCATAAGAAAGACTGTTAAATAATGAAAAATGAGTACTAAGGGACGTTGTTAACGGATCCAACAGCTGATTATCAGGGTAAAAATAGTTCGAAGAGGATTATGAAGATAAAATTATCTTGGCGATTGGACCGGCGTACGAAATGCAAGAGAGCTTTTTCATATGGCAGCTTAGCCTATGGAACGCTAATCGCCTTCCCTGATCGCCGAAGTCAGATGAAAAACAAAAACTGACAATGCTTGTAAATAAAAAGTTAAAAAGTAAGTAATCTTGTAGTCTTTTTCATATGACAAAAATATATTCTTCATTCCTCTGAGATGACCTAACCATTCCGATATCTTTTTCTCTATATTTTAGAGGGCGTTCTGTTGAGCTCGCATTCGGCGTTAGTCCTTCTTTCTAGCCCGGATACCCTAGCAGTTCTCCTTCAATAGTCTATCTGAGTAGCCAGTTGATTTTTTCCTAAAGCAGCGTTTATCGTCCATGTTTAAGCTCTAAATAGCACGAAAATGATTAATAGAAAGAATTGAGGAATATATGCACAACCATGGACACAAGAAGTAAATGGAAAGACGAATTAAAAGAAATTTTGGGTTGAAGGGAACCTCAATCTTAGGAAGCCCTTAGCAATAAAAATAAAAAATACTTAATATAAGTGAAATTAAAATTATAAAGATATTAATTTTTTTATGGGGATTCATAGCATCGTGGTAATTCCAGCAAGGACTTGACAACCAAGGAAGTATCGATAAAGATAAAAACGTTCAAGCCCCTCCATTGTTGTGCAAAGTAATATCCTGAAAAGAAAAACCTTTTTCTGGAAACTTTATTCCGACTAGTATCAAACTTTGACCCGAGGAAATAAAACGTATAGCTGCTTATTTCTTTTTAACTAATTTCTTTTATTACACTTTGAAAGAAAACTTTCCATATTGGAGTTGAAACTATTTCACCATTCCCAGGTAAAAGTATATAATACTTCGAACTAATTCAATCTTTTCTTAGAAGGCCTTTATAACAGGCTTTAAGATTTGAATATAGAAAAATTTAATTATAGAAATGAAAATCTGATACAAAAAAGTTAATAAAGTTACTTGTAGCATCGTGACAGTTGAGAATTTAAGGGTCTTGAAAAGTGTTTGGCTTTTGTAACGAACTAATTACTTATCAAGTGGTTAGCCCATATATATATATATATAAATATATTTATATGTGTGTATGTATAAACCTTGCAGATCTACATACATAATAATCTTGGGGATCTTTGGCCGCTATATAAATATTTGTATACACACATAACTCCCCCCCCCCCCCATTGGTGCTATAGACCATGAAGATCTTTGGCCGAGAAATGTTTTCATCTTGTATTCGAATTCAAGGACAGTGTCAAATCGAACTAGATCCAAGAATTATGGCTGTTCGGAGTAAGCAGGCGCATGAGGACCTACATTTCTTTCCCCAGCGCAAACCGTCCATGAATCAAACTAACGCCATTGTATATCCTGAAAAATCATAATGCTATTACCGTTTTGAGGTGACCACACAAGCGCCTAGAATTTGTGATTTGCCTCCAATAGTCTGAAGGGTCTCACCTAGGGGTGGTAGGTAAAGACCTACTCCGAAACCATCAGTTCATAAACCTAAGTTTATGGTGTAAACCTAAGTTCATAAATCAAGAAGATAAACCACTGAGATCAAATTTCCTGGATGCGAAACTGCGCTTATGCATAAGTAAAAAAGGAATAATATTAATAAATTTTTTTCGCTACTTCTTTGATCTTATATTTCCAAATAATGTACATAATCTTCTTATTTGCTGAATATTTCCAGTTCTTTAAAGGGACTTTTGGTTCCGTATCAAACTCCTAGAAAAGAATAATTTCGTCATTTAAGAGTGAAACTTTAAAATACGAAAGATATGCATTAGTTAAGCTTCTTTTAACTTTGTTGAAAAACGACTAGGGTCATTCTGAACTTTTTCTTTCGATGGAGACCCATAAAGCAAAACTTGGTCAGTATAAAAGAGATCCCGGTAGTAAATATGGACTTGGAAAGCTAGGGAAGTGTTATCCATCACTTATGGGCGTAATGAAGTGATGATGTCTATAAGGAAATGCCTTTATAGGGTCTATTATATCATACTTCCCCATCTAGTAATATATAGTATTATCTTTACTATCACTTCGGTAAAGTGGACTTAGGGTCTTCTAGCAGATCGCCTACATAGACATGTTTATAGTTCGCTTATTGTTGGGCCACGTCCAAGGGATTTTGCAAGAAGTAGTTAGTATGATCCTAGTTCTTGTTTATTCGCGTATTTTACTGAACTTCATGGAGATAGGTTGGTAGCGTTATTTCTAACGAATGTTACAGTAATTTAAGGATCTAGTATTGTTGGCTATTCTCTAAACAAATATAATAGGCCGCGGGTTAGCTGGACATCTTCAGTCTCAATTAAGCCTTGAGGAAGTCAGCAGCATGTCTGGCGAAACGTTGGCAGAAAATTCACCGACACGGTCTAAACCAGAAGAAACAGCTGAAGTTTTTTGTATAAATATAATAGTAGTTGTATCCATCACATACCTCTACCATTGCAATTCAACAAGGTTTATCGGGTTCAGTAAATGATAGGGACTAATGAAATGGTCAGTCCAGTCCGGACCTTTAAGGGTAAAATGATACCTATTCTTGATGTTAAAAATATATTCGAATTCTTTCTCTTTTTTTTAATTTATGTTTCTCAAATTGGACATTTCAGAGATGGTGGCCTAATATCTGGTAGGTGGAGTTATCATTTAATATATTTTAAAAAATATATAATGAAAATATCCTGTTAAGAAAACGTGTCGCTGAATAGAAACGAATCGATTCGGCGCTCGTTCGTTTTCAGGATCACTTTAATTAATTGCCTAGAAAAGCCATTTCCCAAATTAGTTTTCCTAATGAACGGATTTGAAAAACAGTCTGAGTAATAATTCTGTTAAGACAAAGAATGAGTCGAGAGGAAAAAGAAAGTTTTATAAGGACTGTTAGGGGAGTGGTTTGGGGGATTTATGTGCAATAATATCGTGTAGTTGGTGCTGCCATCTTCTGGCTCTCAATCTAACTAGTTGTTTCTGGGATGACCAAGGCTGTGGTCTCTTATAAGGTACTGTGCAGAACTTTTTTATTCACTTCGTTTAGTGTCTGTAGTTTATCACGTATAAGATGAAAATAGCTATAGTTTAGACATATTAAGTATACAGGTATTTATATATATATATTACTTATATATGGAGGAGGGGGATCAGCCAACCTGACATTAATACGAACAGTTTCCATAAAGCGGCTGTAGACTGCTTATACATCCATACTGTCTGTCTTTTTAGGTTTAATTCACAAGGATACTTTTGACCGACGTACATTCGGATTCAAGGACTATGAGAAATCGCTCAGGATCCACGAATTATGGCTGTTAGTAGAAAGCAGACGCGATAACCTATATCTCGTTCCCTTAAGTAGAATAACCCTGGACTTGGGTGTCCTCTTAGCAGCTAGACGACATCTTGGTGACAGAGAGTTCACAACGTGATTACTAATACGTAGAACCACATTAAGTAAGGTTAAGAATTCTACAGTTATAACGTGACTTTCGGAAACCTTCCATTTGATATATGGGCTTTTATTTTTTAAAGTGGTACTGGTCCATTTTGATCTCAAATAAATCTTGTATTCTTTTAATTCATTTAAATCATTATCATTTCATAATAAAATTTAAAAAGTATAGACTATTAAGAGCATAACGTTTGCCTATATTTTAAAACTGATTCAAAAGCAAACCCATAAATATCTCGATGCATGAAAAAATGGACTTATAGCAATTTCCAAAATGGCTGCTTATCAAAAATTATTTTTTAAAAATTATTTTATTGAATTGCACAACTGTAATATATACATCTAGTACAAGGGCTATATGAATAAATAAATAATAAAAATATAATATACATAATATAATATTCAATTGGGGAGAGGAGTGGCTCAGTGGTAGAGTACTGAGCTGCCATGCCGGAAATCCTGGTTGAAATCCCGCTGCAGGCCATGATTTTTATTAAGTCTGTTTGCAGTGGGAGGTGGATCGTATAGGATCTAGGACCCTCCTGAGGCCCACCCAGCCTCTATAAATTATTATAAAAATAGGGTACCCAAAATAAGGGGGGAAAATCTGGCGGTTGAGCGTGACCTAGGACAAGTCAACTCCTTGCAGAACCATTGTCCATGAAACAGTACAGTCTCTACCATGTACTGAACCCCAGACCCTTCATGGGTTGTAGTGGTGCAGGTTTTTTTTTTTTTAATATTTAATTATACGAGTGTATGATGTGATGCCCCTTATTTTAAAAATCTACCATTGTTGGTTATTATCCTGAAAGTGAAGAACATCTCTTTTGGGGTTTTTGTCCACTAAATAATTACGAGACATTGTTATAAAAGTTAATTTAATATAAAAGTTACAAATTATAATTTAATATTAAATATAACTAATCAAATTGTGAAATAATAGATTTAAATAGAAATTAAATTCACTATAAAACTATCGGGAAAAACCAATGAGTGTTCCTAGAACGGATGCATGTTATAAAATTCAACTGACTCGTTTTGTGTAAACAAACGACGACTCAACCCCTTAGTTAAAGCTACGTAAAATAGCATATGTTTACACTCCCAAACTCCACGCGATAGCTTCAGCCCAACATTTCTGCTTATTATTAGTTGAGAATACTAAAAGCATATTGTATGATTCTCTAAGCTACATTCATATATTATAAGAGTTGTTTAGCAGGGTAAGTCCGTTTATTTTATGTGACAACAGATAGCCCTAGACACTTACGGTACCTGACCAAAGCAGTATGGTTCATAATTCATCAGATCTCAGTAGTCCTCTTAAGATGGAATCATCATAGAGAAGGCAAACGATGTGGGATGGAAGCAATCCTAGTAAATTAAGATTAAAAAACATTCTACAACCTACGGCAAACGTAGAAAGGAAGATGCCTTAGACTCACTCAGCTCACGCACTCACACTTTATTAAAAAACTGTTACTTCCCAATACGTTAATGCCATTGTTAGATTAAATGCCCCAACTAAATTACAACGAATCACAATCAAATTCGATCATTATACTGAAAAGTAGAAGTCTCTTAAACAACATTTGTAGTTTGGTTTGTTGTTGTATGTGGATTAAACATTTTTTTTCTTATAAATATTCTCGAGATTTTTTCCATAATCAAAGGTATAATAACTATGCAAGATAGTGAATCAGTTTATATTTGGTGCACATTAATTCATAAATAATCACTATTATTGAAATTTGTCATATTATCTTCATTTTTATTAATTCAATTTTTTTTTTACAGGTAAGAAAACCATCTTCAAGAAATAAAAATATTTGGTGAGATCTAATTTTAATTATTTCCTTCTGAACTTAAGTCTGATTTTAGTCGATTCGTGATGATTATTTATTTAATAAAATTAGTGAATAGGTTTATTGCATATGTGATGTGTGTTGTGACATAAATAAATATATTTAAAAGTAGATAATGTAGTAAATAAAAAGTAAATAATTATTGTTAGCAATTTAGTGTGTTTTTGTTGGATGGTTTTTATTTATTTTATTTTTTTCTGCAGTTACCATTCGTAGATCTATGATATTTACCACTGCTTTTTATTCAAGATATTTCACTACTAGTTAGTATATGCACTTTTTCCTGTATCTACTTTCTGTAGCTGTTTGCTCATTTTTCGAAACCTCCTAAACTTAATGATAGCTCTTAAAAAAAAAACTTACTTTTTTGTCTTTTAGAATGACTAAAATAAGAACTTCAGTTTAGAATCATTTAATTTGAATAGAAACAAGTTTATGAAGTATATTATATTATCTTTCATTTCCCATCCTACCTTGGGTAAAAATTAATATACTCTAATTTTGATCAGAATTCCTTTTGTTTTGTAAATATATATTTAAAAAAGAAATAAATTAAAAATATATCGCTAATTATCCCTAATATATTCTGAGAAAACTCCACTAACTATTAATTAACAAACATGTTACGAATAATTATTCAAGATAAAATTGTTATTAATTTGCATTGCACCGCTTGGATGTTTCATACAGGATATATTTGGCAGAAATCTATTATCATGATGATGCACCATTGACCCGAAAAGATTAATAAGAAAGCACCACTTTCTGGACAAATATTAAACATCGTATCTCTATTTCCACGTAATAGATTACGTATAAACCCTTTTTTCGACCTTAGGTCATCTATTGTTGTTTACGACAATATATTTTTAATTGATTTCATATCTTGTATCAGAATATTTATATATGTAGAATATTTTATAATATTTTTATTTGAAAAGAAAAGATATTTCCAGGTCCGGAACTCGAACCCGGGTCGCCCAGGTCACTAGCCTGGAGCTCTGCCAATTGAGGTATCCTGGTTCGCCTCTCGGTCATAGACATTCTTTTCACTGACCCCATGTCTCCGCGTTCTTGCAATTTGCGATGTATACTAGGGGAAGAATGTTCTGTGTACATTATTTTAATTTGGATCTTGTTGACTTACGTCATATATATATAAATATATATATATATATATATTATAATTTATTTTATTTGTTATTGGTTGTATTAATTTTTTTATATTTTTATTTGAAATATTCCCCGAGTTCGAGTCCCGGTCCTGGACATATCTTTTCTTTTCAAATAAAAATATTTAAAAATTAATACAATCAATAACAAATAAAAGAAAATAAATTATAATAAGATATATATGACGTAAGTCAACAAGATCCAAATTAAAAAATGTACACAGAACATTCTCCCCCTCGTATACATCGCAAATTGCGAGAACGCGGGGGCATGGGATCAGTGAAAAGAAAGGATATGTCTATGACCGAGAGGCGAACCAGGATAGCTCAATTGGTAGAGCTCCAGGCTAGTGACCTAGGCGAGCCGAGTTCTAGTCCCGGTCCTGGACATATCTTTTCTATTCAAATAAAAATATTAAAAAATTAATACAATCAATAACAAATAAAATAAAATAAATTATAATTATATTTAGAATATAAGGAAGAAAATAGTTGGGGGTGCAGTCAAATGAAAATACTAAATAAGTGGTAGCTTATTTAATTATGTGCCGACGTTTCACATTTATTTTCATATTTATTTAATTATGTGACATAATTAACTGACACATAATTAAATAAGCTACCACTTATTTAGTGTTTTCATTTGACTGCACCCCCAACTATTTTCACCCTTATGTCTACATTCCAGTCAACCATCCCCTCGCTTCTTATATTTAGAATAGTTTATATATTTAGTTTTTTAAGTTTAATTCATAAATATAAACAAGTAAAATACAATATTGTATTTTAAACAAAAATAAAACATAATAAAATGATACAATAGTTTTCATTTAGACGTGGGTTGTTAAAAAGGGATTAGCTTTATAGCAAACACATGAAACTTTTTTCACATAAAAATATATTTTTAACTATGTTGTTTATTGTTTAATTGAATTATTAAATCATATTAAACAAATTAATTTATTAAGTCGATATTCTAGGCTTAAGCATTCAGTAGTCTATTTTTAAATTATTTCCATGGTTTAAAATAATTTATGAATGCAGATAGCAATCAATTTCAATATATATAACCTATAATGAATTGAAACGTTAGCTTCGTTTTTTAAAAAGAATTTTGCCTTTTTCAAAAATCGATATTTATACAAAACAAATGTTTAAAGTCTTCGCAGGTTTTAGCTATTCGTTGAAATGGAAATTGACGAATGATAAGCCACGAATTGGTATCATGTTTCAGGTAAACCTTGGGTAAGGCAAGGATTCGAAAAATAATAATGAGTCTCGAACAAAAAACTTATGAAAAAACTGGTGGCAAAAAAAATTGTAGAATTTTATATTTCGTGAAGGTGATTTTCACCGTGAAGTTCCTCAAGAATAAACAGTCGCTCTCCCTGACTTTTTCCTATTTCTATAATCCAAAATAGTGATGAAGCGACATCGTGACCATGACTCCACTGGGAGCTCGTGGAAACAATAAAGCAAGAAACGACGACGAAACTAAAAACCGTAGCTGCCGAGGACTTTCAGGTGTTCTTTGGACAGTGGAAAAGAAGATAAGACAAGTGCCTATGGATGATTGGAGGGTTTTCAAAGTAAAAAAATCAAAAGGAGAATATAATTTGTAATATAAAGTTGTTTTGACCCCAGTTCGCGTATTTATTGGACATACTATATTCAACAAAATTATATTGCATATGTATACTATTTATATTTATAAATAAATAAATGCTCAAGATAGACATAAAATCATTGCTACAAGAATGGAAAAATTCTAAAAAGGAAAAAGTCTCTGATATAAGATGAAATAAAAAACTATCAACGATTCAGCACTTCCTTGGTGGTAGGATGCTGTCTCAGGTTGATGTTTCGTTGAAAATCTAAATTTTTATCTGATTTTCTCTCTCTCTCTTTCAGTTTCAGATGTGATTGAAATCGTGAAATGTCGACAGATATTTTTATTTTATATTTTTAAATTCCTGTTATTTTAGAGACTCGTGTCTCTTTCATTTGAACTTTCTAACCATGTCTAAAACAAATATAAAATACAAGGAGATTTCAATTTGTAGTAGAAGGAGGGAGACTATGAGGTTATGGTGGGGGCGTGTAGGCAGTTTGTTGACAGGCAATATCGCCTCTTGTCCAACTTTGACAGCGGCTGTTGTGGCCAGGCACGGCCAAACTCGTTGAGCCTCCCAGGACTATCTTAGCCCTGAGAACTGAGCGGGTTAATCTCTCCTAAATTAGATCGATATTATTATTAATTATATTTAAGTACATAGCAAGCATACATATATAAATAAATAACGAGATATAAGTGCTTGCAGTGTTGGTCAAGATTACTAATGGAAATAGCGAATCTATAAGTAGATTCAATTTTAGATTCGGCAGGAATTGGTTGTGGCATGCAAACCAGTGGTATTTTATATATCATTATGTAATCTAGTAAAATATAAAATAAATTGAATAATAACCCTTTATGTGTTATTACATATCCAGCAGAAGGGTGATAGACCTATATACTAAGCTGTACAGATCACAAATAGCACAGACCAACAAAAAATATTTTTTTAAACTTTAATAGTTCATCTTTATAGATTTTTATGTGCTGAATCTAAATGTGGCCTTAGTTTTTTTTTCATCCCCCATAGTTTTCCAGGAATATGCTTTGTATCATATAGTATAAACCTCTATCTAAAGCCTTGTACGGTATACGTGGGAATTAATGAAACGCTATGTTACATCATAAGCATGGTTTGTATTTACACTGGCTACTTAAAACAGTGATATAGTGTGCTAATGCAGGCTTCACAAGAAGCTTTAATCTTGTGTAGCTTTTTCTACGACGAGTCGCTTATTGAACTTCTCGTAGGAATAGATTTTAAATCATCTGGTGGTTCAGGGACCGGTAAATCTACACCGTGTCCTATTGGTCGGATGGTGGACGGAAGGTTAGGGTAGCTTATTAACTTCTTGTTTTTTGAGTTATGACCAGTAATATCGGCACTGCAAAAGTAGCAATCATCGGAATCTTTTCTTGGTTCACTCCATATCATAGGAACAGCAAATTTAAAGGGTTTTTTCAACTATTTTCTTAGATTTTCGACACATAGATAACGTACCTTAAGCGGGGCCCAAGACTTATACTGATCACCAGGTTTAGTTCCAAAGTATTATAGATACATCTTTTTGGCAAGGTCTGTAATGTTTTTTTGGTGTTGTTTAATCACAAACTCACCACAAATCTAACAAAAACTGCCATCAGAGTTTTTACAACAGCGATTAGACATTGTACTGAGAACATGTACAGGAAACGTGAAAGTGAGGTTAGGTTGACAGTAAACAAAATATCAGCTGTTAACAGAAAAAAAAATCAACCTTTTTCGGCCAGCAAATATGTTTCAGCAGTGGTAACAACTTCATCCACACCAATAGACCTAGTTTTTCAGTTATTATATCATATTTAATACATTAATGTTGTTCATTTTTTTAAAAATCGCTTAATTTAATAAATTTAACTATAAAATGTGAAAAATTTGTGAGTGATACACCTTCAGCACCCTAAGAACTATAGGAATAAGGTATTTTTAGTACAGAAGTGTTTTCATGGTTGGCCTGTGTAGTCGATCCACGGCTTGTGACAGAATAAATAAGCTTTATTTTAAATGTAGCCGGTCTCGAATCCGGCATTTACGGTAGTTATTAGGTGGTTTCATATTAAAAGTCCATTTTAATTATTTTTAAGATTCAAATTGGGGTTAATGGACATCTGTTGTTTACTATGTTCATGTTTACAGATTGTTGTAAGCTAATATTAATCCTCTCTTGATAATATTTACTATCCCTACAAATGAATGAACGGTGTATAGTATGCCATATGATTTGATTGTACATATGACCACGGATACGTGGTTTTCTTGTATTTTTTTTTTATGAGTTTGAACCTGGCCATTCGGCAACCCAAGCTACAAGAAGCATCACTGCCTCGTTCGAGGAAGGGTGTTGTAATGCATGGTCCCTTCGCTGCCGGTTTGAGAAATTTCATAGGGATATTGACATAATGCAACAAAAACTTATCAGAAAACCAGCCTTTATTAGTTAAGAAGGAGCCTATATTCTTACAGGACAACGCCAGACCTCATGCGAAGAACTAAACGATCTGGATCACGGAAGATTTATCTCCGACAGATTTCTATCTGTTCAGAAGTTTAGATGAACAACTTCCTTTCCATAAATTTCATAAAGTTGTTTTAAAAACTAACCTTTCCTTTGAAAACAGACATTTTATATGAAATAATCCATCTTCTAATAAAATCATCTTCCTACGTAGTGAGTTACCCATCGTCCTTCATAATGACTTACCACAGGTGTTTTTTAGTTTAACATATTTCAGTAATAAAACCATGTAAACAATTTCGAAGGATGCACATCTTTACGTTTTTAGCGTATCTATCCGATAGAAACAAAAAATTAATTCAGAATGAACTACTAGAACCAATGATTAAACAATTAAGAATATTTAATAAATGTTATCAGGTCGACTCTGGAAACCCTGCTGGGGCATACCCGAAAAAGTCAAAACACCTTCTTGCAAAACCGTTTCCATAGAAATATTAAGGTCCACATTATATACCGAAACCAATATCCTTTATGGATTTGAGTTCAACGGGTTTTTTAATTTTTTTTTATAGCCATTAAAAGTAAACAATAGATGAAAATCAAATAAATGGAAATATTATTCAAGGTTTAATACCAACAGTTGATAATGGCATCGGAATTATTCATGGATTATATTCAATACGCCAACTTCTCCGTTCTTTTATATTTAAATATTCTGAAAAGGAACATTTAGAGCGGTAAAGGGTAAGTTTCTATTTAAACAATAATTTCCCAGTCGGTTAATTTTATTGCACCGAAGGAACCATTTAATGAAGCGAGGGATAACATTAATGGTATGTAAATAGCAATTACATAGACAGAACGGAGGCTTTTGTTTAAAGTAAATATTAATATAATTTTTTTTGTTATCTCATTCTACGATATTAAGAAAGGAGTGGTGTTTACAATTCGTCCTATGTTTGAATCGCTTTGGCATTCCACTTGCTTCTGTTAGGTTTATTTAAACATATCTATTTTAGAAATCTCTAAATCTCACAATATATTGCAAAATACAAGACAAAATAGACTGAAGCTAGATATTAGCTAGTATAGCTAATGAAGGCTATACAAATATAGTAATATATAGTGAATAGGTTTTTAAAATTAATGCATTCTTATTACCACCTATAGTTTGGTTTATGAATTCATGGAATGATTTTACATTTATAAACTTAGAATGTGGGGAGCTCGGCTGCACATTGTTTAGAGTGCTGAGTAACTGTACTGAAGGCCTTAGGACAAAATCCGGCTATGGCAGATATATTTTTTAATCTTTTAACAGACTCTATGATTAATGGACTCAATGAGATCTACTGCCCTAGGATCACTTAGTCTATATAAAATGGGTACTCATAATTAGGAGAAAATGAATTGAGCATGATCTCAGACAAATCACCTCCCTGTGCAACCATTTTCAAAGAACAGTAAAGTCTCTAGCATATACTAAGCACAAGACCCTGAATGGGCTATATTAAATTAATCAATGACATTTGCATTTGATTAAACCTATTGAAGCTAAGTTACTGTATCAGATTGATAAGCCTATTTGCACTGATAATGTCAGATCCACTGCATTTGTTCTTCATTGGTGTGAATTTTCCGGTTTATTTCCTGATGGTGCCTGAATTTTGGGAACGTTGGCTGATTACTTTCCAGTATTTTAGAGTCTTGAGTCTGAGTTTTATTTTGGATTCTTCCAATTGGGCTCTAACGTTATGTTGATGGCGGATCCACTGAAAAAATCTCGACCTTCACAGTCTGGTTAGAAAGTTTTGTAACAGAGCAGAAAAATAGATTTTGTCCCACAGTAAAACATAGTAAAAGTTTTTTTAGGAAAGCATTTCAATATTTAAAAATAACAACAAACTATATACTTAAAAAGCCCTTTGAATTTAGGAGGCCTAAGTGGAATCTTGGGATTGAAAATGTAACTAAATGTTGGGGTTATTTATTCTTGTATTATTTAGTTATTCGTTATTCGTTTTATTTACCTATATAATAATTATAGGTACTTCGCTTTAATCTCTATCCAGAACATTTTTTTTTTCGAAATTAACTCATTTTTTATACTCTGACAATTTAGTTTCACGCATCCACTTTGTATGTTTTCCTATTTTGAAAGAATGTATGATTCTTCTTAGATAGTCTGAAATATATTAAGTTCTTTGTTTGATCTTAGAACCTAGTCTCAATATTTTCATGGTAAGATGGTAAGTAGAGTTTCCTGCAGTAAAAAAAATTAAAATAATTTTTAATAAATATTAATGAAGCTTATAACAAAAAAAAACCGCTTGGTCTTGAGAGAAACTATAGGGCAGGAGAAAAATATATTATATGAAATAGACACCAGGAGGCTTCAATGGTTTGCCCACCTGATGAGAATGGACGACAATAGATGGCTAAAGAAACTCTTCCTATATACACCAAATTATAGAAGAAAGATAGGAAGATATGGATGGAGGATGTAAGAGGAGGGATGGCAGCAAGGGGAAGAAGAAGAATGGGCCGATAGGAAGAATATTAATTGTAAAGAATCCGAATAAATAAAAAAATACCATAAATGATATAAATATGCTAGGATGAGTAAATACCATAAAATTAGCTATTCCTATTCGTGTTTGCATAATTTATATCAAAACGTTTGACGTAATCCCATCGAAGTGTTTGATGTTGAAATGCTCTTCGCCACCATTTCCTATTATTATAAACAAATTAAATTATTATTCAAACAGAGGTTGTTTTTATACAGCTTGAAATTAAATATCTTACGAGCTATGAATGAAATATTTTTGTTATCGTTATTATTGTTACATCGTAGGCAATAAATATTATACTTTATATATTTTCCTTGTTTTCTTTTTATTTTACCTTTTTAGCGTAATATCAGTTATTAAAATCATTTCAAATATAATTTAATCTATCTAAAACAGTTTTAGTTTAGTTTCAAACCCTACTAGTGCCTCAGGAGGTCCGATGTGGTTTAATGGTTATGATAACAACCGTCTAACCTGCCTAGGATAGTAGGTTCACAGCTCTGTAGGTGTCATTAGTATTTTTTGAATAGGTTAGATATATTTGGTTATCCTTCAGAAAGGACGTAAAATGGGGGGCCTGTTTTGTATCAGGTACCTCAGGTAGTTCTCAACGATCATTAAATACTCTGTACTCGTTGCTGATGACTGCAAGGTCAGCTCTTTAGAGAGCGTTGGGTTCAATAAATTTATTTTCATTTTTTTTTATTAATTATATTTAAAGGTCTTCGTGGACCAAGTACGCCCAAAAAGGGGTTGTGCGTGGTCAGAGGAAAGGAAGCGCTGACATGCGGAGCTCATGAGGGAAGTATGGAGAAAGAGGAAGTTGAGGCAGAAACCCTAAACATGAAATCCGCGTGGTCTTTAAGACCTTTTTGCGCTCAAGAAATTTACTCGGAGAGACAAGCAGATTGTTATTTACAGTGTTTAAGATAACGTACATAATGGGTGACCTAAATAGAAAATCTATGAAGATATAAAAAGTGATTTATGACTCATTTATGAAAGAACTGTTTTACTCAATACAGAGACAGAGGCTATTATCAGTAAGTACCTAGGCCTGGCAACTCTCGTGTTAGTTGATTTTTGGATCCGTTCCAGGCGCTGTGAGTTATTTATTCTGCCTAGATGTTTCCGTCATTGGTTCATCACTGAGAAATATCGAGTTCTTTCTACGTACTTTTTTCGAAATATAACCCAAGTTGTTAATCAGTTACTATGAAGAAAACTTATGGATGAAGAGGTAAGAATAGGATTCATAGTTTTTATTTTTTATTCTTACGAAACTGTATTGAAGGATCATTTATCTTTCAATACTAGGTGGTTTTTGTGAAAAACTAAATGAATGACAGTAATAATAATAATTAAAGGGCGGAGTATCACAGTATGTAGAGAGCTGAATTGCGTTGCTAAAGGTCCCGGGTCCAAATCCAGCTGTGGCAGATAAAATATTTAATCTGCTAACAGCCAATTATGGACCCTGTGGGATATTTGCGAACCCTCATGGAGCTCACTCAGCCTCAATAAAGTGGATACTTAATTGGTGGAAAAATCCAGCTGAGCGTAATCTCGGACAAACAAGCGTTGCATTTGAAGCAGTACAGTCTCTACTATGTACTGATTCCAAGACCTTTAATGGGTTGTAGCGGTACAGTTTTTTTTTGTTATAATACTCTTAAATTTTCTATGTAAAGACGGAATTAATACAAAAGAGAAAAACGACGGCAAAAAAATAATATATGGACAAATAAAATTAACAAAGACATTTAAATATCTTGGAGGAACAATAAGCAACAACGAATTGGAAAAAGAGAAAAGATAGTTGGAAAAAAAAATAGTTGGAAAAACTAAGCTTTGCAACAGGAAATATTTACAATAAGAAGAACCTATCCTCTAAAGCAAAAATGAGGCACTACAACACTTGAACAACAAATGAAATAAAGATTCTTGTGGAAAATAAATATAAACGGAATGGTTCTGCATGGTCAAAAGAAAGGAAGCAAAGCCACGCAGAAATAAAGAGAAAATACAGGGAGGAAAGAAGGGCGTAAAGTAATGATATTCGCATCGTCATAAAAGGCCGTTTCGTAAAAAAAAAGTCTTAAAATAAATAAATCATGCAATTTCTGAAGACAAAAAAGTATTCGTTTCTGATTCACAGCCTTACCTGTATGTCAGATTTTCGTTCATCCTCATTAATATTTACAAGGAAACCACTTGTTTTTTACTTTTGTTGTTTTTTATTGTTTTTACTACGCTATCACTACGTGGATATGGGATCAGAGATTCCAACACTATTAAAATTTAACTCTTTTTGTTTATTTTTTACATTATAACTTTCCTTGAATTACTGCTAAGCTTTAATATACTGGAATTGCCACGGGTATGTTTTGTTCCATGATGAAGTTAATAATGTACTCCGATTCTATTACTCCCTCCTCTCTGGTAATAGATAATACAGAACGCAGTATATAATACAATTCAGATAATACAATACACAGAACTTCCTGATTGTGTGCCATTCCACCTGGGATACCACCGTAAGGTATCTATAGTAAATTAACCAGCACAATTAAGTCATTAATTAATAAATAGATTATTTATGGTTAATATTCACTAAAGCACAGAAGTATATATTCAATACGAACAAAGCCGATTTTGCCCCAAATCATAAATCGAAAACTCAAAAGTGAGAAACTACACTAAAATTTTACTAAAATCCATACATATTATAAAACAAAGTCCTCGGCTGCGTCTGTCTGTCTGTTCGCGGGAAACTCAATAACTACTGCACCGATTTCCACGCGGTGTTCACCAATAGATAGAGTGATTCGCCAAGAAGGTTTAGGTATATAATTTGTCGAGGTTTTGTGTAAATGGGTTGGAATATAACGATAATTGTAAATGTTGGAAAAAGTATTAAAAAATAGTGTAAATTGGAAAGGGGCCAGGGAGGTTTCATCGCAGAAGCTGCCTAATCCCTTCTATTGCGCATGAATATAAATTCGCATATAAAGAAATATTTAGTTTTGTTTTTATTTTTACAATATCTACATATTAATATACATCAGACAGACAAATCATGTAGGCATAGTAGCTAGTATTTAATAAAATATAAAATCAATATATCTTTTTCCCTGAGAATTGTAGCTACATCCTTAATAGATCGACTAATATTATGGCTAAGCGATAATCTAGGATATCCCGTTCGATAGTTAGTTACGTTGAAAATACTTTTTAATCGTCTGTTTATTAATTTATCGTCACCATAGGAATCTTACAGTTTGTTAAATAGTTAAAATCACGTGTGTATAAAAGTCTATATTATCTTTACATAGATGTTTGCCTTCTGGATGAATTGATAGAAATGTCAAATGATGTTAATAAAAAACCAATGATTGAATATAGTGGAAATTGTTTGTTTTGAATTTCACAATTTAAATTATATTTAACACAAAGGGTCTTACGATACCGAGTTCCCTATGCTCCAAAATATCTGTGTCCCCGAGGTAAAGGACAGCATATCCACAAGATGGTTAATATTTTAAGTAAATTTACATAAATAAATAAATAATATGGCAAACACTTCCAATTACTTATCAATGCTCAATTGGATTATCCAGTCAACTATTCCATTTAAACATGAGCAATTTAATAGTTCAAAGCTATAGAAAATTTGTTCTCCTGAACAAATACAAAAATATGACATAGTGTTTTTATTTTCTCCGGGGTACAAACAATCGCCGCCCCCACCTTAGATAAAATTCGATACTTGTTGAATACGAGACCCCCTCCGATGATATCCCGAAGATCAACAGCTTGGACAATTTGTTGCGAGACATGTGAACTATTCCACCCCATCGGGTAGGAGCCGCTGGGATCGATGTGGCTGTGCAAGACTGGAAAGGTTCTCTATAAATACGACAGTCGGTTCTCCGTCTGTTCGAGATCCGGTCCGGTCTTATGTCGTCCAAGTCTCCCGATCAAGAAACATCTTGGATATCCAGTGTCGTCCTGGTGAGTATCATATAATAATAATAACAATCAGCTCGGGATAGTTATTAAATTAGTACACTATAACAATCGGTAATTATTCCGCAGATTGTCACTTCTCTTCATTCGTTCCCCTTTTAATAACATGAATTTAGACTTTTCAGAGTTAGTTTGAAGAATCTAATTGCGTCATTATCAAACTTAGATTAGACAAATTTTGAAAAATATTACGCTAAATCTCATTCTGTTCAAACTTAGTTAATAAAAGTATCATATTATTACACAAAACCTCTTCTTCTTTGACTTCCTCTTATGCCATTGCTTTGTTGTGTAAGCGTCTTGCCATTGTGGTGTAAAACTTCTAGGATCAAAAAACTCAAAATATGATACTACTATTAAGGAAGACTATAAGCCTTATAATGAAACATGCTAATTTTTATAATTAACTTGATATAGTTTTTTATTACTACTTAAGGGATTTTAGAACTCTTCAGGATCTGATGATCGGATCAACAAGGACGCAATAACAATATAATGTTTATATGTTTTTATTATTATTGAATTCATTATTTATTTATTGCATATAGTTTTATGATTTCAGTAAGTAGGAGTAACACAAATTTACATTTTTCAGAGTTAATTTGTAGAATCTAACTGTCTCATTATCAAACTTAGAATAAACAAAATTTTGAAGAATATTTAAAAAAATTAATTAAAATTTCATTCCATTCTGATTTACCCGATGAAAGAGATTTTTATTTATTCGTTCCGCAGGTTGTCGCTTCCAGTTGAGTTACAACAAGTTATAACTGTTTCATCATCATGAAAAAGAGAATGCAATTATGGGAAATGTATATATTTAATCATTTCATCTAGATATGATCGTATCAACAAACATATATCATGTATACTTCGAAATGTTAGTTGAAAGTTTATTTCTTGATGAAATAATTACTGAAATAAGCACATTACCCATACTTACATTCCCTTTTCCTTACTAAAACTCATGATAACTTGTATTTTGGGAAAATGCTAAAAATGAAACGGATAATCAGTTAAAACTTGTTGTAACTCAACTCGAAGCGACAACCTGAAGAACGCATACCTCTTCATCAGGTAAATTCGATTGGAATGAAATTTTAATCAATTTTTTTTTAAATATGCTTCAAAATTTTGTTTTTTCTAAGTTTGATAATGGCGCAGTTAGATTATTCAAACTAACTCTAAAAAAAAAAAATTCGTGTTGCTCCAACTTAATGAATTAAATAAATAATTCATAAAACCAAATGCAATAAATAAATAATGAATACCAACAAATCGATGATAATAATAACAAGATATAAATAGTATAATGCATATTGCGTGCTTGCTGGTCCAAACATCGGACCGTGGGCAGTTTAAAAATATCTTTAATATTAAACATATATATCAAGTTAAATTAAAAGAACAAAAAGAAGTTTGATCGATCTAAAGGATATCAGATGTCCGTGGTTTTAGTATTTTTGTCTGAAAAATGTATTGTTATATTGTATTATATTAATGTTCGTATTATTATTTCAATATAGAAAAACAATAACTTTTTTTTTTCTCCTTTTGCCCTGATGACTGAATCGGCAAAATATCAGAATGTTTCCTTTAACTAGTTTAATATTCTTTTTAGGTTCAGATATAATGCTTCTTTCGGATTTTTTGTTTAACTAAAAACATTTCTTATATATATATATATATAAATTATATACTTAATTATATATATATATATATATATATATATATATATATATATATATATATATATATATTATTTCTCTTTATTGTGCTTTAACTGTTTTTTATTAATACATTTTGGATGACCTTGCATCGCATGGAGATAAGCGTGCATTCTTGATAAAGATCTTTCTCTCATTTCCTCTTCATTTACTTAATGAAAATGGTGGGGATAATGTTATTCTTCTGAGTATCCCTTCCAGCAAGCTCTTTAAACAAATTATATGTAGTTTATTATTAATTTTGTTATTATTTATTATTCTTAAAAAATTATTATTTACATAGCAATTTATAATACAACATCTTTCATGAGGTAAATTCGAATTGAATGAGATATAAAGTAATGGTTTTTAACACTCTTTCGTTGTAATATTTTCAATATATGTTCATTATAAATATACTATCCTTATTATAAACATTTTCAACAACTAATTTATTTATTATCTGAATTTCTTATTTAAAACTTATTTTCCAACTGTTGTCGCGTAATATTTTTAGACTTCAAGATTTTGTTGGGATCTTTTCCATTTAAGTCCTAACAATTATTTTTGAGTATTAAAATTTACCATATAATAATTATTTAATAGTTTTTATCAGCTAAGACATGCATATGATTTATATTACATGCACAATTATGTGTTTGTAATATAAATTTGTTGTGATACAAAATGTTTATATTTATTTTAATCCACCAAATATATAGCTATTGAACGATTAGAAATAAAAAGTTGTTTACAAATGCTATAATATTAAATTTTGGAAAATCATTAAGGAATATCTTACGGAGAAAAGCTGACTTACATATTTTGATAATATGTATTTGTAATGCCTACCGGGCAAGGTAAAATTAAACATTTGGAATAATTAATTATGTTTTAATAATATTAATAATAATCGATTATTATGAAACTAACAATGTTAATTATTATAAAATAATTTCAATAGTTTGCAATATTATATATTAATATATTATAAAATTAACCCTACATAATAAAAAAAACCTGTACTACTACAACGCATGAAGAGTCTGGAGTTTAGTACATGGTAGAGACTGTACTATTTCTTGGACAACGGTTGTGCAGGGAGGTGATTTGTCCTAGATTCTGCTCAATCGCCAGATTTTTATCCCAACTAAGGATAATAATTTTATAGAGGCTGTAGATTCTGCAGGCTTAAACAGATTAAATAAATTATTCGCCACAGTCGGATTTGAACCCGGGACCTTCAGCATATATATATATATATATATACATGTATAATAAATAAATTTTACATGAGAAATTAATAATATATTCGGGAATAAATATTTAATTCGGAAAGGTCACTTTTAATATTAGAAACAGCTGTGCAAATTCAGAATGATTTAATCAAAAACTTCTCTGACAAATCATTTATCAAATATATTAAAACTTAACCAATCTTATCGCGAAATGATTGATGTGTCGATTTCGGTTCAGACGTTGAAATACAAACCGTTCCAACTGCGATCAGTTTGAGAATATTTTTGAACAATAAGTGATACAAAATACCAGGAGCAGTCTATTTTTTCTACGGATCTAGGAATTTATCGTCAGGTTTAAATATAAAGCTTCCTTCGACCCGACCAGAAACTATGATGGAATATCGTTTTGGAAGTTGTATATCATATTTCTTCAATATTACTGCTTCTATTTTAATTATATTTATATTTATTTTATTATATATATTTATTGCAATTAAAATATACAGGTAACGAGTGCTGAAAGGTTGCTGAGGCACTTTTCATAAATAAAACATACAGTACTGAAATGTAATGAATAATGTATACCAATTTTTCAAATTATGTTTAACTAGAAAAAAATCCATACGCAGTTGTAAAAATCCAGTTGTACATTTTCAATTTACAACTATATTGTAATACAATAAGTTGAATAATATTAGTTGACCTTGTATATATGAGGAATAAAATGGTCCCGGTGGAGGTCAAGAAAATTTTCTTATACAGGGAAAACTATTTATTGGTAAGCCAATCAATAGTTCTCCCTATATAGAGAATTTTCTTGAACTCCACCCGGACCATTTTCTTCCTTATAATACAACAAGTAAATAGAATGAATAATAAATAATAGCATGAGATAAAGGCTAGTAGAGAAACAACCCACTAGTAGTACTCAAACAGAAAATTCAACTTAGAACGTCACTAGACCATCTTTTCAGAGGATAATGGGTGATGGAAGAAACTAGTGGGTTTGAGTGGGAATAAAGTCTGTCATAAAACGATTGCTATCGGTTTCGGGCCGAGTCAGAAAAGACTGGGGCATTGAGGTCATTATGGATGACTTTATTCGTAACAAAGTAAGCAGCATTGATGATTTTTGGAAGGATTTTGGATTCTAAGGATTAAATACGATAAGAATTGTATGGTACAAATGGGTCTTAAAATAATCATCCATATGAGTCTTTTGATTAATTAGGAGCTTTTAGCGTTTGTCTTGTAAATCCAGAAGTAGCCTGATTAGACGAAGACAGTAATATAAACGAAAACATAAAAAGTAATATAACAAAAAAATTAGTAAATATAAAAATAATCTTATCTTTAAAATATCTAAGTCGCAGCTGTATAGGATCTATGAGTCACCTTGATTTACAGCAGCCTTTTTTTTCTTTTAAAAGTTTGTAACCAGGCATCTGTTGCTTTGTTTACGTCTACAGATGTTAGTTTATTTTTAGTCACTGTGTCCAATTGTTTTGCTCTCCCCTTGCTATACGTTATTTGTTTAAATATTACACAAATAGAAATTCAATTTGTGATGCAAATATATGCGATGTATAATATAATTTATTTTCTTTATAGAGTTAATAGATAGAAAATAATATTAAAAAACTTAAGGTGATAGCTTCTGGCCAGAAAACAAATACATAACAATAAAATAGTCCAGGATCCATGGTCCATTTTTGCACTTGTTTACTATCCTGAATAGCTTCGTTTCGATGAGACGCCCAACAATTTCCTGTGCGAAAATTCTCGGTTGTAGTAGCAAGGATAAAATATGTCGATTTGATAATTCTCAAAAATTTATTACTAACTGGGTTTTTTTTTTTAAATCTCAAGATAATTATCTAAATTATTTGAAATAATATTGGTCCTACAAAATGTATGGTTTGATCAAAGAGTCCCCTCCTTCCAACATGTATCGATAACGAGGTCATCAAAAATTATTACTAACCAGCTGATTTTTTTTTACTTCTTCTTTTTTGATTTCGTTATCGATACACATTTGAAGGAGGGGACTCTTCGATCAAACCACACATTTTGTAGGATAAATATATTTTCAAACAATTTGGATAATTATCTTGAGATTTAAAAAAAAAAACCCAGTTAGTAATAAATTTTTGAGAATCATCAAATCGACATATTTTATCCTTGCTACAACTGTTAGCTACCACAATCGAGAATTTTCGCACAGGAAATTGTTGGGCGTCTAATCGAAACGAAGCTATTCACGAAGATTCAGCTTGATACTAATCAAGTCCAAAAATGGACCATGGATCCTGGACTAAAAAGTTAAAAAAAAAAAAATGAATAACATTCATCCGTATTCTTCCGTTAATCAAAACTTAAAATCAGTTAAATGAAGTAAAAATATTATTCTCAAAAAATCATTTTCATGAAATGCAAATTACATTATGTTTGATTGAATTACAAAATGCCTTCCATTTATAATATGAGAGTTCGAAAATGTCGTAAATAGCGTTGAACTCCAGTCCCAACTATGAACTCAAAGCCTGTGTGGCTAACGAATGTGCTGGGAATTGATTTGTACTAGTTCACGCTCAACCGCTAAATTTTTCCACTTATTTAGGTAATCCACTTTATAAAGGATGGGTAAGCCTCAGGAGTGCCCTAAATCTCATAGGATCCATTCCAGGCTGCTAACAAAGTAAATACGAGTCTCCCAGCGAGCGGGATTTGAACCCAGGACCTTCGGCTTAGCAACTCAGCGCTTATGTATTCATATATACATTTATGAGTAGTATGCATTACATACTCCAATTCATTGATACTATATACAAATACAAATCAACACAACGCAAATATTTCATTAAAAATTGAATTGAGGAACATGTCACTGCAGATCTTAACAGGAATATGGGGTTATGATAGAGAATTCATATTGATAAAAGTATATCTGTATTGGGTTTTGGTTTGTGCCTAATTATACTACGGTTTTGTCCGCCGAAGGACTTGTTCTATCCTTAGTTTATATGCAGAAGCAGGTTTGCCTCCTTTGATGTATAGAAGACAAAAACTGGCTATAAATTATACCTCGAAATTATTTTCGCAGACAGACCACTCCACTTACACACTTCAAAAAGTTTTCGAAATAACCAGACTCAACTTTTCCTCTGGCAGAAAGAATTTCTATTCATACCTAAACCTGAAATCCAGAATACATCTTGAACCCAACAATCACTTGGAACGATAGTAAATCTTTCCTATTCTCCTAAAAACAATACCATTTCTTCCCGAATATAAAGAAGTTGTCTCTCATTCCCCAAAACATACATGACCATCATTTAATTTAGACCTTTATATAATATAGAAGTATACAATATTATTTATATACATTTAAAAAATAACATTTTATTTGCGGATTCATGAGTGAGATAGTCATTCAGCCAAAGAGCCGTTGCTGTCCTGTGTCGAATACAAGGCTAGAGGCAACAATACAGAAGACCTTCTTCATATTCCAGTCAGGATTGCCGTTATATCCGCAGCCACTTGAATTATTTATCAGGATATACAAAGGATCCTGGAAAGAAGGGGAGGGAGGAAATGTAATGCAAAATGTAAGGAAGCCGATCTTCTTGAAGATAAAATGGCTTTTAAATATATTTTTTACATATATATATTTCTACATTACTTTTTCCAACAACTCTCCGCAGGAATTTCATCTCCGCCCCTGTCACTCGGCTAGATTGTTTGTAGAGCATAACCCAGCTTTCACTTCCATAAGTGAGGGTTGGGAGGTACTCTGATTTGCAGATGTGCATTTTGGTTTCCTTAGCAACCTCCCTATGCCCAACTATACTGTTGAAAATAGGGTAGTAAACCTGGTTGGCTTTGGATATGCTGTTAGCTACTTCTGGGTCAATTCTTCCCCTGCTGCTGATGATTGTCCCCAAGTAGGTGTACTCTTCCTCAACTTCAAGTACCTCACCATTACAGATCAGCTGGACGTCCTCTTGTTCCTCTCTTGATACCATTAAGACTATACTTTTATTGCTATTATTGCCCTTTGCGGGTGAGTTCTTCCTCCGATTCCACCAGGCCTTGCTGCAGCTTGTCTTTCGTGTCCGCAATCAATATCTACTATGTCATCACCATCATAGGCTTTGAAACTTTTATTAATATAATAATATTAATATGCATTGAATAATTCAATTATATTAAATCTAATCAAACAATAGCAAAGTTTGCTAATATAATACAATTAACCCCTTATGAACTTGTAGTAGTATACAACAAACTTATAGTAGGCAGTTGTTTCCGAGACCAACCACTATATATTACATATAACCTATCTCCAATTATCATATTTAATTATCATTTACTTATACGTTAAATGATATAAACTCAATTAACCATTAACCATACGAGATCAGAATCAATCAACTCCTACGCAATACAATCTTGGCAACAGGAAACAGTCTATACGTAAATGATCAAATAATTACTCATAGATAATTGGTAAATTAGTTCATTGTTTACATAAACACTATTGACTTGGAAATTACAAAATTATAACTAATTTAATTGTTTGTTGTTTTCAAAAGCATGTAAATTTTTTAAATATAAAAAGTGGTATCTATGGGATCTAAATATGAAAAAAATGCTGTACAGGTACAGCTTATAAAGAGTACAGGGGTCAGTATAGGGTAGGGTCTACTCATACAATGTTTCTAAGCGGTAACTATCAATCGCCAGGTTTTTTCACCTTTTGCACAGGCTAAGTGAGCCCCAGGACAGTCTCTACATACCTTAGTATTCGTGGCTGTAATTAGAATAGATAGTTTATCCACAAGTCTTGTACATAACAGTCTTTCCGTTTCTCCAAAGTACTCCGCCCCGGGATCAGAAAAGCTATAAATACCGAAGTACAGAAGGTCTCATTTTAAGACCTGAAGAAGCTAGCCGTACAGCCAGCGAAACGTCGGCAAAGAACTTGACGATACGGCCGAAACCAGAAGTAATACGTGATGAATACATTAAAATATTGGCCGTAGCTATTTGAGAGAATATTTAATTATTATTTACATTTAACTATTATTTACATTAACTATTAAGTGTAGACTACTGACTACATCATCTCTCCAACTTCTCGATTGACGTCCTATTTTTCTAGGTTCTGGTAGTTTCCATTCTAATATTTTTAAAAGTCCAAATCCTGATTCCTGTAGACTAGGTCCGGTTCTTAGGACTACAACTTGACAAACGTTTAACTTGGAATGCTCATACTAGACTGAAACAACTCGACGTTTGAGGCTACTTCAACATTTACTTGACAAACGCTCTAAGCTCCCAATTAATTACAAAAGACTCCTATACATGACAATCATTAGACCTATTTGGACTTACGAAATAGAACTTTGAGGCTCCACCAAGCCATTGAACTCCTCTAGTTTTAATCATTACAATCCAAAATCCTTCTTAAAACCCTAAATGCCTATTTTGTTACGAATAAAGACATCCGTAATGACCTTAATGTCCCATTTGTTACTGATTTGGCTCAAATACGATATCAATATGTTCATGGCAAACTTTATTCCTACTCAAACCAACTAGTTTCAAACCTAGCAACATCTTCAATCCCTGATAATCCTCCGAGGCGTCTGAAAATAAGATGGCCTCGTGACCTTATTAGTTGAACTTGTTATTTGAGTATTAACACTGGTTAGTTTCTCCACTTGTATTTATCCATGCCATTATGTATCATTCCAGTCCTTTTTTTTTCTTTTTTATTTATCCAATGCCGTGCCATTTCTGCCATACGCCGCGGCCGAGCCTCCCAATGCTTCGTCATCATTGTGTGGAATATCCTTAAAGCCACTGCAATGTCGTAAGTCTGCACCTTCCATTACACCAGAAAGACAAATGGAGCAATTATCATTCCGGTCCTTTACTTGTTGTATTGTTATAATAACTATCTAACTAATTCGGCCTAACAACCCAGTGATGAGTCCTGACCTCCACCAGCAGCTTCCGCTAACTGTCGCGGTTCTGAGCAGCTGCCATCCAGTTGCGCACACCAAGAGGATGTTCCCTGCATCAGGCGCCAATCCGTCACTCCACCTAAGCTTGGGTCTTCCTCGTCTTTTTGTCCTGTACAGGGGCTCTGTCAGCAGCTTCCTGGGCAAATCTTCCTCACTCATGCGAGCCACATGCCCTGCCCATTTTTATGACCTGGATAATATTCAGTTCTTTGAATACGTCATATAGCTCCTGGTTCTAGCGTCTCCTCCAGTTTCCATAACTGTATTGCTATAATACAATTGTAAATTTTAATGAATAAATTAATAACAAAAAAATGTCCAAGTCAAGTCCATTAATTCCTTGCAGCTTCTTCTGATAAACTCTTTTTTGTTTTATTTTATTTTATTCCATTTAGTTTCAACACTCACTAACTATCCACTCTTTATGTTTCTCATCCTTTTCATTGGATAAAATCCGTTTTTGCATCTTATATTTTTCAATCAAAATGTTTCTTATAACTCATAACTCAATTCAGCATACTGTCAAGGTAGTTTTATTCTTGAATAAAATGTTATTGAACCTTTGGCAAAGATCACTTCTATAATGTCTTGAAATAAATACTGAATATTCTCTCTCTTTCTTTTTTTATTTTTATTAAGCCACCCTCTATATAAGAACGAATTCATTTTATTTTCTTCTAAAGAATAACTGAAAAAAAAACCTTCTGAGATCAAATGCAGCAGCCATAGGAATGTTTTCAGAAAAGAAATACGGGGTTAATCGTACCTTTATCATAAATTTTGTTCTAATTGAATAACGTGAATATTTATTTAAAATTATACTTTTAAATTTCAGGGAGAGTACTTTGCGTTCTTTTAGGACAAAAAAATGTCGATTTTCCAATTATTCTTCCTTCTTTTTAAATTATTACATTTTGTTAACTATTTTTTATAACTTTTGTCGTTTCTCTTTATCGTTATGTTAGTAAGTAACATAATTTTGTTTTCATTTCTTCATCTGTCGGTATTTCGATTTTATTTGAATACCTTTGATCCTAATTTTAAAACATAATGTAACTAAATCTTGGGATAATGAAGGTAATTCTCAACATTCAAGACTTCAAAAGACGAAATTTAAGGTCTCTTACGACATAGAAGGACAAAGATGTTTTTAAAAAAGGAAACCCCTCGGCCTAACATTAATCTTTGTCACTGGAGCTAATTATGTATAATTAATGGATCCAATTACTTTAATTAACATTACTAAGTTCTTAATTTTTCAAAGGACAGAGTGCTTTGTTCTTCGGGTAATTATTTAATAAGATTAATAATAGGCATAATCGTAAAAGTTTATGTATACCTTTATTAAATCTTAGCTTCTTCCTACGGAAACCTTCGGGTCCAGCAAAATTAACGACAATGTGACTGAAAAAACACCACAAAGAACGCTGTAATCTCAGAGCTTCACTGGACTTGAATAAAATGATTAATTTTCATTACCCTACTTAGAGCTTTTTGGGCATATGGAGCAAAAAATAGAAAAATGCTCCTCAGTTTTTTTCAAATCACTCTATCTACAATTCCAAGTTTAAAATCTAGCATCCACAACATATAAACATTTCACCCGTAAACACATCACCATAATACTATCGTTATTTTTATTTCTCCTTCTCTCTTACCCGGTCTAATCATTAGAAGGACATTGAAAAGACAGTGGCCTATACGTCTGCTTATTAAAAATTTATTGATTATCAATTCATCACATTGCTGAAGTTCGATTACAGAAATCACAAAAATCAAACTACTGGATACTATACTACGCAGTTGTAAATATAGTTAAGAAAAACATTTTTAAAAATATCTGTAAATTTTATTTTTACATTTAAAGCGTTGGATGTTTCTTTTATCTACAAAATTTATTATTAAAAAGATGATGCTATGTATTTTTTTCTCATGTTGGGTCATGCATGACATGCAATCCCGGGTGCATGCTTCGAAATTCCGCGTTTTTGTAACTCCTAAATTCTCCTACGATCTCATATTTTTTTGGACCGAATATTTTGCGCAACACCTTATTTTCAATACCTAAAGACGTTGTTCATTCCTCAGTGTTAGTGGCCACATTTAACATCCGTAAAGAACTGTTGGGAGGATGATGGTTTTAATACATCCAGATTTTTAGATTTCGGGACGAAAGACGCAATATCAGTAATGTTGATACCAAATAATAACAAGCGTTTCCTGCTTATTATTTCTAAATAATAATAGTATAATAATATAAATAAAAGAAGCTAACATCTCAAATATAAAATAATAAATTACAGTAATAATTGAGTACGCACCAGTAATTAATAGTAATAATAATTTCATAGAGAAAACTCAAAAGAGGCCTAACTGTTCTGTTTTCACAGTTAATTACTTCACAATAAATTCAATTTAAGTTTTATATTCATGATTCCGTTTCACGTATTATTATTTAATTATTTTTAAATTCACCGCGGTCCCGCCCGAGCTAGGAGCCTTTTGTTCTTACTATCGATTATCAATGACAGGGATATTTTTAGACACAACTTCGAATATTTTTTTTTTAAAGAACCTTCAGTTTGAAATGAGGTCTCATGAGGTTTCTAGAAATAGATTTATTATTTATTATATTAAATTTTTTATGTTTATTTTTGGGGGCAGTTTATCTTTATGATAGTAAGAAAAAAGGAACGATTGTTATAACATTAATAATACTTAAAACTATTACACAAATTAAGAAACTTACAATAAAAAATAGAATGTTATCAAATAATTACCCAGTGCCAACTAAAAAAAAAAAATGGGAGTAAGAAAATAAATAAAATCATCCCTTGTTTAATATTTCTCAGAAAGAAAATTCAAGTTTCTTTGTCAGGCCTAAAGAATTTAATTTAAATGGAGAAGTTTCTCTGTGATATTAAAAAGGTTCACGCAAATTATTTTAGTATCTTTTTACAAGAGAAGTTTATAGGAATGCTTGGGATGTTTTAAAACTTGTGTATATATAATACATATACATATTTTTCCTGTGCCACTACTACCCGTGAACGCGTCTGGTTTCAGTACATGGTAGAGACTGTACTGTTAAATGGACAACGGTTCTGAGAGGTGATTTGTCCTAGATCACGCTCAACCGCCAGATTTGTCCTTATTTTGAGTACCCTATTTTTATAATATTTTATAGAGGCTGGGTGAGCCCCAGGAGGGTCCTAGATCCTATATGATCCTGCAAACAGACTAAATCAAAGTCTTGCCTGCAGGGGGATTTGAACCAGGATTTCCGGCATGGCAACACAGTGCTCTACCACTGAGCCACTCTGTATAGCAAATGTGGTCGTTTCTCGGTACAAGAAAACAGCGAATTCCGATGAAACGTCAGGAAGGGGTATTGACAAACATAACCGAATAAAGTTCAAAATATCTTCATACAAGCATTTTATTTTTAGGCATCACTTACCTGGAAAACTGGAAGTCAATACATTCATTAATAGGCTCACTTCATCCACATTTTCTTTGAGAAAAAATAAGCGACCTCCTGAACTGCCAACTACCAAAGCCTACCTACCCCGCTGGGAGAGTTCCGATCAACGAAAACAAAATTGATGACTTAAAAAAACGTATGGAGTATATCACAGATTATTCCGAATTCCGCAATACCATTTTGAGTTGGCCGACATCAGCTGTTAAGGAAAGAATGGAAGATTCCGAATTCAAAGAACAATAAATCACTTATAAATAAAAGCAATAAATCAGTTTATAAAAAGTCTGCTGTGTTAATTTTTGTTCCCAACTAACTTATTATTGCCTATAAAATATTAAAACAGGGTTGAGTATGTATTTTATTGTAGAAACCCCCATAAGTGCATACGGTTGGGATTTTTTCTACCCCTTCTCATCAACCTCGGAGAATATATGACTACCCCATGTTATGTGTAGACCCTTCCTCTACTTTCAGAAAAATTTTAACAAAAAAAATCAGCTTTTTGTAAAATGAGAAGTTTTTATTAATTTCCCAAAAATTTGAAATCCTGGACTTACGGGGTTTCTGCAATAAGCGATTCAATCATCGTATTCCATGTTATATTTTTTCCGATCAAATTTGTATGATGCTGATAGTGTTTTAATTTGTCCCCAAAAACCACCAACCCGGCCTATCCTAACTAATTTTATAAATCATAAATTATAATTATATATTAAAAATGAACAAAAACTATCCAGAGAACAAAACTAGTAACAAGAACGGAAATGGAAAACTCCAGAAAATAAAGCCTGCAATTTTAGTTCCATTTTTCTTTCTCTGATTGATAAGACTGTTTGGGTGTTGATGTGAGTTATGCTGACTTTGATATTAAGATATTAAGTATGCCCTGATGGGGCCTGAATTGGCGAAAGATGTTTGGTTAGTTATTTACCAGTACTTAAGAGACATAGGTTTTTTTTAAATTTTTTCAATTGCGTTCTAATGATATTTTGAAAGAAAATAATTTTATAAATTGTAAAAGATAATATGTATGATTTTTATAGTTGAGTCATCTTTGGAGTTCATTCTGACCTGGCATTTGACATTTTAACAATAAAAAAAGCGGGTCTTTAAAAAAAGTTCTGAGAAGTGATTTTTTTTCAATATTAATGGACTTCATTTTTTTTATACAGCTATTAAAGATATTAAATAGAATAAACCGTATTGTATTTGTTCGTAAATTTAACTACTACTGAGATGAATTATCTTTGCAGCTTTGGTAACTTCATTAACATCCCCGTCTTCTTTGATATTTAATTGCAAGATAGAATAGGACATGAAGTAGAAAGAAGAGAAGAATTTTTAAAAAATTTAGACAAGAGTAGTCAATTTTATAGTTTATAATCTTTAGGATTAGTCTATAGCTGATAAGCAATCTAGTACTTAGTTCTTTGTATAAACCATTTCTTTTTAAATATCGATTTATCCACACCCTTAAAATGCTGAGCTCAACACTTTTCTGCATCCAGAAATAGAAGGGAGTATGCGATAACACCCCGCCTTATCAACAAGGTTGACTTGTTGACTCATCAACAAACATTAGCCCCAAGTCCATCTTCCGTCATTAGGTAAATCAACAATTTGTCTTTTTTAAATATACGTTCATCTATTTATGTGCATCCATCAAGAGTGAGAGGATGGAGTTGGTAAACATTTTTCCCATTTTCATTCTCCTCTTCAATTCAACAAATCTGTTTAGGAAAATAATCAAAGGAACTAAACCAGGACTCGGAAGTGTTGGTAAACAGAGATTTCATCAACTCGAGAATCTCAACTCTTTATAACTCAACATTCAATATCAATAACTCAATAGGTCATTTGAAAGTTGACCAGTTGTATTTTCGGCCTGGTGAACATTTTTTTTTTGTACTTTTTACTTATTTAAAGCCCTGGCAGGAGCACATTTACTTCATTTTGGAAAAAATACTGCAAAAATGTGGTTTTAGGTTCGGTACTTGATATGAACTCACTATTTAAAGACAAGGTTTCTGGAGAGAAGTAATGTCATCCGAGTGTACTCTCAACCGCCATGTGCATACCTCCATGGCCAGTAACAAATAAAAGAATATTTTTATTAATTGTTGTTTATATGGTAATTATTTTTAAATATTCTTGTTTTGAAGAGAAAAGATTTGCCATGGCCGAGATTCAAACCCGGGCCGGGCCGTCTGCTTCTCCGTAGCAGTGCTCTAAGCCACTGAGCTACCAGGGGTTGTATTCAAGTCAGACAAATCCGTTCTCCTCACCGATCCTATATCCCCGTGTTCTCACAATATTTGCGATGTATACACGGGGAATAATGTTCATTGAACATTACTTTAATTAGGATCTACGTCAATATATTATTTATAATTTATTTTTATGGTAATTATTTTTAAATATTTTTGATTTGAAGAGAAAAGATTCGACCAATATATATATATATATATATATATATATATTTATATATTTGACCCGGGTTAGAATCCCGGCCAGGGCAAATCTTTTCTCTTCAAAACAAAAATTTTTAAAAAATATAATTAATAAATAACAAACTACAAATACTTTTTATAGTATATTTTGAAGTAAGTCAACAAGATCCTAATTAAAAAATATTGTTCAATGAACATTCTTCCCCGTGTATACATCGGAATAATTGCGAGAACACGTATATATAGGATCGGTGAAGAGAACGGATTTGTCTGACTTGGATACGACCCCTGGTAGCTCAGTGGCTTAGAATCCCGGCCAGGGCAAATCTTTTCTCTTCAAAACAAAATTATAATTTAAAAATAAAGAATAGCTTACAATAATGTATACAAGAATACAATATTAATATAATTACAGGAAGGTTTATGAGTCTGAGTAAAAAAAATAAAAGAAAAGAAAAACATATGTACTACTACAACCTATGATGGGTCTTGGGTTAAGAACATTACTGCTGTGTTTTACTAAGTCAACAGTTGAACAGGTGGATCTCTCGCTCAATCGCTTAAAGAGCTATGCTAATTTAGGAACATCAGAAACAAACAGTCTTTCGGAGGGTGTTGTATAAAAATTGGTTTATAAATTTTAAAACTGATAAAAAATATATTATTAATACAAAGAAGATTTGAATAGTTTTTATATCTGATAGCTCTTTATTCTATAAGAGCTATCGTTTAGTGAAGAACTATTTTTTAGTGAGGTAGCATTTTATCGGCGTTGCCTGGCAACCGATCTAGCATTTAGTTTTTGTTATTTTTCCTATTCAAATGGTTAAATAACAATTATTTATGTAAGATAGGCCTAAAACAAAGTCCTAAATGTGAAAAGTGTAATCATAATGAGACCCTTGAGCATATTATACTTGCTTGTCCAGCATACGTACAACGAGAAATAATGATCAAGAATTTAAATTTGAAAAAAATTTGTTTATGATGAAATATTAAAATTATCTGACCTTAAAAAAATTTGTGACCTTCATAAATATTTGAAAACAATTAACAAGAATATATAATAGATTTATATATATAATTTTTTATATGTGTTTGTATTATGTATGTGAGTGTGTGTTTTTTTTTTTTCTGGGTAGGGGAAAAATCTTTCATAAGACGAAGTGTAATAACACAACAGTGTGAGATTCCTACTCACTAAAAAACCACCTCCCAATTCTCCTTTTACCATCCCACGGAACAGCCGTCAAGCATTACAAAAAAATCATCTGCATCGGCCGGGAAGATACAGAACGGGTGTGTGTGTATGTATAAGCACATGTGTGTATGCGTATGTGTGATGCAAACATTTATATAATAACAATTACACTAAAAATAATAAATTATAGCAGTGCCAATAAAGTGATTGAGCTTACTGAGAATATAACTTTCATATAATTCAGATGTGGCTGTATGGAATATACCAATGCCATCCCTATTGGGGAAAAAAATGGTTAAATAATAAATATTTTTTAAAATTGGCAAATCACAAGCAACTGTTTCTTATTTCTTTAAGCCATTAAACAAAATATACCACTGTTTTAAATTTAAATAGAATACATTAATTAAAAAAATAAAACAAGCTACGTCTTATTACAATTCTTCAATTTTAGCACTGTTACAGAGATACAAGATTGAGATTACCTCAAGCAGTACTAAGCAGGTACTCATATTTAATAAGCACACTAGGGGGTACAAAGTAGTCCTCGACTTAATTTTCAGTGGGAGAGCACTGATTTGCCATGCCGGAAATCCTGGTTCAAATCCCCCTGAGGGCAAGACTTTTATTTTGTCTGTTTACAGCGGGAGAAGGATCATATGGGATCTAGGACCCTCCTGAGGCTCACCCAGCCTCCATAAAATATTATAAAAATAGGGTACCCAAATTAAGGGTAGTAGAGTAGAGTAGAGTCTCTACCATGTACTGAGCCTGAGTTGTAGTGGTACAGGGAAAATATGTATATATATACACAAGTTTTAAAACATTCCAAGCATTCCTATAAACTTCTCTTGTACAGGTTTTTTTTTCTAATAAAACGTACAGTGATACAATTAGATGAACTCTCTCTAGTCTTTTGGAATTATTGACTTGCCGAATAGATAAACCGAGATTTTTAAGAGCATAGGATTGTAATAGACTTTAATTTGCTATAAAAATCCAAATCATAAAATATACTTTATTCCCCCCTAATAGCTTACTTCATTGATAATTCATGCTTTCATTCACCCCCGCTATGTTGCCCCAAGACGCTGTCAGAAAAGAGTACAACAGGTAGTCGGGATCATTTGCGCTTATATTTCATTGGCTGGAGGAATCCGATTTGACTCGGAATAAAGCCCTTTGTAAAATGTTTACAAGCTTAAAGAGATCCTCAGCTTTGAGGTTGGGGGGAATTCCTCTATTACCTTCTAAATTGTATCCTTGATGTTTATCTCGATAAAGATACAGAAAGTTGGAATATTACATTGATTTTTTTTTCTTTAATTCAATGTATTCATTTACATTATTATTTCTTAGTTGAGCTATGAAATGAATGAGTGAATGTAATATTTTGAATTCTGAAAGCCGACGTTTTAAGCCATAATAAAAAAAAATTGTTGTTTTCATCACACCTATCTCCTTCACTCGTGATCGTCCTAGCCTGGATATGAGAATATGAGGTCTTCGTAAGAGAGTAAGGCACTTTTACCTGTTGGTAGGGCTTCATAGAAGCTTCTGGGCTTTCTACATTTTTCTATTCTGCAAAAATGACCGTACCACTTAAGCTGTATTTTCTCGTGTATCCGTCTAATGTCGTCGATGTGGCTTGAGATTCTGTTGTTCGGTATACAATCTCGCTTTGTTTTTACAGCCACCCTTTGGGATAATTCGTTTCAGTTATGGTTATTCTATTTTTATGTTTATCTAGAGTTAACCAGCTTTCACTACCATAAAGTTGGGTGGTACTCTGATTTATATATGCTTAACTTAATGTCCTTTCCAATTCATCTCTTGCCCATGATGGAATTACATATTTAGTAGTAGATATTATTAGCTGTTCTGATCCTGTAGTTGACCTTATCATTGATTTTCCAATTTTAATATAATAATATTATATTACTACCGTGGTATGTGTAGTAATCAGTTTGTTCAAGTGACTGTCCATTAAATTATATTGAATGCCTGAGGTCCCCTTCCCAGATGTACTTTCCTATTTTTATTTGTATTGATAGAGAAGCATTTTCTTCTTAACTCCTCTTCGCATTCTTGTGCAAGCATAGCTTGTTCTAGCTTCTGGTGGAACTATGCCATCTGTATACAATAATCATATGAGTATAATGCCAGTTAGTAACGATTACTCATTAAAAATGTTTTAAAATCAATCTCTCATTTTAGAATAGAAAGGAAAAGAAACTTTATTCTGGGACCAAGTCCCTTTAGAATAACAAAGATGAACAGAAAAATATACATCATATATATCTTGCCAGAAGGCTTCATAATAATACAAATCATGAACTTTTTAAAAAGTGCCAAAAAAAATAAGAAAAAGAAAAATGAAATAACTAAAAAGTACGAATCATGACAGGATATTAACCAATTACAGAGAATAAATATGTTAATAACAACAGTTAATGAATAAAATAAATGAATGGGCTAGGATGCAATAATTTCTTTACATGGTCTATATCTTCTTTACGAAAAAGAAACAAAATCAATTATTTAAAACTGATTTATTAAACCAAATGATTGACCTGATTAGAGAGCATCTTTTGGGGAGGCCAGGAGATGTTGGAAAAGTATTTATATACCAATAAATCCATCATATAGCCATTTATAAGAACAAATTATCATTACGATTCTTAGTTGAAATAAAAAAAATCCATTTTCTTAAACAGTCAGTTGTTCCTAATTTGACATCACAACAGGGCAATTGACTTCCATCAACAAACAACCAATATCAATTGAAGTTTGACCTTTCGCTTCTTGATGATCTCAGTCCAATTATTTAGAGAAAGAGTTGAGTCAAATAAATATATATTTGAAGCTATACCAAGGGGAGCTTTCAGTCCAGGATGTCTTGGAGAGAAAGGATTCCTCTGGTCTGCAGGTTCATCCAGGGTACCGTTCCGTACCGTCGTCTTCCTGGACCGAGTAAGCGAGATTCTGTGAGTCTTTGGAATTATTCCTAAGTATATCGTGCTGTTGGACTGCCTTATAACTTATCATACTCCGAATTTCGGATAATTTTTTTAATTTATCAATTCTAAAAGACTCGGTATCAACTTATTTCTAAGTGTACTGTACTTTTGGACTGCCTTATAACCTATCACTCACTGAATTCAGAGCCATTTTTTTATTTATCAATTCCGAAAAATTATGGTCCAGCTTATACTCTGCTTTTTGACTGCGTTATAACTTATCACCCTCCTAATTTCGAGTTATTTTGTTTTATCTAATTACTCTGTTAGTCTGTGTTTGGACTAATTCCCAAGTAAACTAAATGCATATTGTACACAAGTATACCTTTGAACTGTCTAATAACTTAATAACAATCTCTAAATTAGGTAATATGTTTTTTATTTATCAAAATGATAAATTATTCAGATTTAAATGGAGAGAGAATTTTTTTAATGAAAAGTAAGTACGAAAATCAGAAAAAATATTTTTCTAACTAAATAAAAAACAGATTAAATAAAATTTGATTATGTACACGTAATACAGCCCGAATAAATTACATTCACATATCAATCATAATTAGAGATGAAATATGTAAGTTAATTTGTTTAATTTTTTTGTTTTGATCAGTCATCTTAGCTCCAGGATATTGTATATAATTGGTTTTCCTTTTTTCACAAAAGCGTATTTGTTAGTTTTTAAACTATAATTAATTTTTGTTGCAAAATATAAGAAACTCCCCAGTTGATCCTATCAGTAGCCATATGCTGATCTCAAACATTAAGCAATGCATACCTTTGTACTTGGCACAAGCCACTACCGTGCCTTAGATATGAAAAATCGGTAATCCCGAAGATCCTGTTCGGATAATGAGTCAAACTTACTAGATTATTGTATTTTCACCGGTCTTTAAGATGTGGGCAAGATTTCAATTTAATTAGATGTTTTAAATGGTTGAAAATGATTAAAAGATTCCGTTGATTATTTATTTAACGTCACTTTATATATAGGAAGGGATCTTTAACGAGTACCTGACATCGTACAGGCTCAGGACCCCTGTTTTACGTCCCTTCCGAAGGACGGTATAATCAAGGATTTTTTACACCCTTTAAAAAGTCCTAGGGCCACCTGCCGGGCTACGAACCCGCAAACTTGGACATAGTAGGTTGTTATGCTAACCCTAACCACCAGACCACAGGTCGCCCCCAAAGATTCCGTTACACATAATAAAAGCTTGTGTATGTGTGTAAAAGGGGTTTTTTAAATTAATTATGTATCGAAGTGGTAATCCTGGAAATAGTATCAGTGGTACACCCGGGACTAGAAGAATAAATACTTAACTAAGCACACCCGCGGTAGAAGTATTTAGACTCCACAGGTGGCGCACAAAGCTCTCCTCTCTCCACTAAATAATGGAAGGAATTAACACATTTATCGAGCTCTTTCCACGGAAACGTTACTTCTAAATAGAAAAGAAGATGGACTATGGAGCCATATTTTTTATTTTATTTAGCTCAAATAACTCGGAAAGCGCAAAATGTGGCTGAAACTTATCGCTTAGTTTCATACGCAACGTCCGTTTTTAAAGGAAAGTTTATATAATAAAACAACTTTGTGAGATCAAAAAAATTGCCTTCGTTTTCTGTAAGTTTTTCCCAATGAGTTATCAAAGTTTCACTCCCAGAAATGAAAAACTCATGACTTCATGATTTAAAAAAAGTCAAAAAGTGTGTTTTTGTTTTGAGAATCGTTAAAAAAAATTTATCCTAAAGAAAATTTTACGAATTTTTGAACAGATGGATCTGTTCGAGATAGGTCTGGCGAATAAGGTGGGTGTGGGATGACTTCGTAACCCAGGTTGTTTAGTATCCTCACTATCTGTCGTGAAACATAAGGTATGGCATTGTCGTGTAACAGTAAAGGTCCCTTCCGGTTAACCAATGCAGGTTTATTTATATTTTATAAATTACTGTTGCATTATATAAATATCCTTGCAGTACGAATTTGACCTATAAAATTCCACCAATCCAGGGTGGCGGATGTTCTATTTTTCAATCTACGGTGATGAATTTCATTCTACACACTAAATTAAATGCGTCGTTTCTTATAAAATGTCGGGTTTCAAAGGAAAGATTATTTATTACAACTTTATGAAATAAAAAAAATTATTCGCAAGATTTTCCCTCTTTTCCTTTTCCCAACGATTTATCAAATTTTCAATCCCGTTGGTCGTAATTGGGTAAAAAAGAAACAAACAAAATGTCAAGTCATTGATTGATCGAATAGGAAGCTTACGAGGATTAGAAAGCCTAATTGTTATATTTCCTTCTTAAGGACGTAAGATCGGTTTTTAAGTCGGAAGATCAAAGATCCTATGAAGATGGGCAGAAAATCAGAGAAAACATTTTAGTGAACGCATAAAGGAATATAAGAGACAGGGAAAACTCCTGCAGTAAACAAATAAAATTGTTTCACGATCTTGAGTGGTCAATAAGATATACAAAAATAAATAATTCAGCTCCTTTAAACTAGATCTGCAAAAATTAACAAAACGTGTACTTTATTAGGAATAGAGAGAGAATATCAATTAAATTTCCAGTATTTTAAAAATTTATTTAAATAGAGAAAACAGACCTCAAAATTTGGATTTTTTAGATTTTATATTTATTCAAAAATAGATACTTGAAATAAAACAATCTAAGGGTTAATATTTTTTATGTAAATATAATTAGCTCCAGACTTTCAAAATTTGTAGGAGTAACTAATTAAAATGGTAACATTTTAATTAGTTATATATTTTTCATCAACTTGGCTTACTACAGTTAAAAGTTAACTAAGAAGTTAGCTAGCTACCAATGAAAGAAACAGCATATGTTGTTGTTTTTTTTAAATTTTACTGGGCAGGTAAGATGAACGGCGACAGAATTGAAAACTCAAAACTTAAGAATAACTGGGTTCTATTTTTGCTTTCATAATCAATTATAGTCTGAATTATTTAAATTTTAAATTTGTAAACTAACATTAGTCTGGTTTTCACATATACTAACACACCGAAAATAATTACATAAATTTTACATCTCACCTCTGATGTTTATACTTTTTCTTTTTTAAAAACTTTCTGTTTACTTCCTTCTTTTATCTTTGTAAATCTTTTGCATCACCACCTTTCTGTACATTTACTCTGTAATATTTTTATTCATATATATCCCTCACTTTTTTGTTCTAAATTTCTGTTACTCTACATATATATTTTTTCTATATTATCATATACTTAGTACTGCAATGTATTTTTATAGTTTTGTTATTTTGTCTGTTTTTCTTTCTTAGCCCTGAAGATGACCCACAAAGTGGGTCGAAACGTCGGCACATAATTAAATAAGTACCCACTTATTTAGTGTTTTATTTGACTGCACCCCCAACTATTTTCTTCCTTACTTACATAAATTTTCAAGTAGTTTATTTATTAATCAGAACATGTGATGGGTTGTACAAGCTTAATATAAAATATCAATAACTTCATTGAAATAATAATTAGTATCATTTCAATTTCGAAATTTTAAGTCCATGAAATGATTAGATAAGCATTTCAAATACATACTTTATTAAGTAAAAAATATCTTATTTGTATATTTTAGGTACTATATATGCTACATAGATTTTTGCCTCACGATTTCTATTTCTCTCTTGAAGAGTTGAAAGGAAGCATTGATCCCTATGGGAAATCAAGGAGACGTGGTTTTTCATTTTTCCTTCATCTCATGTCCACACAAGAATCACAAAGTACTCCTCCCTAAGGACAATTTTATTGGGAAATATCTTTGTCCAATCCGAAGTATTTCCTTCCGACGGAGAAAATAAAGCTGAGTTTGTATTATTTCTAGAAACAAAAAAAAAAAAAAAAACATCATTACCTCATGGATTGACCCTGTCTACATTGTATTACTATTATTCTTTATGTGTTGACTATAGAGTAATTAAGCGGTTCTAAAACTTTTTTATTTGGAGGCAGAAAATTCCTCCTTTTTGTTTTTAAAGATATAAAAGTTGTTTAATATAATATATGTAAAATATGCTTATGTCAAAACAAGAAAAAATATTTATCAAATCGAAGAAAACTGTTTTGGAAAAAAATCAAAGCACTGAGAGGCCGAACAGACAAAGGAATTAGAAATATTAAGAATGAGGTAGGAGAAATGGTCTCGGAAGATAAACACATCCTGGAGATATGGAGGAGACATTATGAAAAACAATTCATAAGAGAACATATGTATCCTGTGAACAGTCAGGATAGAAGCTGAAATGAGGGTGATTTCGATGAGATCATAGAAGAGGACGAAGTTGAGCTAGCTATTAAAAAAATAAAAACAGGAAAAGCTCCAGGATGGGATAATATAGTTGGAGAGTTTGTTAAGTATGGTGGAGATAGTGAGGTCTCTTCAAATACTTCTTCAAAAATCCTGGGATGAGAAAAGGATCCCTACTGAATGGGAATATAATGTTATAATTCACATACATAAAAAAGGCAGGGAGGCCGAATGCTCCAACTACAGACCGATATGCCTGTCTCCAGTGGTATACATCCATCCTGCAGAATAGACTGAGACCTCTAACTGAACTGTTCATAGAAGAGTAGCAAGCTGGTTTCAGACCAGGAGGTCAGACTCACGACCATATATTCACTCTCAGGAATATAATGCAAAAATCATGGGATCATGATAAAAATATGTACTTTGCCTTCCTCGACCTTCAAGCAGACACCCAAGAAACGAAATATGGGAATCACTATGAGCAAAGAATGTTCCGAGAATCCTGGTTGAGACCATTAAATCCATGTACCAAGAATAGTCAGACTGAATGGACAGGAATATGGTGACAGTTTAAGCCCTTTGCTATTCACATTATATATGGATGAAATAGGTGCAATCTGCAAAAGGCAAACAGAAAGGACGTTTCTGGGGCGAAGGAATCTACTGCCAAATGTGGTTCAGCTTCTTTTGTATGCGGAGGATATTGTCATAATTGCGGATTCCGTGAAGAAATTGCAGCAGGCGGTTGATGAATGGAACGAAGAGCTCTGCAGGAAGGGCTTGATCATCGTTACAAACAAGAGCAAGATCCTACAGGAAGATGCTCAGGTGCACTGCAATTGAGAGTTGATGGAAGTAGTCTCGGATTTCACCTACCTTGGCACTGTTATGGATAAGTCTGGGAAAGTGGATTCAAAAATTCTGAACAGGATAAGCAAGGCAAACGGTATATACACATAATTAAGCAGTGTACCTCCTTATACACCTATATGGGGCTGAAAGCTGGGTGCCGATGGATACACTGGAGAGATAAGTCACTGCTCCAGAAATGAGGTTTCTCCGAAGGATCGCAGGGAAAACGAGACGTGACTGCATTTGCAATGAAAGAATCAGGGAGAAGTTGGGGGTTCCCTTCCCGATGAAGGATGTCCTTGAGACTTGGCAGCTTAAATGGTTTGGACATGTCATCAGAATGGAGGATCACAGGGATCCATTGAAGTCTATTGACTATGTCCCCGATGGTAGAAGACTCCGTGGCAGACCGAGAATGTAGTACCTCGAATATGTCGACTGAGTAGGTAAAAAAAGAAACAAGAATATACGCCAACCCATAAATCTTGCAAGTAACAGGGAACATTGAAAATCCTGGTTAGACGCTCCCCTATGCTGAAAGGCACTAAATAGTGATGCAAATAAGAAGAAGAAGAAAACTAGGATTTATTTTATTTCTTTTTTTAAAAACATATAGTGGCTAACAAAAAAAAAAATATATATATATATATGTATATACATTAAATTTAAAATACTCTATGTTGGATTGAATTGGTCAGGGGGTGCAGTCAAATATAGAAACCACTAATTTATTCTACAGTCAAAGATTATCTTTGACTGCACCCCCTGAACATTTTAATCCATCCTTAGAATTATCCAGTCAACTATTTTCCACTCAAACATAAAATACTTTACTGTTTTTCATTGATTAATTATTATTCGTTGAATAAAATTATTTTATTAAAATGACTATTTGTACCTACTAGGAATTTTATCGATTACTAAATGATGTTATTTTTAATAATCTTTAATAATTTTATCTATAACCTTTAAAATTATAAATAAATATTCATAAAGCCATAAAATTCAGTAATATTTTTTTTTTATTGTAGTCTATTCTATTATTGAGCTTTTCTCAGTGTAAGGTTACCGTTGAGTCAATTCCTTCCATAGTTCCCTATCTTTCTAGCCTTTCTTCTGACTTAATTTCAGAGATCCCTTGCTGGCGTTTCTTCCTCCAATTCTTTATACCATGTCCTTACTGAGCAATCTCTTTTTCTTCTTTTTTCAGGAGCCCAATTACTTAAATTTTCCAGCCATCGAACAGGAGCTGTACACTGGACTTGCCAGTACCATCTCAACTTCACTCTGATTATTCTTTCTCATTGTTTAGACTTAAATTTTCTCTATTTTCTGTTTTATTTGATACTTACAATTAAACTTTATTAGCACAGAGCGGAGTGGCTCAGTAGTGGAGCACTGAGTTACCATGCCGCATGTCCCAGGATTAAATCCGGCAATGGCAGATTTTATTTTATATGTTAACAGGTGGGGATGATTCTTTGGTATCTGGGACCCTCCTGGGACTCACCCAGCCTCTACAAAGGGGGAGTAAAAAGGGGTTCATGGTTTTTTTCAGGGAGAAATCCCTGGTGGTTCAGCATGATCTGAATAGAGTAGATATTATATATTACAGTAAACAATATAGCTTATACCATATAAATTATATAGTAAAATAATTGTATTTACTATTCTAGGTGCTGTCACTGGGAGCCGATGTTCTGCCAGAGTACAAGCTCCAGTCTCCACGGATACACAAATGGACCGTCCTCCACTACAGCCCATTCAAGGCTGCTTGGGACTGGATCATCCTCCTCCTCGTCATGTACACCGCTATTGTCACCCCATACGTTGCCGCTTTCCTCCTCAACGAAGCAGACTACTTGAAAAAGAAGTCGGAAAAATACAGCGATGAACCATTGGTTATCGTTGATCTTATTGGTATGTTTTATTTTGATTTTATCAAGTTTTCAATTCAATCTGGCTATCTTTCCATAAATGTTTCTGATAAGTGGATGCTTCTTTCTTCCATTAATTCCTTAGTTGACATGGGATATATTCTTAATAAAGGCTAATGAGGTCAATACGCCTCTTTATTTTGACGTTGATTGGCCAGATCACTTGTTCAACAGTTTTCAAAATGCCACAACTGGGGCTCAGGAGGTTGAGATCTATTCCAATGCACATAAATGTGATTTGACACAAAAGCCTTTATGTTCCATGAGTATTTGAGAGGCTCTATAGTAAGGTTATTAATTGACTTGCAGTGGGGAAATATTTCCCAAGGGTAACATCTTAGGTGTTTGTCCTTCACTGCCTGCTTAACTTATAAATATATATATCTAGTGTATTCAAGCATACCTACGATACTATTGATATGCAGAATATTACCAATCCCTTCATTCTTCAGTAATCGCCAAAAAACTTATCAGGCTTATAACCATGACTGTTGAGAACCATCTAGTATGATCAAGATTGGAAGAAGATGCTCCAATGGTTCAAAGTAGGGAAAGTTTTGCAATAAGTTGGCCCTCTACCAGTCTTCCTCTTCAGCTAGTTATTGGAGTGGATAAGAACAAGTCCAGATGGTACGATTTAAAACTGATTAACCCAGCATCAGGTTTTTATAGATGACATGGTGATTTCTGCAAGAACACGCCAAGCCCCTACTATAGCACAGGGAGCTGCAAGGGAACTCAGGCTTGAAATCAATGTCCAGAACATGCAGTGTGAATAAGCACATGACCAGCACGTGGCAGAGTGAATAATTCAACTTGGAGAGTACCAAGTACAGAGTTGTGAAGAATTCAGGTACCTCGGTAGCTTGATAACCACCAATAATTCAATGAATACAGATGTGAAAGCCGGAATAATATGAATATGAGGCTTACTGAAGACCACTAAGTTCAGAAACCTTCCAAGAAAGGTAAAGTTGATCGTAAACAAGACTTTATTAGGGGCAATGGTTACCTATGGCAGCGAGTCAGGAACACTAACAGCAAAAAAACAAAAATTGTAAAGAGTCAGGGAGAGAATAGTCCTCCGTCGAATTTCCAGTGAAGGCTGGAGATGCCTGGTGAATTAGAACCAACAATGAATTACTGTAGCTGTTTGGAGAGGGAGACACCGTCTCTTAGATTTGCCTGGGACGGTTGGTATTGTTGGGACACACGGAGGAATCAACAACCCATAGAATCCCCCAAAAAACTGGGAAGTCATATGGTGTACAAAAGCATGGGAGGCCTCAAAAGCGTTGGCTGGATGGTGTGGAGGGAGACCTGCAGGTCTACAGATGGAGATTTTCTGTTGACAGAGCCGATTGGAGCAAGCTGCTTACGGAGGCCAAGGTCCTATATGGACTGTAGTACCAATATCTGAGTAAGAAAGTGTCATAAATTCATAAATTAGATTGTTCCTGAATGCTCACTAACATCTTGTAGGAAGATACCATCCTGTACCCTGGGGCTGTAGTGACTCGCTACAGATTTGTTCTCTAGGTGGAGGCTAAACAGTTTTTCTTTCCATTGACGAGGATACATTCCCAAGAAGGGGATGCATACCTTAACATTTACTTAGACTATCATTCTAATTTCAATGCAGAAATTCTTAATAGTAAGCATATTTTCTCTCTTTTAGTGGATGTAACATTCATTGTGGACATCTTGATAAACTTCAGGACGACGTATGTAAATAAGAATGATGAAGTTGTATCACACCCGGGCAAGATTGCAGTTCATTACCTCAGGGGCTGGTTCCTTATTGACTTAGTGGCTGCTATTCCATTTGACCTTCTCATCTTCGGTTCCGACACCGATGAGGTAATTTATAATATTTCTAAAAAAAACTAAATGTAAAATTTATAACCTAATTAATTTATTTTAAAGTCTTTTATTAACCCCCTGTCAGTCATGTTTTCATCTAATTAGATAAATATTTTTGCAATAATTACACAAAGATTGCAGTAGCCTTCTAGTTTTCAATCACCTTTTACATCTATTCAAGCCTGATTTCTTTTTTTAGTTTTTTCTAAAGGCAATCTATGAAATTGAATAGATGGTTTGATCTGTTATAGTTGTTTAAACAATCACATCTTATTTTTTTTCTCTATTTTGTTCAACTGTTTCAATCAGTTCTTATTTTAATAAACTGAACTTCTTATGAAATAAAAATGTTTTCACTTATTTATTATTTTACAAAAGTCTACTAAAATTTACATCAGTAGAATAACTTTTATTCATCATCAACTTACCTATTGCATTATACCTTTATACCTATCAACTGAAATCATGTTGATTATGATTTTTACAGTTCATGAAACATTTTTAATTTTTTTGAAACATATTTTTTCCGATGGTAGGATTGATGAATAGAATTCAGAGTCTAGATTTCAATTTATTATAAATTATTTTAAAGGTTAAAACGTTGTTTTAAAAAATACAAGTAAATTAGTAGCAATTATAGCACTATTTGAAGAACAAGACACCTCTTTTAATAGTTAACGTATTTCTGCAGTCAAACAGATTTTTTTTTATAAGACAATGTAAAAGTATGCAATTTGAGAACATACATATTATATAATGCCGTTAATCTATTTAAATTTAAAAAAATATAACAAAAATGATAAATAGAGATTTTATACAATATTACAAATAAAATGATAGAACCTATAGGTGCAATTATTATTATTTTTCTTTTATGACAATTTTTTTTCATGAAAGCTTCGTTTCTCTTTTCATTTAAAATTTCAACTAATATCGTTCTACAATACAATTCTACATCATTATACTTAGTCTTTTATAAATTATATTTATAAATTTTTATTTAAAAAAAATATCTTAATTAAAATAAATACTGTACTTGAATATAGTAGAAGCAAAAATAAATTTGTAAATATAGTCTAGATTTTTAAAATATTTATTAACTTTATAATTTAAAATCACATTGGGCAATTTCTTTTACTTTTTATATTCATTGTCATTATTATTTCTTCAGTCATTTCATGACACAGTGTGTGTCTTTAGTACACAGTGACACACTAATTAATTTTTTTATCCTATTTTTGTAGTAAAATTTTATATATATATATATGTGTTTAATATTCAATTATCCAAAAACATGTTGAACTTAATAATGAAATATTTAGTATGCTTAATTCATAAGTTATAATATTTAATAAGTGATTTTATTTCTAATAGAAAAGCTATGTATGTATCTTGCATGATGGAGCTATGTTAATTTCAACTATGTGTAGTATTGTAATAATAATCTGTAAATTCACATACGTATTTGTAAAAATGACAATTAAGTGCATATTGTAGGAAGAAACACAGGTGAATCTAGATAAGCTTGGCTGGTTCTACGGTGGCTTTGCAAAATTGTTGACTCATAAGAACTAAATAGACCAAAATTCATTGTGACACATTTGAAAGAACAGAGTATTGATAATTTCTTGTCTACCAAAACATTAACATTTTTTTTTTTTTTTTTTATAACATTTTATTATTTATTTGACTACAGCGAATCTCTAAACTTTATAGAATTGATTATGTTGTAGTGTCTCTAGGTGGAAAGGCTAAAGAAAGTTATACTATTACAAAACTAAATTCCAGCCCAAAAAATGTGGATCGATTATAATTAACAGACCATTAAAAGCCTAAGCTATTTGGTAATGACTTTTAAATTCCAAAAAAAAAAAATTGTAACAACTGCAATAACATATTTTCTATTGATTCAAAATTAATGTTTTATGAATTCAAACTACGAGCCAAAGTTATATAAAATTGATTTTTATGACTGAATTTTTTTTCTAGAATGATTGCGTCACAAACAGGAATGAAAAATATTCGAATTAACAAAAAATTTAAAACAGTTGCATAATGTTCTGTTTATAAAAATAGAAAATATTGCGCTATTGCTAAAGTATTAATTTGGTTCCATCCATTTTTTCATATATAACTATTTATAATTCCAAACTTGACAAAACTTCCCTACAATTACATCTCACTATAATGAAACACTAAATCAAAGTTCAAAAAACTAGTGCACCGAATATGTAGTCTTAGTTTGGTGTAAGTTGAACTTGTTTATTAGCAGTATATCAAGATCAAAAGAGAAGTTAAATTAAGGATGAGGCAGAAATAATTTGCACATTGTGAAGAGCTGTAAAAAAACAAACCATTTTCACAAAAAAAAAAAATTATTTGCTAAAAATACATTTTTGTGGAAAATGAAAATTACATCTTCCAAGTTTTGGCTGTTATTGATATTTCTGTAAATATACCGTCATCTATCTAAAAGCTTCAGGTAGAAAATCATATATTTTTTTGCCTGATCCTCTTCTTTAAATCATCCAGAGAATACGCTGGGTTTTCAAAGAACTTACCTTTGAAATACTCTCAGAGAAAAAAAGTTGCAAGAAGTTAATTTGATGACTTGTCGGCAACAAAAACTCTTGGAACATTTCCCCTAGTATTATGATGTCAGAGCAGTGAGAACCGCACATCGTTGGCGACCATTTCATCCAACGTAGTATAGTCTTTAGTACACAGGGTCTCTGACGCATAACATAATCTTCAGTAAGTGCAGACAATGCCCTCCTTGATATATTTCTGTTCCAACAGAAATGACCTAAAGGTTGATGAATAACTTTAAGCAAATTTTTCAAGTTAGTATCCATAACTGGAAATTAAGACAAAACATGACAGACCTCTGTAGTGTTGCTATAAATGGTGTTCAGTATATTTCTCGATTTTTGAAAAAAAATAATTTAAAAAAATCACTTTATTTCCAGAGACATTGGTTTTTGTTGTTTTTTTTTTTTTTATAGCCATTTATAATATGTCAATTATTACTGCTCTAACTTGTATAATATTAATTAAAGTTTATCTTTTCTTATTTTGGACTAATGTACTTGGACAAATATTGGTCTAAAATAAAATATGAATAAAACTTAATAATTTAATTTGAATTATCATTAAGGACCTCCCTTTAAAACATTATCAATAGTTTATCTAGATTATAGAAATTACATATAATTAATTAAATATTTGGGAATAGCATAAGTTATGTTGAAACTGGCGTAGCTTCATTTATGCTGCGGGTTGAAAATAAAAAAATGTTCGCCTATTTTCAGTTGAGCTCGGATAAAGATGAGGTCAGTAGGATGTAGTGAGAGGATCATTTATCTAATCGCTTGTCAAACGAACACATGCTACAGCTTGGCACTAGTTTAAATTAGTCTATATACCTTGCATCAATTTCAATTCCATTCTCAAATTTTGTTTTTTTAAGTTCACCAAAACTCACTAAATAAAAATAATATTGACGCTTCAAGCTATTTATATTCCACTGCAAAATTCAAACTTAGCACATTAATCAATCAACAAAAAAACATATAGATATTTAAAAAAATTATAGATAAAACTATAAGTTTAAAAAACTTAAAACAAAGTTCATTTTTTTTTTAAATGCTGTTTCACCCATACACATTGTAGTTAAAAGTTGTAGGAGCATGAGCTGAATTTTAATATTAATTTTACTGTAATTTTATTAGTCTTAAATAATAAATATAACTAAAAATATATAATTTTATTTAGATAATTAAAAGTGCAACTATTATAATAATTATAATTTTAGTAATTGAATGCAGATAATTTCCTAATGCCATGAAGAACTGGATTATTAAAAATATATTGGACTTACATAAAATTGTTTAACATATTTTTTATATTATTAATAAGCTTATTCGCATCTTAACTAATATATTTTATAAATTTATTTTTATTATTGAACTATTTTAGTGCTTTAATAGTGTATGAGTATATCAAACATTATTCATTTTATCTTTAATTTAAAATTAATAAAAATATATAAAAAATACTTTTTCATGAATCTAGTATGCTTACGCCCTTAAAGTGAAGAAAACTCATTTCGTCCTTCCAGTCTTCTGGAAAAAAAGGACATGATAGAAATCAGCTTTTATTATTATTTTTTCAGTTTAGTTGTAGATCTCAATCAATCTGTCCTAATGGTGCAAAAAGACATCAGAACACAGTCAGAAGATGATCATAACAACATGGTCTCTAGGAGATGAATAAAAATGCTAAGTGGAAATTGTAGAAAATTAATGAAAAGAGGCCCAAGGCAATGTTGGAAGAAACTGCATCAACGGATTTGTAATGGAAAGAAGAAGATGGGATATTACCCACGCACCGCTGTCACTTAAGGATATGGTAGCACCCAAACATCGGATTAGAATTTTATTATGCAAAGATCAGATGAGGATAATTGATCCTTCAATGTTTTATATTTTTTTTATTCATACTTACTTACTGATGGGCGCTATGGTCCTACAAGGACCAGGGCCTTAAGCCAATAATTCCTGTCTCTTGATCATTCTCTCCATCTCCTTGCGAGGTCTTCTTCAACATCGTTCAATCATCTCATCCTAGGCCTTCCTCTGAGTCGTTTCCCTCCAATGCTTCCGTATAACAGGCGTCTTGGCATCCTTGTTTATGGGATCCCTTCCATCTGTCCATCTGAGGAGGGATTTTCTTACAAACGATACCAGGTCTGATTTTCCACATACTGAGCAGAGCTCACTATTCTTCCTTGATCCACATTAGAGGATGTACGTTTCTTCCTTGATTGGCCCATATATCTTACTGAATATTTTCCTTTTCCAGACCTTGAGTTTCCTTTTACTTTCGTCTGTCAATACCCAGGATTCACTGCCATATGTAACCATGGGTCTCAAGATAGTCTCATAAATAGGTATTTTAGCTATACACAGAGCTTTGAAGTTGAAAGTTTTTTGCAGGGCATGGAGGCACTTGCTACCTGCAGACAGCCTCGCATTCACTTCTTCTTTCATTCTGTTGTCATCTGTTATGACAGATCCAAGGTACTTAAAAGTGCCTACCCTTTCAAAAATGAGTTCGCCGATCTGCATATTGTAGCGTTCCCTTTGCTGGCACTTGGTTGTTTTACATTGAGCGCCACTTCTGCCGCTTCCCTTAAAAATTCTTCAAAAGCTCCTCCAAGCGCTGCCGTGCTTCTAGCTATCATGAGAACGTCATATGCCAAGTAATGTGTCAATCGATCGTAAATAGATTATTTTTGTATTCATGCTCTTCCCTAAATGTCAGCAATATTAAATGAATAAAGGAAATTACACAATCTGAAATCGTTCAAAACAACCACGATACTTGCTAACCTTGCCAAGCCAATTCTTATTTTAGTGTGAATTAATCTTTGATATATTCTAGGTACTTGATAATTAGTAACTAAAATATGTTTTATATTTGGGTATAATAATAAATACATAAATCATGTTTTGAAGGCATAGTTAGAGGAAACATTTCCCTCATAAAGTGTTTAAAGTTTCCATTTCTCTCAAATACCTATATGACATAAAATACAGATATCAAGCATAAATATCCCTCTAATATCTATCATATATAAACATAAATACCACTGTGATATCTAAAAAATAGGCTAATACCTGATTACACTGGAGGTACACTGATTTTTTTTTTCTGATAAAGAAATGGAATTTTCACCCATTTTTAATTTTCTTCTTTGGTCTCATGATGAAAAGAGTCAACTTTACTAATTCAGCACAGATAATTAGTTCTGATTCACCAACATATTATTATTTATAGCCATACAAATGTTGTTTCAAAACTTACGTACAAAAAGGAAGAATATAGCATTTAATACATTTTTGTTTTTTCTTTCTTATTCATACCTTTTATTTATTTATTTTTTTGTATTTAGTAGCTAATCAATAATTATTCATAATAAATCAATGTTTTTCATAATTATTAGCAGATCCAAGCTTGGGAACCCCTGCATTATAGATATTAGTAGTTGCTTTAAACAGCTTTCTCCCTTTGTAGTTTCTTCTTAATAACAGCATCCATTATTCCAATATTCTATTTCAGATGATTTTTTTTTATTATTATTATTATTATTTAAGATTCTTCAAGTGATATTCATTAATGCCTGATGTATATGGGAAAAAAAACTATTGCCATATTAAAAACTCCAACATGTGTCAGAAATATTAACAGAAATTTTATATCCATTTAAGTAATTTGAATATTATTAGCTAATAGGTAGTTTTTCTTGGAGTCGTTTCCACACTTTGTCCGGCTAATTTAATTATATGGATAAACGATATATGGAACGAAAATATTAAGAAAAGTTTATTTTGAAAATATATTTAAAAAAAAAAGTGCAAAACAAGGTAAGTAATAAGTAAGTAATAAATAAGTATGTATGTTACAAAAATTAAGAAAAAAAAACATTTACTAAGTGATTTGTGGAGAGAAATCATATGTGGATAGGTTTGTAGCTACTACAATAAAGTAACTACCAGGCCAAGAAAAGCTAGATGAAGTTTTAATTCAAAGAGAAAAACAGGGAAAAGTGGCCATTTTTCAATTCTAGTGGAAAATAAAAATTGGAAAAATTTTATTAAGTTTCATACCAAACATTTGTAGCAGAAAGACAAAATATATATAATATGTATGCTATATGAACTTTCCTGTAGCCATATACAGTGGCGGCTTTTCCCTACCAAAACCTATGGTCAAAGCTTGACCACTTTTCTGATGTAGGCTATTAGAATAAAAAAAATGTGTGGGATTTTAGTGTTTATATTACATTATGTTTTATATAGTAATGATGATAATGAAAAAGTCTGCTAGAATTAATATTTCAATACATTTTATTAATAAAAGCTCAACAAATGAAAAATATCAACAATTATTATTGGCACGCTAATTAAAAAAAATAACAGGATTAGGATTTCAGTCCAATTTGGTCATGAAAATTTGACTCATAGGGACTATTTTAGGTAATTTAATAAATTGATGTTTGAACTTATCGTCGCATCTCTTCACAACAAAAAGCAAATTCATGTGTCCATAATTCATTGCTCGAACATCGAGTCAACATTCCATAATCTTTCAATATTGAAAATGTTTTGTTCCAACAATAAAAGTGACTCATCATACATTAGAAAACAAAACTAATGGTTTTCAAACCAATTTTGACAAGGAAAGCGTTAGTAAGGACAAAAAAAATAACATACATCCATTATAGCAGAAATTGGTTTTAAAGGTCTTTTATCTCATTGATATTCTGAGAAACTTCTTATATATATATGGTTTCTCCTTTTTATATTAATATATTTTGTATTTGCTATGCTATACGTATTAAATAATTATTTTTATTGCAGCCACAAATTGTTTTTCTAACATGAGCTATTTTTAGTTTCAGTATTATTTATTGAGGTAGTACTGAATAATTATGGATTAGTAATAATAACACAGTTGATGAATTTACCAAAGTAAAATATACAATTATTTATATGTATTAATACATTTTATAATGCTATGTTAGATATTCTTAAAATTTATTTATGCATGAATCCGGTTGCTGTACATAATAAGGCTTGCATTTGTTAGTTGGCTCTAAATGATATGTACAATTTATTAATACATATTTAGGTACAGATAACATGTAAGTATACTACTGAATGTTTATAATTTAAATTTTTTTTCATTGATATATATTCAAATAATGAAAATGTTCTGAAAATGAAATGGCAAAACAAGTTATTTCCATATTGTTTTATATAATGAGGCGTATTTAGCCTTGTAATTCTTATTCTAAGCTTCCAAAATTGTCTAGAAACATTCCATAAAGTTTTTAGGTACCCTTTTATTAGTTGGAATATTCTTTATTGTTCCATCCACTGTGGTATCTCATCAATTCTGTCATTTTTTTACTTATTCTATAGAGTTTATATTAGTATCATTCCACGGATTTCTTTTTTTCATAAAATCTTTGAGGAATTAATAATCATGTAAGAAACTCTTTTTATTTATAGATATCTGGATATATTTTTTCTTTATTTTATTCCACTCTTCTCGGCCATCTTGTTTTGGTTGAAGGATAGTCAAATTGGTTTTTAGTTTGTTTTTTTATGTCTTAAAGTCATACCATTATTATGAAGTATATAATTTAAGAATCTTAATCTTTAATGAACTTGTAAAAGACATGAGCTGTAGTGTTCATCCGACCTTTCTGTGAAACACTAACTCAACCAAAAAATGGTTAAATTATTCCATCTACAAAACACTTATTCATTTGATTGTAGTTGTTTTTTTATTATTTTATTGCATTATTTATTTATATAATAGTTAATTTAATCAAAAATAGAAAAGAAAACCATACTTGAAGGATGTAGAGCCTAGGGTCAACTGAATAAATATTGAACAGCACAGGCATGGTACTAGTGTATTAGCCGGTCTGCGGGGAATGTTATCCTACATTGTTTTTAACCTGGACACTGATAACAGCTGCCTTGTTACTCATATTAATCGAAATAGAATGGATATGATATGAACATAGAAACAAAGTAACAAGAAACTTTTATTTCACGACATTCTATTTATTTTTGAGGATGAAATAGCTTTATACTGTTTAAAATAGTGAGGAAGGGGTTTCTATGCACTCACCATCACAAAAACTCACATAAATTCTTGAAGACAGCAATTCACAAAATGTAACAGTGTTCATTTTAAATAATCAATATAAAATAAATAATAAATTACAAATAAACAATAATAAATAACAAACAATGTGCCCTATAAAACAATTTAACAACAAATGTCAATATTATGAAGGCAAAACCACAAAATAACAATAAGGAAAACAATTTAATAACACACACAGAAATAATTAAAACGAGATGAATGATGTGAAAAAGTTGATGGAAATAAGATATGATGATATGACAAGGAGGGAGGTTTCATGCAGACTAGCTAATACACAAGTGGGTATTGGGATTATATCCCTGTAAGGGAATAACAATTGGTTAAAAAAAAAAATTATATAGTTTTTCTAATAATAAATGAAATGAAATTTTTAAAGGAGACATCTTTAGGGGAAAAAATATAATACTAACAAGTACCGGGATATGATTAGGATTGTTTTAATTAATTGAATATTTGAGATTAGGTTAGGAATAGTTTTTGGTTAATGGGAAGAGATTCTAATTAGAAGTTTATACTTTCTGAGAACATGGTTGGGGATTCTGACAAGGAATGAAGTATTAAGAAGGTCAAATGCATGGTTTAACAATAATCCATCTTCAGAATGTTTGGAGGCGGAATGTTTATGAGAACAAATGGAATATTTATGATGGATAGTGATCTTAATGATTAAAAATTTCATCAAAAATCAATTTTCTTTGTATTAACATTTCTGCAATAAATTTGGAGCTTCATTTATTATTTATAACTGATTTTTGCAATTTTGTTTTCTAAAAATTTGTTTTTGAATATTTTTTTTTTTATTATATTTAATATCCTTACTTATTATAATAAAACTATTTGAGAGAAAATAACCTTTTTGCAGACAACTACACTAATAGGATTATTGAAGACAGCCCGTTTGTTGAGACTCGTTAGAGTAGCAAGAAAAATTGACAGGTATTCCGAGTATGGAGCAGCTGTTTTATTACTTCTTATGGCTAGTTTTGCACTCATCGCTCATTGGTTAGCCTGTATTTGGTAAGATGTTGGCCTTTTGTAAGAGGTTGCCTCTTTATATATTTCTTATTAACTTTATTTATTTTTTTTATATTTATGCCTGCTAACCTACTTTTAATGAAATCTTTTCGCTCAGGTATGCAATAGGAAATGCTGAGCGACCTCTTTTAACCAGTAAAGTTGGGTGGTTGGATATTTTAGCGAATGACACCCATCAATTTTATCTTCAAAACAACACTGGTGGGCCATCGATAAAGGTAAAATTTAAATTATAAAATATTGAGCTGCAAAGGGTCAAAATGACATAAAATATATGTTAAAACATTAGAGGAAAAATTCGAACCAAAAACCCTTAGGCGTAGGGTGGTGGCGGCACCATCGCCCGGTCATTGTACCCCAGTTAGCCACTAGCCCTCCAGGTTGGGGGACACCTACACTGACGCTCACACAGTACACTAATACAGCACATTACAGACACCCCCACACCGTACAGACCAAGGTCACTTACAGTATACACCCTAGGGCTACCTCCCCTAGGTAGCTGCCCCAGACGGGGGAGCAGTCAGGAAGCTCAAAGGGGGCAGCCCCCCCCACCTGACTCGGGGGCAGAGTCTGAGCTAATAATCCCCTCCCCTTAAAACCCTACCATTACGAAACCTGCAACGAGAAAAGCCGGACGGATTAATCGGAAACGACTCAACGCACGCCTAATGGAACTTAATATAGGACAATGGAATGATTTATCCCTTCATAGACCGGGAGCTCTACATCAGCTCCTAACGCAACTGGACTGCTATCATGTTGACCTAGTTGCAATCCAAGAAATAAGATGGACTGGTCAAGGAGCTTTCAACAAGAAAAGTCATACCATCTTCTACAGCTGCGATGACAAGAGGCACACCTTTGGAACTGGATTTATTTTGAGCAAGAAGATAAGTCAGTTAGTTATTGGCTTTGAACCAATTAGTCCAAGAATCTGTTATCTCCGAATAAAAGGAAAATTTCATAAGTATAGTATGATTAGTGTCCATGCCCCGACTGAACCATCAGGAGATGATGAAAAAGATGCCTTTTATAGTAGGTCTGGGCAACGCCATGATTCCTGCCCGAGAGCTGATGTTAAGATTATCCTGGGAGATTATAATGCGCGGGTGGGAAAGGAGACAGAATACTTGCCCACAATTGGTCTAAATAGCGTTCATGATCATACAAATGATAATGGGATGAGGATGATAAATTTTGCTGCTTTGAATGGACTTGTGGTCGGCAGTACTATGTTCCCTCACAAAAAAATTCATCTAGCGACTTGGCACTCCAATGACGGATTCACACGTCATCAAATCGACCATGTGTTAATAAGCAGCCGTCACATCAGTAGTTTGATGGATGTGAGAGTTTTCAGAAGATCCAACATCGATTCTGATCACTACCTCACGATCGCCAGGTTTAGGGCTAGAATTTCCAACATCAGAAATCAAAGTGGAGCACGATCGGCAAACATCAACACGGAAAAGCTGAAGGATCTCGAGGTTAGGCAACTCTTTACTTACAGAATGAATGTCAAAATTAAAGATTTGTATCATGGATCAACAATGGCAAAAATGTAATGAAGCCATGGAAGAATTGGCAGTTGGTCTGCTTGGATTCCAAAGACCAACTAAGAAAGTACCCTGGTTTGACGAAGAATCCCAAGAAGTGACCAGCCGGAAGAACCTTGCCTATAAAACAATGTTACAGCGAAGGCATACAAGAAGATCTGTGGAGCGATACAGATCCAGAAGAAGGGAAGAGAAACACACCCACCAGAGGAAAAAGAGGGCTTGGCACCAGGAACGCCTCCAGCAGATGGAAGAACTTCGGACTAATAATGAAATATGAAAATTTTTCCAAGAAACGAACAAGAGTCGACAGACATTCAAACCTAGAATAAATGCCTGTAGAGACAACAAGGGTAATCTCACCACAAATAGGAGGCAGGTTCTGGAACAGTGGCGGCTTTACTTCGATGTCCTACTAAATGACGTGGCTGGAATAGAAAGAGAGGAAATAGAGATGCCCCCAGGGGAATTGGAGCCTCCTGATATGGATGATGTTTATGAAGCTGTGGAAGAGCTTAAAAATAATAAAGCACCAGGACCAGATGGACTCTCCCCTGAACTTTTTAAGTATGGAGGAGAAGAATTGGTCAAAGTCCTCCATAATATAATAATGGATATCTGGAGAATGGAGAAAATCCCTTGTGAGTGGCGCAAAGCAGTTATATGCCCGATTTACAAGAAGGGGGATGTGCTTGATTGCCATAATTATCGTGGTATATCCCTCTTACCATGTGCTTATAAGGTGTTCTCCCGGATACTTTATAAAAAACTACTTCCTTTTGCCGAGCAGAATATAGGAAAGTACCAGACAGGCTTCATGAGAGGAAAGTCTACCATTGATCAGATATTCTCCATTAGAAGCATTCTGGAGAGGTGCAGGGAGTATAATATCAACACACACCACCTGTTCATTGACTTCCGAATGGCGTATGATCGTATAAAGAGGAACGAGCTGTACAAGGAGCTGCTGGAAATGGGAATACCACCGAAGCTGATACAACTGATTAGGGCTACGATGAAGAAGGTGCAATGCACAGTGCGTGTTCAAGGTGACCTGACTGAAAGCTTCGAAACTCACAAAGGGCTGAGACAGGGTGGTTGCCTCGCATGTCTTCTCTTCAATTTGGCCTTCGAAAGTGCAGTGCGGAAATCTGGAATACAAATTGGGGGAACTATATTCAATAGATCTTCTATGATTTTGGCCTTTGCCGAAGACATAGATATTGTGGCAAGAACCCCTACAGATTTAGAAAATGTTTTTATCAGTCTCCAGATAGCAGCAGCTAGATTGGGTTTAGAGGTCAATGAATCAAAAACCAAATATATGCATGCAGGCCCACAACTGAATGTGCATGAACCATCGCACCTTATGGTGCATGAACTATCGCATTTTATGGCTCGAGGCTTTAAATTTGAAAGGGTGAAGGAATTTGTGTATCTTGGATCGCAGGTGAACATGGATAATGACATAAAAGCAGAAATCCATTGGAGAATTATGTCTTTAAATAAATGTTATTTCGGGTTACTGAAGCATTTTAGAAGCAGGGGTGTTTCTCCAAACACGAAGGTGCATTTGTATAAGACCCTAGTAAGACCAGTTCTTACTTATGCCTCCGAATGCTGGACATTACCCAGTTCACAGGAAGCCCTTCTCCTAAGGTTCGAGAGGAAAATTTCGAGGAGAATTTATGGCCCAGTTTGCACCAACGGGATCTGGGGGATAAGGACGAACGCTGAGCTAACAAGACTCTATAAGAGCCCAGATATTTTAAGGATAATCAAAGTAGGCCGGCTTCGATGGGCAGGTCATATAATTAGATTGTCCCAGGATCAGATGTCTAGTATGGTCCTAGACGAAAGGATTTATGGGACAAGAAGAGTGGGGAGACCTCAGCTCTGATGGATCGATGGAGTGGCGGCGGATGCCAGGTCCATCTTGGGAATCCGCAATTGGAGAGCAGTGGCAACCAATAGAGAAGACTGGCGAACCAAGCTGCAGGAGGCCTTGACTCTACAGGAGTTGTAGCGCCATGAATGATCATGAAAAACCCTTAAGTATCTAAACTGAAACAGGAAACATAAATATCTGTCACTATAAAAACCGAATAAAGCACATCATAACCTCAAAATGCAGCAAGCCACTAACCAGAAGAAACAGCCCACCACCTCCAAGACACAAATCAACTACAACTAATAAATCATATGGAATGTTAGTATACCCCAGATAGAAAATGGTTAGATAAAAATACCTGATTAATACTAAATAGAAAATGCAAAATATACTTGGATGTTTCCTCTGGTTAGTTCTTGCAGAATTTTGAGGTTAGGATGTGATTCGTCCATTTTTTCCTTTGCTACAATTCTCTTTCTGTCCTGATGAATGAACGAGTGAAATATTGATATATATTTGTTTCCTGTTTTAGTTTAGAGACTTAAGGCTTTTTGGTTGAAATTATTCCTCTAATGTCTTAAATTATCAATATTATTTATTGTGGTACTAATAATATTTGATAGGTAGAGAGAAATATCCAAAATAATCAATTGCTGTTTACAAACTTCAGTCAAGGATTACAAGCAAAACCTAAACCTGTAAGATCACTCTTAAAACAATCCTTTCATCCTCCCATCTACCCTTAGTTCTATCCCTCAACAGTTTAAGTTGAAGTTTAGTGATATCACTTCAATCACTCCCTCTCATCTCCAAACACGAAACTTATCTGTCTTCAAATGTATACTAATTTTAATTTTAATTTTACAGTAAAATGTTATCTAGAATATAAAGTTAATTTAATAATTTTTATGTTTCAGTCGAGGTATATTACTGCTCTTTATTTCACGTTCAGTTCCCTTACGTCGGTTGGCTTTGGAAATGTTGCACCTAATACAGATACAGAAAAGATTTTTACAATAGCTGTAATGTTAGTGGGATGTAAGTTTAAATTTTAAATAAATCTATAGTCAATTTGTTGATTTTCAAAAATTTATATAATTTTTCATTATTACCTTTGTCAATTATGGTATTTTAGTGATGAAAGGAAATAGATCATATTCTGGATACTGAAAAAATAAAATATTAATTCTATTTTAAAGCCTTTACTATTTTTTTGTATTTATAATTATTTGAAATGTTTTAGATAAATTATTCTTAATAAAATAATGAGTAAACTAATTTATTGTTTTTCAATCCTATTTCAGCACTTATGTATGCTAGTATATTTGGAAATGTATCAGCAATTATTCAAAGATTATACTCGGGAACTGCGAGGTATCATACCCAAATGTTAAGGGTACGAGAATTCATTAGGTTTCATCAAATACCTAATCCATTACGCCAAAGACTGGAGGAATATTTTCAGGTAATATTTGATTTTATAATAATGCTTAGAAAAAAAAATTGTTGTTTTATAGTTTTTTATTAGAGACTTTATTAAAGTAAATTAATTGTCAATTTGGTAAATATTTGTTGTGTGGATTTAGGATGAGATTTGACGTTATTAGTTTTTTTAGTCTAAGTCTACTAGAAACAATTAGTTGTTGTTTCAATTTGAAAGGCTGCTTAAATAAATGAAAATACATCATGGCAAAAAATTGAACAAGCCTTTATCCAATCAAATTATACATGCAAATTTTATATTTTTATTTCTGATTTGTGTTATTTTGATTCTCTGATTACCATCAATAAGATAACCATCTCTCCGATATCCCAATCAAATCATTCACATTGGTAAATTAATTGATAAAGTAATGTTGCAAGTTAATAATTTGAGTGTCAATTCATTCAGTCAGATTTAATAAATAATTTTATAGTTCCTGATAAAAAGAAAAAAAAATTATTTATAAGAAGTTCTGACTAGTTCTCCTTAAGGTATTTTCTCATAACAATAATTGGTTTACGAAATGGATTGTAATATACTTTACTACAAACCCTAAATTACAGACTTCATTACAAAGAGTTGTATTAAGTTACTTTATTATCTCTTATAGAGAAGCCACATAGATGGCAAGCACTCAAAGGTGTCCAAATAGAAAGGCTTGGATAACAATATAAAAGAAACTTTAGATTTTTAGTGGAACGTGTTTGCAACTATTGAAATAAAAAATTATTTTTATTATTTTTTTTAGTTTCACCAATTATTACTTGAATAAAAAAATCATTATTCCCTCATTCACAAAAATTCCTACAACCTTCCCTTCGAAAATCCCTTAACTCTTCTGACCGAACACAATGCCTTTTGTCATTTCATCATTTTTACCATGTTTGTCATTTTTCAAATAATCCATTAAGGGTACAAATTTATTTTTAAAATGTCACCTTACTTGCTGAAGAATAATGTGATCAGCTTTATCACTGCTCTATTTAAAATTGTAGAGTTATAATAAAGCTTAAACTTAATACTTCTGTATTATAGGTTGTATGCACCATGTCTAGAAAGAGAACCTATCCTAAACTACTTCCAAACTTACCATTTTAAAATGCAATAAGAGTCTTAGAAGAAAAAAAAATCTTTAAATTGTATATTAATGCAAAATAATATAAAATGAAATTACATAGTAACCAATTTAATTCTTGTAATTTAACTATATTTCTTTTTTCTGATTCATGTTTTCTTCAAGGAACTTTTTAAGCAGCTTAAATGTATATTTTGTTTAGAACTAGCCTTATAGATACAATATAAAATCATAGAAACCATATTATTTCACCTACCTTATAGACAAGTAGTTGCTCAGATGTAAGATAGTTAGCTACGTTGTCTGTAGGATAATCAAGTATAGGTGACTTTGTGTATTGTGTGTAGCATGCATGGACTTACACTAATGGAATAGATATGAACAGCGTGCTGAAAGGATTTCCTGAGTGCCTTCAGGCAGATATTTGTCTGCATCTCAACAGAAACTTACTCACATCCTGTACTGCGTTTGATGGGGCTTCTCCAGGATGTTTAAGGTCAGAACTCCTGATAAATAAAATAACATATTAATTCCTATAGAAAGTTATAGAAAAAATAAGCAAATATTTACAGTCAACTCTTGATAAAACAAATATAAAAGCATAACCCAACTTGAGGCTATGATATGAATGGAGCTATAGTATATCATATTCAAAATTTGTCAAAAAATAAAAAGGTAAGGTCGCCTATACACAGACTATAAATACCACATCTTACATCAGCAGTCTAACAGAAAGACTAACTAATCTACCTCAATAATAACCATTAGCAGTTTTTATCCTTAAAATCAAATAAATAAGTTCCGAAATCCAAAGTTTGTTTAAATAACTTTTTTATACTTCAATAACTTTTTTAGAGTAAAGTATATTAACATAATAAAACCAAACAACTAATAACCATTAAAGAAGTTTCGTTCAATTTAGAAAATATTTTGCTTTATTTTCATTAATTAAGGACATAACAATACTGTCAATAGTGGAGTCTTTTCAGTAAATTCAGAAATTTCAATAATTTATCATTATTTTACATTTAATAATGATAAATTAAATATGATAAATATTAAAAATATTTAATAATGATAAATTAAATATGTTTTAAACAATACTACTGATTTATTACATCTTGGAACAATGATATGCTGCAGTTTATTGTAATTAAATCCATTTCGATAGAGACTAATTTTTGAGTCGTTTTCAGTTTCATTGTTCAGGTTTCAAAGCAACAGGAAGAAACCTGCAATAATTTAATAACTAAGAGTCGTGAAACAAGATATGACTTATGAAGAGAATGTTTCCATTTTTGAAAATTTTATTTTTAATTGCAAATTTCTGACTAATGAAGATATTATTTTTAATAATTTTGATGTATACTTAATAACTACACCAGTATTTCCTTTAGATTATCAAACAATTTGAGTTATCGAGAGTAACTGTATTTGCAATAACAGCAAAAGAAACAGGCTCTATAACTATAGAAATAAGTGAAGATCTCAAAGTGTAGAATACCAAATTATAGCTGCACAAACATAATTAAAAATCATGAAGATATATATGGTAATGATCCACATAAGATTGTTGACACTAAAAAACACAAAATAAGCTAATAAATTAAGTATATTAACATTAGCCTAATAAAATTTGTACAGTGAATTGTTTCTATGGTTATGATGTTACTACACAACAATTACACACTGACATTTCATTACCTAAAACACGGTTACTAAAAAATAAATTAAAAATATTTGAAACTTTATAGTAAATCAGAGTCTAATTCTTTTGCTGCTAGATTAATTGAATAGTTATGTTTGCATGTCTGTATATATATTAAAACTGTGAGAGGCAGTTGTTCGAAATATATGTGTATACCTACTATTGCATGTATGTACAGAAAGTTTTATATAGATACTAATTTGTAACTGTTATTTCTCTTAAAATTAAAATAATTCAATTTTATATATTTTCGTTTTTGTCTTGGTTTTTCCTTCCAAACATTATTAATATTTTGAATAAATTATTTTCCGTTTCAGGGCCTTGTCGTTGAAGTTTAAAACAACTCATGCTCCGCCTGGAGACACTTTAGTTCATAAAGGGGATGTGTTGACGTCTCTTTACTTCATATCAAGAGGATCGATAGAGATTCTCAAAGACGATTTAGTCATGGCGATACTCAGTCAGTTCTAACTGTTATTGTATTAATTTAAAAAAATAAAAGTAATAAATCTGTCATAAAATTTTGTCAAGTACTTCATGTTATACTAATATTGCTCCATAAAAAAATATTATGTTTTGTTCACGTAGGCTTCCACGGTCGTTAATATTCTTCTTATATTCTACTTCTGGGATGGACCGTGTCATGTTGGTGCTATAAACCAAGCTTTCCCTCATCGTGCTGTGAGCTTCCTCAGGGTTAGTCAGTTAATGAAGGGTTAATGCTTTAACTGACTAACCCTGAGGGAGCTCACAGCACGATAAGCGAAAGCTTGGTTTATAGTACCAACATGACACGGTCCATCCCGGAAGTAGAATATAAGAAGAATATTATGTTTTGCTTCTGTGATATTCAAAGTTAAAAATTACTTTAACTCTTTTAGTTTTCAACAGCAATGAATTGTTTGTGAAATGTAAAAAAAAAAATTATATTGTTACTACACAATTTATATTATATGATATTTAAAGTGTAGTATATATGATTAATATTTGTATTATGAGAGAGGGTGACTCAAAATTAAAAAATAATTTCTATTGGTACTAAAAGGATGCTAGTTCAAAGTTATGATATTTTAATTAATTAAAATATTTTGAAATAAGTTGAAAAATAATAGCTTGTTATTAGCACATAGTTTTTTTAACCAGTTATTCTAAATATCTTTCAAAATCAATGCATCAGGACACAAGTATGCCTTGATTAAATAATCATATATCTGCTTAAAAAATGTATAATAATATAGATTTAAAGAAAACAACATAGTATGTACATATTGCACATTTTTGATATAGAGTAGAATCCCACTTATTCCATTTGATATTTGTGGAATTTGGAATCCAGTATTTGAAGTCCTTATACTTTAACTTTCAATGCCAATACTATGAGGTTTCTTTTCTCAACCATTTTAATATGACTACTGTTATATATTTAACATATTAAATATAGCAAAACTGAACAGAATATGTAATAAAGCTAAAGAAGCTAAGCCTCTGACATTTCCAAGAAAATTATTATTCTAATTGTCCTTACCTTATTATACAGTATAACCAATAAAAGATAAGAGTTTTTCATGATCAAATGAGTTTTTCAAGAAAACATTAATGAAATATTATTCCAAATGATTTTTATATAAAAATTAAATAAATTCAATGCGCTATTTAAGGATTTTATAAAACTTGATATACACAATACTTTTTTTAAATTCCACATTATATTAAGATGCTATATTTGTTTCAATGATCTATATGTAACTGACTTCTTAGAAATAATTCAGTAGTTACGATAGTTTGAATGCTGAATCCAAAGAACTCAGCAAAAGAATTTTCATTTTTCTTTCCTTTGATTGCCCAATAAGCAGGGTACACTGTGCTAGCTCATCTAATTCCATCTTAATTTTTTATTTTTAGGTAAGGATGATATTTTTGGAGAAAATCCTTGTGCTCATACGACGATAGGTAAATCTAAGTGTAACGTACGTGCTCTTACCTATTGTGACCTTCATAAAATTCATCGTGATGATTTGTTGGATGTATTAGAACTATACCCTGAGTTTTATCAGTCTTTTACAACTAATTTAGAAATAACATTTTATCTCCGTGATGTAAGTAGATCGGACAACTTTGTTTATTCAGTAAAGATTTATTTTGATTGTTAAAAATTTTGTTTTTAGGAAGAACAAGCCGGAGTCGACCCATGGGCTAGCCGCCAAACGAGAAAAGTTACCTCAAGAACTAACTCTCAGGATCTGGGAACAGGTGAAATGGGTGGAGGGGGTAACTTTGATATGGATTTTAGAAGAAATTATTATCGTCCTTTGATGAGACTGAGCATGGAAAAAGCTACTTCTTTTGATGACGAGGGCATGTATGTTTAACAATTTATTTTTTTATAAATTTAAAAATAAATAAATAAAATTTTCACTTTAATTTATGTTTTTCTCTTTTCAAGGGAACGGTTTCCTGGTCATGGAATTTTGGAATTTTCAACGGACAAAGCTGGTCAGGATGTCACTCCAATGAACCTCCAATTCAAAGATAGCAACGAGCGTTCCCAAGGAATGAATTCGATCACTGGTATATAGAAATAAGCCTTTATTGATATACATATTTTAGTTAACCATTTCCATTTTATTCCTGCATGAGAAATTTAAATCCTCTTTTAATTTCAAATAATGAATGTATAATAAAGGGATTGAAACCCCATTTTTCCATGAAGTATTTTCTTTAAATGTATTGTGATATGGGCATGTCTAGAATGAATATACCCTTTACGAAAATGTTAACATTTTTATTAATTATTTATCATTCATAATTGGACACAGAAGTAGTGATTTAATTTGTTAAACAATTGACTGTAGTTAGTTAAAATAACCAAATAGGTTAATTTATTTATTATTCAACATCTTATAATGGCGCGTGATCTGCCAAGTCCACAGAATAGCTTATTTACGGTATCGCTTACTCTCCTTAAATTGGAGATCTCTCGACTTCCAGTGAAAATGTGCCACCAAAACTTCTTAAAGACAGAAAGTTTACCTTCAGAGACAATGTGAGTGAACCCTATACATGAAAGGGAATAATTATTTAGAGAGCTGAAACGGGTGTTAGAAATGGAGTAGACAGAAACCAAAGGAAGAGAAACTAAAAACAATAAGTTCTATCTGCACATAATTACCAAATGATTCCTCCTTTTTGTCTATCTGCAGTGTACTTAAGCCAATGAACAGAAAAGGAACGCAGGCACAGATTGCCAGATGTACTATACAAATTAGACTGTATTTGTAATCTTATAGATGAATCAAACTTTTTTTTTTACCTTGGGCCATTTATACGTTATCTGTGCAGATAAGTTTAGCCAATTATGAATGAAAATCAGAATTGATTTTGCATGATGAGAATTGTTTCTTGGGCCATCAAGCATGATCTCCTAAAAACTATACAGTTTATTTAAAAACTACACATGACAATACATTTTTAATACTTGTTTTCTAATAATTAATTTTCTATGGTTTAAATTTCTTATGCATTTTTCTATATATCAATACTTTAGTCTCTGCACTCTAGGTGAATTCATTTATACATATATCATTCCTACTATTTTCAAGCAGTTTATTTTCATATAAATTTAAATTCAATTAGATACTTAGATACATTCTAGTTTTCTAGTTGTATAGGATATCTTAGGTTTGAAAGTAGTTTTAGAACAATCCAAAGTTTTTAGCAATAGATAATGGAAGTAAAATTTAACACATGATTAAAATTAAAACAGTGACTAAATTAAAAACATCTATTTTGCTTGCAGAAAATTTTGAAAATATTGAAGCAAAATAATTAATAGATATTTTCTCTTCTTGTGTTTATTATTGCGTGAATACATGGCATTGGCCTACCTAAGCTTTAAAAATCCTTCAGGGATCAATAATTAAATAACTATTTCACTAGGCCTGGTTAATGTGATTACTAATTTTAAAATATTAAATCATATCATTAATCATAAAATTCTATATTGAAAAAATGCAATATTTAATATTAATAACAATCTATTCATTTTATGATAATTAATAAAATTGTTATACCCTTGGTTATCCAATGTAGGGAGGTTAAACTATTCATCAGTTTAATAAATTATGAAAAAAATATATAAAAATATTGTTCATCTTATCCATTAGACTTATGATTATTTGTTAAGATAACTATTGATAATAATTATTTATTATTAATAAATATATCCTCTATAGTCAACCAGATATTACATATACAGTTTGAGCTCGAAATTTTTTTAGTAATAATGCATGTTAAATCTTTTTTTTATAACTAGATGAAAATGACACCTAATAAGCATAAAATAGACAAATATCAACACCTTTATTAACTTGAATATCATTTTCAAACAGCATCTTGTTCATTTTCTCTGGTCTTGACAATATTTTTTTTCCTATTGGGTATACTTATATAGTTAATAATTTATGATAAACAATTACTTTTAATTATAAAAAAACAAATTATAGATAAAAATCATCTTCTAAACTCTATCATAATAATTATTTACGTTGATGTATGCTTTAAATTGTCAAGGTACCAATTTAAAATACAATTATTTAGTTTATGTTCCTAATTTATTTAATTAGTATGTAGAAGGTATATTATGAATTAAGATACTATTTTATTAAAAAATACCCAATTAGCATGTTGTAGTGTAGTTGTGTGGATGTGTGTGTGTATCAGGCATGCTCACTCAACTGAAGCGCAGCCTCACCGATCTACGATTGCATGGACTCAGCGGTAAACCACTCAAAGAGGATTCTTCTAACGGTATGTCGGTTTTATTTTAATTTTCTTTACTAAAAATACTAATTTGTGTATTAAGTGTGATGATGAAGTGTTTGCATGATTTCTACCTAATATAAATATATTTTTGTAACCATTATTTTTGAGTAGTTTTAGTAGTTTAATATCTAGAAATTAGTGTAGAAAATTTACTAAATGGATAGAGGCTTAATCTCTTGAGTAAATCAATTTTTGTACTTTGTAATTTATGTGCTTAAGTGTCTTATAAACTGTTATACTTGAATTTTTTCTGCAGTTTTCAGAACAATTTTGTTTATATTCTTCTAATGAAATGGCTACAATTTTTTTCTTTAGGTTTTTTATTAATAACAATAACTTAAAGCCTTATAAAACAAAACAATTATTTGTTTAATATGTAACATTCACGTAGTTAGTTATAACAAATAAAATTATTTTTAAATAACTGCTTAATTAGAAAAGTGCTTTTAATTGAGATAAACTAAATTTTAATTGAAAATATTAAAATGCTTTTGATTTTGTGAAATAAATTTTTTAATAGAAATTTTTTAAATGCCTTTAAGATTTTTCAATAAATATTTCATTTCTTGATTAATCTATATTATGTATAAATCATTCTGAATATTTAAATTCTAGGGGTTCCCAATTTTATATAACAGAGACTAAATAGCTAAATAATGTTAAAATTAAAAATAAGTTTAGTAATAATAAAATTTCCATGAATTTTAGACACATGTCATAAATATGGGAAACTAACAGACTTCCCATACTTGTGACCACTAAGCAATGAAGAAGAACTCCTGTGTGGGCGAAAAAGTCGGTTTCTAATAAATAGTTTCACTATTAAGGGGAATAATTACTTTTTTTAACTCCATCTGACCATTTTCTTCTCCATTTATATTCAAAACCTAAGTCTTAAATCTTCTTTAGATCAGAATACCATTTGATGGTAGAACTATATTGTCATGGTAGGATCAGAAGACAATTCTAAGCACTTCACAGTGAGAAAAATGAGTAGCTAATTCACTTGATAATTATTCTACCTACCAGTTCATGATTTTGGGAACCCCTGCTGTTTTATTAATATTATAAGCTATGTTATAGAACAGCATTTTGTATCATAGGCCAATTACAGGGTCCAATGTTAACTAACTGATTTTTAAATTTCTTCTTTATAAATGCTAGGAATCTGAAAGGATACAAAAATTGTCGTTTTATAACTCCCATCTCATCTGTAAATCCTTATTATTAACATTTAACTACCACTCATATTTCATTAATAACATACGAACTCCTGACCCTAATCAAGGTAGAAAAAGATAAATAAAATAAAAAATTCATATATGCTATGTCAACTATTCTAATATGTTTTTTATCAATTATGAATTGATATTCCAGTTAAGTATTAACATGAGAGTAATGATTCATAATATAAAAAGATTATTAAAATAAGTAAATATAACATACAACAAAAAAAATTTATTTAGACCAATATCTTTCATCATGCATTATAAAAAAATATAAATAATTTTTCAAGATTTTCAAGATCAAAGTAATTAGAGTCAATGTTGTAAATTTTAAATTGCTTTCAATGTGTTGAGAGTACTCGATGATTGGCTGTAGCTATGTGCTTTCTGCTGATTGGATGTAGGGCGAACCACTGATGTGCGATTGAAACACTCAAGCAGTTCTGGAAATATGAGAAGAGGAGATGCTAGAGTAATGTCATCGGCCACGTCAGACTCTTCTCGTGAGACCCAGCCACTTCTCGACCACCAAGCACCAAGTACGTAAATGTGATTTTACAGGGAAACTGGAAATATTTATAGGAAAATTAATCTTTGTGGAGTTTAAAACCTTACAGCAATCTTGATCTTATTCAAACTTTCTATTAGGAAAAAGGAGCTATACAAACAAGAACCGGCCCAAATCAGGCAAATTTTCCCATTATTATTCTTTCTCTGGAAAATACTTGCATGATAAGTAAAAATGTATGCCTCAGTGTTCATTGTGGAGATTTATTATGTGTTGCCATTATTCTTTTATTTAAGTTAATACCTGTAATAAGTTCATATCAATTTTGAGTAGAAATAAAAACAATTATAATTAGCATGACTGAAACAATTAAAATATTAATCATCATCATCATAGTCGTTCCTCTCTACCGCTCTTCAGTGTGAGATTTCTTTCTGTATAGCCCGGACCATACCGTACGATCTTCTACCATTTCTCTCCTTCTATTCCATTCCAGACTTCTCTTTGCGAAGCTTTCCTTAATGCCATCTTCCCAGGTACGTCGGGGTCTTCCTCTGGACCTTCTTCCTTCAACCTTAGCCTCGTATGTCATCTTGGCCAGCCTGCTATTTTCCATTCTTAAAACATGTCCAAACCATCTTAGACTGTTTTCTTCAATGGCTTTTTCCGCAGGGTCCACTCCGAGGCTTGATCTAATGATCGAGTTGCGAATTTGGTCTCGTATTGTTTTTCCCTCTATCTTCCTTAGGAATCTCATTTCTGAAGCCTGGATCCTACTTTTATGTTTGGTGGTCAATGCCCAAGATTCCGAGGAGTATGTTAATATGGGGAGAAAAGTAGATTTATATACCCTCAACTTTGTGTCCTTGGATACTTCTCTTTTATTTAGGAACCTTTAATTTAGTGTATGGAACAATTTACCAGCTGAGTTGACCCTCTCCTGGATTTCATTGTCCATGACTCCATTCTCATCAAGGTGTGGTCCCAGATATTTAAAGGTTCTCACCTGTTCGATGGGTTTGTCCTTAATTCTTATGACTCTCATTTTTCGGTGAGGCATCCTGCCAATTCTCATAACCTTTGTTTTGTCAGGGTTTATTTCCATATTGATCTTCTCTAGTTCATCTTGAAGAACCCTGATATTGTATATTAGGTCTCTATCGTTGTTGGCAAGGACTACCATATCATCAGCAAAGGCCATCAGGAGTAGGTAACTTTATTCAAGTATCTAAATCCTAGATGGAAACTTCTCATCCGGGCTTTGGCCTGAGATATAGCAGAATCAAGGACCAAAATAAAGAGAAGTGGGCTCAAGCTGCAACCCTGTCTTATACCAAGTTTGGTTGTGAACTCTTTGGTGTAACAATTGGATGTCCTCACTACATTTCGGGTGTTCCTGTAGAGGCTCATTATTGCCAGCATTAGTCCTTTGTTAATGCCTCTCTCTGTTAAAGCTTTGCGGATGTCCTCTTTCTTTATTTTGTCAAATGCTTTTGTGAGGTCTAGGAAGCACACGGTTATCTCCTTGCATTTTTCTATTACTTTTTCTGTGATCTGTCTCATGGAGAAGATCAAATCTTGTGTGCTCATGTTTTCTCTGAAACCATATTGTTCCTCCTGGAGCTCAACAGCGCCCACTTTTTTCCTTAGCCTTCTTTCCAAGATCTTGGAGTATATTTTACTAGGAATGCTTAAGAGAGAAATGCCCCGATGATTCCGACATTCTTTATTGTCACCTTTTTTGAATATAGGGAATAAAGTTGCCACTTCCCAGTCCTTTGGGATCCTCTTATTAATATTAATTATAAATAAATTATGCAGTTTATCTATCCTGAAGATTCAACATTAACAATACAAGCAATCTATCTATGTGCAATATATCAGCAATCTGTATCAACATACCTCCCCCCCACTGAAACAAATCAAAACCCATATATTAAAGATCATATCTATCATAAATCATTCAATGTTTATTGAACCCCCCCCCCCATTTCACATTCATTTTCAGGTTCCATACTTATCAAGAATTCATGCATTATCCATTTTGTCAACTTTATAAGTCTATTGCCGACATCCAGAATATTTCTTTTTATGCTTCAAGAGAATTTCATTAATGCAAAAGGAAGGCATTAAATATTTTTTAGGCAAATACATATGACCATTTTGTCATATTATGCCAATAAATGATATTTATTTAATTAATTTTTACTAAGTATCGATAGTAAATTAATGTTTATACTTATAAATTATTTTTATGAATATTTTTACAGCATCGAATAAATATTGTTGATTATTTAGTTTCAGAGGGACTGCCTTTGGGCGGCGATTTACCTGAAGAGGGCCATCTCAGCGGAACGTCGCACTACACCACCCCTGGCTCTATCAGTCCCTTACATTCCAACTCTTTTTTAAGACCCCATCAGCAGGGTTAGTATTATTATTATGTTATGGTTAGTATTATCTTTTCTAGAATCATGAATAAAAGAATTATATATATGGTTCCTATCATATAAAGTCAAGAGGAAGTAATTGTGAATAAATAAGTAAAAATTCATATTTATACCATTTACAGTTAATCAAGAAACAAAAAAACAATCCGTTATCCTGTTTGACCTCTTTCTGATCCCACATATAAAATCATCAATATTTAAAATTCTTGTGATTCAATGTTTTTTTTTTCTCAATGTCCCCAGGTCTTCACATTTGCCCCTGAAAATGGTGTAATATAGAACACATGTTTCTAAAACTGTTTCAGCTGTTATAAATCCTATTTTTATTTTAAAATAGGGAGTGGAGTGGCTCAGTGGTAGAGCACTGAATAGCCATGACGGAAATCCTGGTTCAAATCCTGCTGTAGGCAGTTACTTTTATTTACGAGGGCGGGTCAATAATTCCGTGACTTTTTGAATGAAACAGGTTTTTATATGAAAAGTTATTTTATTTTTCAACATAGTCTCCTTTGAATTCTATACACTTAGTCCAACGTTTCTCCAATTTTTTTATTCCTTCCAAAAATATTGAAAAAATAAACCCACCTTTGCCTTCTTTGGCACCGATTCACCCTGAGAAACCCACTGTTTGGTCTCCGGTGTATTGTAGTGGATCCACGTTTCGTCCACGGTTACAAAACGGCGCAAAAACTCGTCCATATTGCGGTTGAACAACACCAAACATTCCTGCAAAATTCTCACACTGTTGCGTTTGTAGTCAATTGTGAGTAAACACGGCACCCATCTTGCAGAAAGCTTTCTCATACCCAAGTGATCATTCAAAATTGAAACCACAATCTCTCTCACTTTCAATCTCTGATCGGCTAAAACGTTTTTTTCAATCGTTTCGGGTGTAGAGACCATAACATCCAGAACATTCGGCATCTTCCATGCTTGTAGGGCAACATCAAAATTCACTTAACCACTTCTTTACCATGGAAATGGATGGTGCAGAGTTCTCATAATATTTATCAAGCTTAGCCTTCGTTTGAGTGGTGTTTTTTTTCTGCAAAAAATAATGTTTAATGAGCATACGAAATTCACTTTTTTCCATTTTCTTCTCACAACGTGCAGTAGTCTGCTATCAACCAAACACAAACTAAATAACGCAGCTTGTTCAAATTTAGACAGAAGTCAACTGACAGCTGTCTGTTGGCAGGAGCAGTGTTGCCATTTCAATTGACCCGCCCTCGTAGTCTGTTTGCCGCGGGAGATGGATCATATGGGATCTAGGAGCCTCCTGGGGCTCACCCAGCCTCTATAAATATTATAAAAAAAGGGTACCCAAAATAAGGGGGAAAAACCTGGCAGTTGAGCGTGACCTAGGACTAGGCGTCTCCTTGCAGAACCGTTGTCCATGAAACAGTACAGTCTCTACCATGTACTGAACCCCATACTCGTTCATGGGTCGTAGTGATTACAGGTTTTTCAGGTTACTTTAAAATCCTAATTAACTATACTATAATAAACTAAGGATAATTTAAATAAACCATATACTCCATATATCTAAAGTGGTTAAGACGAATTTTCTCCAAAAGGAGTTTCTCATACTTAGGGAAGCTGAATCATGTTATTTTCATAGTCAATAAGGGGTGAAGTCAGACATTGGCTTGAAATGGAGTTATTGTTTATATTACAAATTTCATTCCAAGCCAAAAATAAGTGAATGACATGATTCTGCTTCCCTCAATACAATTCACTCACTCTGGATAAAATTCGACTTAACCACTTATTCTCTGGGGCTGCAGATATAACGGTGTGAGAAGTTAAAACATTTTAATAAATCTAAACTGTTTAAGTTTGTATCATACTTTTAATTTAGCTCTTGAGTATATTTTTTGAAATAATTTTCCCTATGTCTTTAAAAAAAAAAAAAAAATATATATCCATTTATATATTGGCATTATAATTATTAATAAACATTCTATAGACAATAATCCCTTCTGATAACAGTTTTAAAAGATTTAGAATGTCATTTACTATCTATATGAGTTTGAAACACTTGCCAAGACCATGCTCATTAATTTATATATTTTTGGAGACCGAGTTTATACATATTTGAATTGTATTATAATAATTATTCATTGACAATTTTTGTTGATAGGGGCATCGTCTGTGATAGCGTACCAGAGCCACGGTGAAGCTAAGTGCAGTCATTGTGGCGGAGTGAAGGCTCGTGTTGATAGTGATATTCATTCTAGAATAGATAGGCTAAGCAGGTAATTATTGCAACAGATCATTTTATATAATTATATGTTTAAACATTCTTATTAAATTCTCTGATTGTAGGCAGTTAGATGCACTAGAGCATACGGTAACGAGTGATATAAAAGCTATACTTCAAATCCTGAAGCAGCAACAATATCAAACCGGTGCTAGAAGTTCGGATTCCCTTCCGGAAACAAGGGAGGTAAGTAGACAACAAATAAATTCAGATTAATCAGAACACAAGGTTTTAAAAAGTATCACAAAACTCAAATGATTAACTGTTGCCTAAATCACATAAGTATTCTCATATGTTTAAAAAAAAAATTATAATTTATTTTTTATAACTAAAATCATAAAATAAAATAAAATATGAAAATTTCTAGACTTTTAAATTATTGATTATAAATTTACAGTTTTTTAAATAAGAATTTTGATCTAATTTTAATTCCATAATTCAGTAAATATCGACCAATTTAAATTCAAACATCCATTTTTTGATAATAAATCAAGGTGATCTCATAAACTTTGATGACTATATAATTTTATTGATCATTTTATATTACTCTTCTGGAAGATCTATCAATAATGAAGCACCACTTTTTAGTAATACAGAAACTCTTAAACTTTTGAAATACGTAATACTATAGACAGCTGCAAAAAATAATTTAATAAAATAGAGGTTCAAAAATATATTGCATGAATTTTAGATCCTAATTGATAAAAAGTAGATATACTTGGACATGGACATGGACATCTAATGACTTTGAAAATATAATCCTTCCATCAACAGGAAAAGTATTAAAGATCTTCTATATATAACAAGAGTAAATTTTTTCAAGTTATCAACAAGAGTAAATTATTTCATCAAAGACTACTTTGATCGACACAAGGAGTGCTTCTGATGTTCCTTGATTAAACATATCTTACAAATAAGAAATATTTTGTTTTTTTAATTACCAAAGCCTGCTTACACAATTAAGTTTTTTTTTATTAAAAAAAAATCCTCAAAACATTAAAGAAATAAAACATCTTGCTATGAGATCATATGATGATACGAAGATGTTTATGACAGTTGGTGTATGTAGCGCAAAAAAGCTCTCTCCATAACCATGGCCGCCATTTAAGTTGACAAGATACCTAAAAACAGATGATTATAGAGAATGAAACTAATTACTCTGTAAAAGGCAGTGTAGGGGACTGATTAAGATAGGAAATAAATTAAAATTCCAGTCAAACAAAAAAAAAAACACTAAACCTTGGTATAACTATAATTTTTTTTCTTAGCCCAGATGATTTCAAGGAACTTGAAATGAATCTTCAATAATTTTCAGGGCAGTTGGGGTGATTCTCGATCAAGGCCATCGCCCGTAAGGAGAAGTTCGAGTGTTCCACAAAACACAGACACAACTCTTCAATCCCAATCGAGGTCTGGCTAATTGTAATTTAAACACTCTGTTTTTTTATTATTTGTAATAATCCTATAAAATCAGCATGTAATGAATGCCTTGCATCATTATAAGTAAAGTATGTTGAAGGAATCCAGTTTGTGTCTTCACCAGTCTACTAAAGTTGTTCTTCAAAGAAGAATATTGTGCACCAAGGATAAACATGATAGTTTGAATGTTGTTTTGCAATATTACAGTAAACTGAATGTTACAGTAAACAGCCATAGGGATAGTTTTTCTATAAAGTTCTATTTATATAAGTTCTTAATGTTCTAGTGTCAGTGAATGACAATTTAATAATAAACTATTAATAATATCCTTCCAATATATGTATCCAACATTTTTTTTTTCATATTAACTACCAATTAATATCAAAACTATTAATATTAGATAATTCATTTGTATTGAATTTTTAGGGGATTAGAGATGTCACGATTACCAGTGCCATCCCCTTTACAGCAGCAAGGAGTGTTCGTGCCAAGGCGGAGTCAATCACAACCAGTCGACTTATCACAGGTAATTATAAATTTTATGTTGAGAGATATTATTTTATTACATAGTATCCTAAGAAAATGAAATGGAATAAGAATAAAACACAATTCCATTAACCATGGAAAATACTTTAATCATGAATTGTCATTCTGTTTACTTCGTTTCAGCCTCAGGGGATCCAGAGGTACAATGATGACCCATCTCTTCCTTCCAACCAAATGTAAGTATAACTTATATTATTTTTATGAATATATAATACAATATATGAAATTTATTACAATTTCAGATTGAGACAATCTGTTTACAGAGATGGAGCAAGTGACGTTTGGAGGGCAGACACAGCTCGAAGAAGACAAGTTCTAGCTTCAAGCCGTGTTGTCACGAGCTGTGACGAATCAGATCCAAGCCCACCGCAACCACTAGCACCAATTGCAAGACTGGACTCACTTCAAGAAATGGTTAGTATCCTATCAATTGTATAATTAATATTAATTAACTGTTGGCTACTTTGTCTACTTAAATAGACCTAATAATAAAATAATTACATCTAATTAAAAAATTAAGTAGTAATTTAAATAGTCAATAAAATATCATAAAAGTAAAATGATGTAAGGATATCTTGGAGGAATAATTTTTTGTGCTTCTAAACTCTTCAACCTTAAATTGGCTACTGAATATCTGAAACTCTTTTTCCATTTAAAATAGATGGAAGTGCATATAACTCAGACTGTATAACCTTGATAAGAGGTAGTTATAAGGCTAACAGGGTAACATCTCATACTACTCTGTTGTAAGGATATAATAATTAGAATATAGTACAAAAGTATATATTATTTGATGATGTAAATTGTAATTATCAGCAAACTAACCCAAACTAGCTGCTAACATTATTTTTTGTGGCTCTTAGGGTCTTCTCATTCTTTAAGAGATAAAAATACACCTTTTAAGGGTGGATCTGGCCCTTTCCTTTCCTTTCAATATGGCATACTGTTTTTAATTTTGTTTAAATCTTTAGAAAAATGTTCTGATGATGGGTGGAGTAACATCACTAAATTGTTAATAAAATTTCATAACCTGAAAAGTCAACAAAGCAGACTTTGTTTATCATAGGAAGAACTAATTTACCTTACCACTATGTTTTAGTTTACAAATATGTCCTTGAGAATATTGAACAATTATGGAAGGCACATGGAGTTTTTTTTTTTGTAATGGAGTCCATCATAATTTTAGTATCTAGTAGTGAGAAAAAAAAAAGTAGCCAATCTTAAGCAATATTAGTCATGTTATTATAGTAAGTGTTTTATTAAAAAAATTTCTTTTCAGGAATCTACACTATTTTCACCCCGATCAAGTTTAACAGATTTACAAGATTCAAAATCTTCACAAGTATAATTCTTTTTTATTTTATTCGATCTCAAATATTTATTAGTTCCTTGCTCTGTTACCTTCTAGTATTATTATTGAAAATATTATTTTGCCCAATGCTCCTGTTACTTCTTTTGAATCCATTTATTAAGTATAACGCATTTCAAGCTGATGATTTACAATTAACGTTGCCAGTTTATATACAATTTATAAATAAAAAAAAAATATAAATATATTTTTTGTTATGTGATATAATGTATTACTTAAAAATAAATTGTGAACTGTATAAGCATTGGCTTAAAGCCGTTTAGTAGGAGGTTGTACACTGTTTAGGACATGATGCGGTGCCTATCACTCTTTTATTGTTTTTAAACAATACCAGCATATTTTAAAATTGTACTAAAGATGCACCGGGTGCATGCACGTTATGAATTGATAATTGAAACTATATTCAATATTGGTACTCTTCCATTAGTGAGGCTTCCGTAAAGTGGGTTGGTTTTTTAAAAGATGTAGTCATGTGGTGCTTAAGTTCCTTAAATAAATGTTAAACCATTCTTATTATATATCTTATGTTCGCGGACCTCAGCGGGAAAACAATCATTGTCAAAAAGGTCATATTACAGACACCGAGCTAACATAAGGTGGTACATATCTTTTAAGGAAGCTGAAGTTGACTGCTGGCATCAGCATAATTTTTAAACATTGTTTACATTATTCTAGTTTTGTTTATACCACAGATGATCATGAATGTGCTCAAGGGAAAAATAAGTCTTACTAACCATATGCATACATATACATGTGGTTAGTTTTGTCTGTTAGGGAAATTTTTTTTATAGTCAACTAATTATCAGATTAAAACATATCATCAGAAACTAGATAAATTAAAAAATTTTGATGTAGAAAAAAAAATTATTACTTAAAAAAAGTGATTTAGAACAGAGATTCCCAACCTCTTTGGTTATGCGGACAACCAATTTTGAAAGGAAAAAAATACAATAAATGCACAACACTAATAGATGGGAAACACTAATCATGGCTTATTAGCTTATTTCTACAACCAAAGTTGCTGTCTCTATGCACTCCTGGATCAACCTACACACCCAGTAGTTACTAGCAACTGAGTGACTCTAATTGTTCTAATTGCTTGGGAATCACTGATTTAGAAAATAAAAAGACCAATATTATTTTGTGATTTCTCAATACAATTTAAAAAAAAAAACTGACTTAACTCTGCAATAAATATAGTAGTTAATAAAATATATAATTACTAAAACATAAATAAAAATAATTAAACAAAAATAATAATTTTTAATTTTTTTTCTGTAATTCTTGTAACCTTTTGTATAAATAAAGATAAAGATGCAAATCTGATATCTGAATGAAAAAATACTTCTCAAAGATTATCATCAAATTTGTATTGGAGAAGTTTTAGGATACTATTGCGACAAATTTTATTGAGAGAAATGTAAACTCAAAAATGTATTCAAATGTAAATAAAAATGTTTAGTCAAATTTTTTCCTACTTTATTGAAAAAATGCTTTGAGTTTAAGAAACTTAAATAGATAATAAAAATAATGTTTTTCTTTTAATACATATACATGTAAACTTTTTTAAGTCAATGAAAGTAAATTTTTTTCTCTATAATAATTCCGTAAATAATCTAATTTGCTTAGTTCTTGTGAGGTTTTCTAGTTTTATTGTTCTCTTTTCATAATGTTAACTTCTGTTTTTTTTTTTACAATGGTTTTTCATTTACTTTTTTTCAGTCCAGTAAATATTTATCATAAGACAATAGCACATAAAATAAAATAAGTGTTATGTAAACACTTATCAAAACATTTTAACACTCATATTTAAAATACAAATGTTAGCTATAATACTCTTGGTCTGACTTCCGTCATTCAAACATTGAGAAGTGGTTTCTTCACATTTGTTTAAAGTAATGAAGTAGTTACTTTATTTAGTATTTTTAAGTACACCTGAGAGTAACAGTGATAAATAATTTAATATAAATAAACATTTATATTTTATTTGATTTGTAACATAAAAATAACGTTTTTAAGAACTAGTGACAGCGCTACATCAATAATAATTTTTAAGAACTGGTAGATACGATGTTTGGAGCAGGACAAGCTACTTTTACTGTTATGGGAAATACACTACTGGAAGAGTGCATTGTTTTTAATGAAAATTGTGCTTTTTGTAATATATTAATAATTATAATTATAGAGAAAGAGCTATGTATAGCTAACGCAGTGACAATTTAGACATATTGTACTATACAAATACACATGCACTTTGTATTTCATAGTAACGATTCTAAAAGAATTGTTTATGAAATTAATTTTATTTTAAATTAATTTTTATTGTAAAAAACCTTTTATAAACGAGAGAACAAAATATTTTGTCAACAAATTTAGGATAAGTTAATCTAGTTTTAGTATTATTTTACAATGACTCAAAGTCATTTCCCTATGTGAATATTTTTTATGCCTCAAATTTTAAATTTTATAAAACTCGTGAATAAATTTTTAAAATATTGTCTTTCTTAGTTTTTATTTTAACACAAAAAACAATTGAAGCAATAGTTCACAAGTAGTATATGATTGTAAATTGTTTAATATTTGTACTAGAATTAAATATGTATGTTGATAATTTGAAATTATAAGTATAGTTAATAAGTGAGCTATTGAATATGTTACTATTTGACAGGAATATGATCGTCTAAAATAATGATGAAGAAAAGAAGAAGCTTTGAATAAGGGTAATAATAAAAAATTAAAAATTTAATAATTTGAAAATATGGTAAGGAAAAGATTATAAATAAATAAAAAATTATAAAGTAAACAAGTTTTAAGAATGTGAATCATATCAGAGTGTTTTGTGAGTTAGGGCATAGAGTTAGTTAGTTAGTTGTTTATTTAACCTCACTGGATGCACAGTGGGAGCTCTAAATTTTGCCTATCCAGGTTTAATTAGGATAGGGATTTTTAACGAGTACCTGACATCGTACAGGCTCGGGACCCCCATTTAACGTCCCTTCCGAAGGATAGCGTAACTAAGGATTTTTTACTCTCTTGAAAAAATCCTGGGCCACCTGCCGGGCTACGAACCCACGATCTTGGGCTTAGTAGTTTGTTACGCTAACCACTAGACCACAGGTGACCGTGTTATGTCTCATGTGTTAGGGCATAGATATATATGAATAGATTCTGTAAGGAGTATTTTCTTCATGCTGACAACCGTGATTAGAAGGAATACAATAAATTGTCAAGATAAGAATTTAAAGAAATTTTTTATAAACGAGAGAACAAAATATGTGGAAGTGGAAGCTTTATGCTAATTATATTTATATTAGACTGTCTCCTAAATCATTTTTCTCTGTCATGTGAGAAGATTTAATTTTTTTAAAACTTATTATAAAGATGTTTGGCAAAATTCTGACTTATATTATTTTTATGAAACCATTAAAGTCTGTTCGTAAAAGATCAAATACAGTAGACTTTCAGAAATTCCAAAAAATTATAACCCGGGAGGTTGGAACCAGTAAAAATTCAAATGAGCAAAATGGAAAAAAATTGAATTTCAAAATTTATTCATAAAATATTTTTACAGTAGTTAATTATTTTTCAGAAAACTCATGAATCATATTTATTAATATTTTCGGAGATGTATAATTAATTGCTCTGTTCAGTTTGCATTTAAATTAAATTTAATTCAAACCATAACTAATAAATGAAATTCAGAAAATAAATACTCTTCTAAATTATAGAAGCTCAGTTTTTAAGCTTAATATCATATATGATGTTTTTAGGTTAACTTAAATGTTCACTTATTTTTTTTACGTTCGAATTGGTAAGAGTTCACCATAATAAAATGGTTCTTTTTGTAACTTTATCAAAAGCCATATCTACACACGATATAACTAGTTTTTCGCCATATAAGTAGTGCTCCTGCCTTAGTAGTTTTTACAACATGGGCTGCTTAGTTATAAAGATTGCCAGATCCATTTTTATCACAAAATAAGTTAGTTATTCTATTAGTAGGGAGATTTCATCCTGTAAGGGTTCTCTTACATTATAAAAGTTATTAAAGGCATGTTGAAAATAACTTCAGATATGTAATCTTTAATAAGATTTCAGTTATATGCAAAGGGTTATACATCCTCGCGAAAAGTTTTGTTGAGTGGAGTATGGTTGTTTCTGTATTTAAGCAATTTATACACACCCCTTCAATGTTTTTCATCATACCTAAAATCAATAGCTTCTTTCATCTTCAACAATATTTTCAGATGACAATATTCCTATTTAGTAGTAACATAGTTGATGATTTGCTTTTTTTATTAATATTTTAATTATGGATGTATTGACTACATATTCATAATAGATGTTATTAGACGGCCATTCTTTCTCATACTTGCCTATAGCTTTGAAAACTACTGGGTTTTTTTCCTTTGCTTGAATACAGATTTAATAGGTGTCTTAAGTAAGTGTTTTTATAGAAAAAAAAAGAAATTGAGATATTATTGTCCAGCCAGCAGGATCGTCTGCCATTGCGGTTCACATAAAATTTATGACAGTTGCATTTTTTTCTTAGTAAATTTTCTAAGTAACTTAAGAATTGATTAAATGTATTTTCATCACTTTTATTAATAATTTCGGCTATGTTATGCGTGTCCTTTTCACAATTTAGGTACACCATTAATTCGATTGCTCACATTTTATAACATCAACGAAATGAACCCATTGTAGAGAGTGAAGTATGTTTTATATTTTGATTTTATAATTATCAAACCTAGTTTACATGTGCTTAGTGTTAATTGTTAATTTATTTATTTATACACATATCAGTTTTGTGTGGTGTAAACAAATATTGTAACTGTGTAATTTTAATTCCTTTTCATGCTCCTTTACATTTCTTATTCCCTTTCAAACCATTTTTAAATCATTATGTAGAAATAATAAAGTAGATACAATAAAATTCCAATTATACTTACGAATTGCACAAGTAAATCATGTGTTCTTTTTCTTGATGTTGTTCATATATTTTAACTTGTGGAATTCCTATTTCAAGACTCAGTTAACACTAAGCCGATCTAAACTAGGTATTTTTGTTTTGTTACATTTGTAGCATTTAATGTTGCAGAATGGTTCAATGATGAATGGAATGGAAAGATTCGTATGTCACATATGGAAAATCCTCTATAAATAAAAGTATTTTGTAACTAGCATTAGATTGTTTTTATTTTGTAAGTTAGAAAATTTGTTTATTTAGATTTTGAAGGAAAAAAAAAAGGCACCTATGTAACATATATCATGTATGAGACATTATAAATAAAAAATAAATATGTACAAAAGTTAATAAGATTTAATAAATAGAAATGTATGCAGGCTTACATTTCAAAATTTATCAGACTGCTACTGTGTAAATGAGTATCGCGTTATAGAATTGGTGCTTTAGCATTTGGTGCCCTACGGAATGCAAACCAGTAAGTTGACTTATTTTTACACCAATGATACAACATGAATTAGCAATTTTTTTAAAAAACATTTTTCAATTTTATTTTGCTAAGTAAGTGAATTTGAAAAAAAAAATGAAACAAACAAATTGAAAGTGATGTATCTCTTTTTATTTTATCACTCTATGCAGGGTCATGTATATATTGCGTTGGTATAGCTGCAAATCATGTAATTGTCCACGTTGAAAGACAATGCTACAAGACTTAAATTATTGTATTAAATTCTTGGATATTGTTAAATGCTTGTAAATATTAATTTTTCTAATTATGTAATTTATTTAATTTTATTAAATACACATATGAAAGATTCTTGCCTTTATTTTATATAATTATCCTTTCCATTAAATAAAATTATATATATATATATATATATATATATATATATATATATATATATATATATATATATATATATATAAGGATCCAAAGGAAATAACTCTAAAATATGTATGAGGCATTAAGGATCAAAAGGAGATAACTCTAAAATTCCTAATATTCACTTTATCATATTTCCTTATCAAGTTTAGTCTTGAAATTTTGCCTAACACGACACTTCGCCACCTTACTTTTCTTTGTTTTATCGTAGTTCTAGACCTGAAGTTTAAAAGCATAACGCATCTCTTGATGAGCGAAAAATTTGAAAGTCGATTTTTGAAATTAGGAGTTACCCACTTTCCATCATGAACACCGCTTACATTCTTTAGAGAACTTAAACTTGTAACATTCTATAGATTACTTGGAAAGAAGTTTTCTTGTAAAATATTTCATTAGCTTGTAAGACTTCGAATTTGGAAGATTTTGAAGTAAGTATGGTGATTGATGAAAAATAATTTTGAGACCTTTCTTGCTTTAAATAAGCACACAGTGAGACAGTTTAAAAAAAAAATTATTTTATATAGTGGACTGTACTATTTTAATGATTATCAGTTGAATTTTTAGGAAAAAATGACGCGTTCAAGATCAAGTAGAGAACTCCAAAATTTCAAAAATTGACTTTTCCACATTTTTTGCTAGTTTAGTCAAACAATTTTGCCTAAGATGACAGTTTTCTGCCTTATTTCTCATTGTTTTAATCCAGTTCTGAACCTGATGTTTTAGGAAGCATAAAGCATTGCTTGATTAAATGAACGAAAAATGTAAAAAAGTCAATAATACAAATTTTGGAGTTATCCCCTTTTGATCCTGAATGCCTAAAATATTGTCAGATGTAAGTTGTCTGAAGTGTATACTGTAATATGTATTACACATGATTTAAAACCTCAAAATACATAATGATCCTAAACTAAAAATTACAAATAAAATTGTAAATATATTTATAATCCTTCATTGTAAAAGAATTAAATGCTGCATAAGGCCAAATACATTATTAATGAACCAAAATGAAAATCTTAAAGTAGATCTAGTTATTTTATTCCATATTTTACTCTATATAAATAATTCATCGCATTTAATTTTGCATGCGATTTTCAACAATTTATTTAAGATTTTAGTTCTACTATGTACTTACATAGTGTTGCATGGTTTTACACCAGAAGCATGCGTATGTACCACGTCAAAGTGTGAAAATTGTTGGTTTAAACTCTAAAATAATCTTGACCTAAAACCTGAATGTTATCAAACCAAAAATATTATTTGAGGACAATGACGTCTTTTTTTTATAGGGTTTCATAACAAATAACTGGATTATAGGGCTTCAGAGTTCTTATGTAATCAGAGAAGTAAAATGTAATAGGCTATTGGGCTCAAATAAAGTAAATTATAGAACTGATTTTTATTTTTTTTATTATTTTTATGATTTAGTTATTAAAGATTTCATCAATGTAATAAAAACACATATAAACCATAAGTTGTAGTATTTAAAAATTGACTGATACCCCTCTTAAGCACTTAGAATACAGAATTTAACGGAAAATTGAAAATTTGTGGAGTATCTGCTCCATTAAATTTCTTTTGAACTCTTTTTGCATTTTAACTAATTAATAAAATTTAATTATGGAGAAGTTAATCATTTATAAAGCTCAAATGAGAGTTCTATGTTAAAAGGTCAATAGGGCATCTTCATTATAAATGTGTCGGATTATCAAAACGGTTGAGAAACAAGGTCAGAAACTAGCTGACTGATTTGAATGCAGTTGAAAGGTGAAGTAGAAATAAAACTTTCTAACTATCCGAACGATTAATTTTTTAAAGTATTTAACGTATTTAATTAACTCTTGTCAACTGGCATGTATGTGCACTATTAACATGTAATCAATAGTGATTATATAATAATGATAGATAGGATGTTGCAGGAAAGAATTGCAATATATTGACATTGTAATTTGTTCCAATAAAAATTGTAAGTAGTTTGAAACATTGCCATGAAATAGAAATGTTACCATATTTTTAATTCCAGATTTTTTACATACAAGGTAAACACAATTAGCGTATTTTCAGGATGCCACGTGTTTACATTAGAAAACCAGGAATGAGGCATTACAGAAACTATTATCCAGAGACTTTGGAACAAATTTTAACCAAAGTTAGATAATAAAGAATTTCTGTTTGTGAAGCCAAATATGGTATTCACGGAAATGTGGTATTAATAAATAAAAAAATAATATTGTTAAGAAAGTGGAGGGCAAATTTTTTTCTCTGAAGAGGAAAAATCAGTGATAAGACATCATCAGCCTATCCAGTTACGAGTTTCCCATAAACAAAATCTTCAAAGTTCCTGAACTTTTTTAATTACCTTTATACCTTTCTATATTTACCTTATCAGAATTTGGTTTATTTTGCGCTTAATGATTGTTCTTATTTGTGTCATCCTTAGAACATAAATTAGCTTTTCGTTTGTATATAAATTTTCCCTAATAAAAGATTTCTTATGTGCGGGATTGTGTAAATTTACTTATACATATATTTATTTTTTCAGAATACCAAGGTTAGAATATACAAGTTGCCTTTCCTTTATTAAATACTCATTAAAAACAGATGTGGCACTTAAGTCACCTGATAGGCTGGGGTGACAATGTACCACAAAAATATAAATTTTTGAAAAAACTAAAATTATGATGATATTTTCTTGAACGATAATGTATTTATGAACTATGTGGTGTTTTATTTTTAGTGAAATAATTTAATCTTCTCTAACAATATTTTCACAAAAACCTAATAAAGCAAAATAGTGGGACATTCTCACCCCATTTTACAGCATATTCAATTACAATATTATTTTTTTTACCTAAACATTCTTAAATACTGTAACATGTCAACTTTTCACCAGTTCATTCATTTATAAAAAAAAAAAAAAACATGTCAAATTTAGCACATGTAACATTAATAGTTCAGGCTCATCATTCAGAAACAGTAACGTCACTTAAAGATGTTCAATTAAATATTCAAGGGACTTCATAATAACAATAACTAGAATAATACAATATTTACATAATAACATGAATATAATTATAAATCAAAGAAAGAGAATTAGAAAAAGTACTACAAAAAAAAAATAGCATACAAATTTACAATAAGAAGAAATAGGCTAATAGAAAAATAAATAAGAGCATCTAATAATATAAAAAATAATATCATTATGAATGAGGAATATTTACAGTAATTCATCATTCGATTATGTTGAATATATATATTACATTTTGTTTATTTGAGAGCATCTGTTTGAGAATTTAGGAGATGTAGGAAAAGTTTAGATTTGAATGTGGATAAAGAAGACCCATGGCGGATATCGGGTGGGAGAGAGTGCCAAAGGGAGATAGAGCGGGCGAGAAAGGAACGAATAATATAAAGGAAACAAAAACGACTGCTGATATTTCAGTACGGAAAGAGAACAAAATAAAAAATAAGACTAACTAAAGAGAATGTCAAACTCAGAGTCCAACAAGATCAGAAATAGAATCTCACTGCCGACTAGATCCTAGCACAGCTACAGAATCAAAAGGTTAGAGGACAAATGTTGAAAAAGATCTAATAAAATATTGAAAATATACAGACCAAACAGTGTAATATGTTGTTTAGTCTTTTAATTTTATTTTTTTTTTAAAGAACAAAGTAATCCATAATGACCTTAACGTCCCGTTTATTGCTGATTTGGCCCGAATCCGATATCAATCTTTTCATGACAAACTTCATTTCCACCCAAACCCACTAGTTTCAAACCTCGCAACCTCTTCAATTCCTGATAATCCTCCGAGGTGTCTGAAAATAAGATGGCCTCGTGACCTTCTGAGCTGAACTTTTTATTTGAGAACTACCACTGGGTAGTTTCTCTACTTGTCTTTTCATGTCAATGTATTCACTCATTATATTTACTTGATGTATTCTGTATACAGTTGTAAATTTCAATAAATATATTTTTTTTAAAAAGTTTTCAAAGAAGATATACATCATGTAAAGAAATTATTGCATCCTAGCTCATGTATTCAATAGATATTATTGATTTATCTATTCTTTTAAATGCTTTATATCTTGTGAGGATTCGTACTGTTTATTTACTTGTTATTATTGTTTGTTTATTTTTAAAAAATTGTTTTCTGTCCCTTTTTATAAGCTTTATGATTTGTATCATGTACCCTTCTGGGGTACATTGTTTCTATTTCTGTTCATGTTTGTTATTCTAAAGTGACATAGTTCCAGAATAAAGTTACTTCTATATTCTATTCTAAAAATATAATCATAATTGGGCTTATAACTTTATTTAAGAAAACAACACTATTTTAAACTAGTGATATGATTGAACAATATGGCCTCCCTTTACTACAAGCAAACAATCTGCTGTAGCCCATGCTATTAGTCTTGATTTCTTCTGCTTGTTCAAAATAAAATTCGACGAATAGGGCAATGATATATTTTGTATATTTATCGATAGTTTATTTGAATCGCTATTATTTAAATAAACCTGTGAATCATAATTATAATTTCCCAAAACGATGACGAAAGCGGAACTCTTGTCACACAGCCAGCGCATGTATCGAACACGACATCGATAATTAGGACAATCAGATTTTATAACATTTCATTAAGAATAATTGTAACATCATTATCGTTCACTATGGGTCAGCTGCAATCGTTTATTAATCTCTGCTCAGTCTAATTATGTTTTTTTGGAATCCGTTGTTATATCTTGGCTGTACATTTTCAATTGCACTATGCAATAAAACGTTACCTTTGCATCAAAGTTAAAAAAAAAAATCTATTTAATTTCCGGTTAGTATATAGTTTTTTTTATTTTATTTTTTTAACGTCGCTTCGACTGCTCATTTTTTCTGCTCCAACTTTCTTCACTCCAAAATAAGCAAATTACAAATTTTCCACAAACTGTAATATTTTGTCTCTGTTTTCGAGCCACATATATAACAAAACACGTCTGGACTGTTGACACACCCGCGCCGTGATGCACTCGTCTCAAATTTGACTAAATTGGGAGTAGGCCAGCGGCTCTTCTACATCTAAGCTAGAAAGGTCCTACGTAGGGCCTCTCTTAAATTTTTCTCTCCCTTACGCTAGAGATATACAATCGTGATAGTAAAACTTAGCGTGATAGGAATATAACTCTAACGGATTTGAACTCACCATGGAAAAATTTCGTAGACAAATGCATCAGAAATCAAACATACCATTTCATGCAGGATTGTGTAATAGAACATATATATGAATAATAAAATGACAGAATGTGTTTACAGAAAGGTCATAATGTAAAGAAATGTAAATAGTAAGAAAAACGAGAAAGTAAAAAGTAAGAACCAATACGAAAAATACAGAAAAAGGTACAAATGTATAACTATGGAAAAGTTAGTAAAATTACAGGTAATGATATAAAATGGATGATAATTTACGTATTAGAAAGTTATATAAATGTTAATAAAAATATGATGTAAATGTATGAATATTGAAAATTTTTATATTATTAATACAAAATATGATGCCAATGTGTACATTATATATGTATACAGTATTACATATATACTACAGCTATTCATTTCTATACAGCTCTTCAATATTTATACATTAACGTCATATTTCTACCTTTTCCTGTATTTTTCATATTGTATCTGGGGCGACCTATGGTCTAGTGGTTAGCGTAACAAACTACTAAGCCCAAGATCGCGGGTTCGTAGCCCGGCAGGTGGCTCTAGGATTTTTTAAAGGGAGTAAAAAATCCTTAGTTACGCCGTCCTTCGGAAGGGACGTTAAACGGGGGTCCCGAGCCTGTACGATGTCAGGTACTCGTTAAAAATCCCTATCCTAATTAAACCTGGATAGGCAAAATTTAGATCTCCCACTGTAGCATCGTCCGATTAGCCAATAGCAGCATAAAGTGACGTTAAATGAACAAACAAACATATTGTATCTTTCTTTTTACTTTCTCGTTTTTCTAACTTTTTATATTTCTTTACATTATCACCTGTCTGTACACTCATTTTGTTATTCACATATATCTTTGATAGTCTATCCCAAGCTATATTTCGTTACTTTTCATAACTATTTATGTTATTCTATAATTCTTAGTAACGCAACGTTCTTATAGTTATTTTCTGTTTTCTTTCTTAGCCCTGAAGATGGCCTACATCGTAGGCCGAAACGCTGGCACTAGTAAACAATAATTTTTTCTTATTTGGTTATTATTGACTACACCCCCTGACCAATTTTATCCACATATGAATAATCGTTGGCTTGTATCCAGTACAACCACTAACATGAATTGAACTCGAGACCCATCTTCGGTTATAGAGGTAAATACAAGCTTTTTTATTTTTTCAATGTTCTATAATTAGATGCCCCAGAGCCACTATAATTCATCTACCTATTATCGATGTATCATGTCTTCGAGATTTTGTCTAGTGGAGATCTTCAGGATGTTTGTGTTCCTGTACCACTCTTAGCCCCTGTAGGTTAACAGAGTTTTGACCTCGGAGATTCGCTGAAGGAAACCTAGATAACTATAAAGATATCTCGGGGTATCTCGGGTTATCTATAGAGCAATTATTATCCAATTAATTCGATTCAAAGTCCAACAGCCACGGGATATGGGCGCCCCTTTTCCTATTGTATCTGTCCAGCCGAATTTCTTCAGATTTTTTTTATTAATAAATTATCACCAAGATAAATAAAATTAAAGATGGGAGCGGAGTGGCTCAGTGGTAGAGCGCTGAGTTGCCATGCCGGAAATCCTGGTTCAAATCCCGCTGCAGGCCATGACTTTTATTTAGTCTGTTTGCAGTGGGAGATGGATCATATAGGATCTAGGACCTTCCTGGGCCCACCGAACCTCTGTAAAATATTATAAAAATATGGTACCCAAAATAAGGGGAAAAATCTATCGGTGGAGGGTGGCCTAGGGCAAGTCACCTCCTTGCAGAACCGTTTTCCATGAAACAGTACAGTCTCTACCATGTACTGAACCCCAGACCCGTTCACAGGTTGTAGTGGTACAGGTTTTGAAATAAAATTAAAAGTGTCTAGAAGAGAAAAGTGTAAGATTTCATGAAGCACACATTTTTCCAAATATTTTTACTTATACGTATCGTAGTTCGTTATAGAAAATAAAATAAAAACAATTTTATCTGCAGCCGATACTAAGGATTGATTAAAACTTGGATTTCTACTATAATAGTTCAAGAGCAAACAAATGTTTTACAGTAAATAAGTACGAGTATTGTAATCATATTAACATAAGTAAAGTAATCATAGTAAATATATATTTATTGTCAATAGAATTATTATTAATACTGGTGGGCCTATGCCAATCTACGGATAGTGGTTCGTTAAACAAGTTGTTTAGCATAATTTTTTTTATTTTTGAGTGGATAATTCTAATGATGGATTGAATTGTTAGAGGCTAGTTGTAACTAGTTCTTACAAACAGCTCTTGGTTTGACTTGATACCGCAAACCATGCACCCACTCCAGGCATATTTCCTCTGAAGATAGCTTACTTCGAAGGCCAAAACGTTGGCACAATTAAAAAATAAGTTTCACTTATTTTTTGTTGTCTCTGGATGCACCCCCTGACAAATTCCATCCATTATTATAATTATTTTTAGCATTGGATTGATGATATGAAACCTATCCAGCGCAGTTCTATGATCTTACACTGCATCAGTGCCTCTTAACATTTTTTCTACCACGCCTCATCCTTGTTGAAATGAAATCCTTCTTTGCACAATACATTAATTGTATGGGTATAAGAACAACAACAAGTATTAAATTGAAAATAAAATATGTATACTGTCACCAGATACAAAATTATAAGTTTTAATTTAATTTTTTTTTATTATTTATTTATTGATATTTACAACTATATTACAGCAATATAACAAGTAAATTGGCTGAATGATACATAATGACATGATATAATGACAAGTAGAGAAACTACCCACTGGTAGAACTCAAATCGCATGTTTAACTAAGAAGGTCACGTGGCCATCTTCTTCTCAGACGCCTCGGAGGATTATCGGGAATTGAAGAGGAAGCTAGGTTTGAAACTAGAGGGTTTGAGTGGGAATGAAGTTTGTTATGAAAGGATATATACCGGGTTCGGGCCAAATCAGCAACAAATGGGACATTAAGGTCGTTATAGATCTTAACAAAATAAGGAGCGTTGAGGATTTTACGAAGGATTTTGGATTGTAGGGATTGGATACGAGAAGAATTCGATGGCTTAGTGGAGCCCCAAAGCTCTACTCCGTAAGTCCAAATAGAAGTTTTAATTTAAGATGAAGAAGTAGGTAAGAGAAAAACAACAAAAACTAAGGAAGAAATGTTTTTATTTTCAACAGTCTTCAAGCCCACTAGGTTGGGAAGGAGTCAACTACAGCCTTTTTATCCTAAATATGATGGAGAGAAAAGATTCCAGTTTTATTTCTGGTCTAATATTCAAAGGTTAATATTGACCTCAGAAGATTCTCTAGATCCGGCAGGGTCAATTCTAGGTTGTTAGCAGATTCAATAATTTATTTGTCACAGCCAGATTTCGACCCGGGACCTTCGGCACAGCACCATAGCGCTCATTTTACTGATCTATCTTGCACCCCTATTAATTATTTGTGTTAATTAATTCATACAGTGATACTAGTTTAATTTTTTCATATAATGGTGCTTAACGAATGACTTTCACAATGATTCTTTCTATGAAGTAATCCGGTGCGGCAAACCAGTCCCTATAAAGTGGTACCCTTAATAAGGGGAAAACCTGGCGGTTGAGCGTGATGTGGGACAAATCACAAGCTTTGTCCTAGAAACAGTACTCTCTACTATGTACTGAACTCTTAATGGGTTATAGTAGTACAGGTAGGTAATTAAATAATACCTTAATACATACTTGGTACTATACTTGGTACATCCCACCTCTATCAGCATTCACAATTTTGTAGCATATGAGGCTCGTATTATGCAATGAGACTTATCAAATTGATGGATAATAAACTGCAGCGATTCTTTCACAGTTTACTTTTTATTATCTTGGGCAATACTGATAAGAAAGAATGAAACCGATACATTGTTATTGATTATTCGACATTATCGATCTAAATTTAGTGAGCTGGCATTCGTTTTTTCCATTACGAATGGTCAGGATTTTTATTTTACACATTTATTACAGCAATAGAAATAAAATAATGCAAATAAAATGTATTACAATATAATTAGGGGATTAAAATGCGTTGATTAGAGGGCTGGCTATGTCAGGGTTTCGAATTCGTTATTACAATACAATAAAAAAAAAGATAAACCTTTCGATTAATTATAGATAGATAGATATAGATAGATATAAAATGCTCTTTATTAAATTATTTACAACTGTTCTTTTTTTAATTTTATTTTTCACATTAGCAACAGCATGGTACTTATACCGTCTGCCGGGAGTTTGATTAAACTACTAAACAACAAAATGAGCGTAGTTATGAAATGTAGAGGGGAACTTCTGAATCTAAATTACAAACCATTTGAAATTGATTCGCAAAATATACAGCTATGCTCACTGTGTAATCTGAAAGAAATTGAAAACAGTTTTCACTTCCTGGCAGTGTGTCCCGTCTTAAAATTGTATAGAAAAAAATTCTTAAAATATGAGCTGATATCAAAACAAAAATTAATAGATATTCTGAATGGAGAGAATTTTATAGGTTTATATAATTTTGTAAGTAATGCAGGTCGTTATAGACATTTTTTAATTTCAGAATTTAATTATTAATGTCAAAAAGAAATTTGATTTATTTTTAGTTAATTATATGGATTGTTCTTGCTATTTAATTAATTATAAATTTATTATTTAAAAACTAATTATTGTTGAGGATTATATTTTATATTAACGAACGACTTCCTGAGATGTTAATAAGGGCCCTGTGGATTGGAAAGCATCTAATGGGTAGACCGAGGGGTAGGTGGGAGGATTAATAGTGATCTGGCGAATTTGGGTTTGGGTAGTGGTCCGTGAACAGAAGTTTGTAAGCAGAGATTTGTGGTAGCGGCATCGTGACTTCGGGTTCACTAAGCTTTATTATTATTATATATATATATATATATATATATATATATATATATATATATATTATATGGAAGAGAGTTAGCTCAGACGTAGACTGCTTAGGATCATGGGTTCAAATCAGGCTTTAACAGATAAATTATTTAAACTGTAACGGCCCTATATGGACACTCTTGGATCTGTAGACCCTTCTGGGGCCTACCCTTAAATGAGGGAAAACCCTGGCATTTTAGCGCGATGTCTAAAATACAGCACACCCCCTACCATGTACTGACCCAAAAACTTCATGGGTTTTAGCCATCAAGTTTTTTTTTCTAAAAATAATTATTCTTATAAATTTATTTTTATTTTTTAATTAATAATTCGAATATACTAGATTTTTTGTCTGGTTCTTGAGATCGCTATACATATATATATTTCGATTTAGTCATATTCATGCCCTAAAAATGAAAATATGATTTTTTTTTTCATATATTTGGCATATAAGCCATCACTATTATTGATACTTGCTGCATGATCTTAAGTCAACTCACACCTCACCTCAACAGCTCCATCCTTACAAAGTGTTAATTATGAGGCTGTTTATCATTGTTGGAAGCTCGCCAATAACCTTCTAAGCCATAAGCTTGATCTACAAATATATTTTGCCAATAATTAAGATATAATGTTAAAATAATAAATAAATAAAACTTGAGGCTAACTAATTCAGTTGAAAGTACTTCATAAAAAAACAACAAAAACGTTGTATTCCCAAGGTATTAAGCGGATGACTACAAATTACATACAATTTTATGTTACATTGTAATAATAAAACATTTCTTAAATATAAGACAGGGAAAGGGGTAGCTCACTTAGTTGCTGTGCTTAAAGTTTCGAATCCGGGTGAGGAGGATAAATTATTTAATCTTTTAACAGCTATAGATGGGTCCTGAGGAATCTACTGATCCACTTGGAACTAGCATAGCCATTATAACTTTATTAGTGGAAAAACCTGTTGATTGAGCGTAATCTTGGACAAATCAAATCCCTGCACATCCGTTGTCAAAAAAACAGTACAGTTCAAACATGTCTTCAACCCACGACCCATCATGGATTGTAGAAGACCCTTCATCTCGATTTATTTCAATGCGACGAGTTCTAAAAATATCCTCTGGGAAGGAGCCAATGGAGGTGTCGGAGAAGGATGTCAAGATCAGGGTCGCCTCAAACCGAACAATACATCTTCTCTAATACCACTTGAGATCAATCAAGAAGTATTATGTTTTATTATATAATGTTTATTATATTTTTCCTTTACATAATGAAGCAAAAGATTAATTTTACGTACACTACGACACGCACTTCCTGTACTTCTGATAATTAAAATGTTTTCAATACACCAAAAATAATATTTACTACAGTTTACAGATAGGAATTCTACGAATATATAATGAAAACAATTCAGAAGGAAAATACGGTCCAGATGATCTAAGAAAATTCTTAAATAGTAAGGAAAAATTATAAATAACTTATATAGATATATATATAAGCAATAAATAGGACATTAAGGTCATTATGGATGACTTTATTCGTAAAAATTAAGGAGCGTGAATGGTTTTAGGAAGAGATATGTGTTGTACAAGAGGATATGGATGGCTTAGTGGAGCCGCAAAGTCATATAATAGTCATGTATATGAGTATTTTGTAATTAATTTTGAGGTGAGAGCGTCTGTCTAGTAAGTGTTAAAGTAGCCTGAAACGGGGAAAAACTTGGAAATTAAAATAAAAAAGAGGGAAAAAACCGTACCACGACTGTTATTCAGAGTGAGGAAAACTCAAATAAGATAAAGAAACGATTAAAAATCAAAGGAATATTAAGGGGGTAATGTTAAGGACTATCTTTTAAATTTTTGCTTAAATACCCATAGGGTTTTCACACTTAGATCTACCAAGGTATGGCAATTTTGACTAGTTCATTATTATTTTTTATTTTAGTTCCTCCCTAGTTACATCCAGGTTATCATGTCTTTATATAATAGTTACTAATTACAAAAAAAAAATTACTGACTGTAACATAAAACGCGTTTCCACTAAAAAATATATTTCCATACATAGGCAAAAAAAAATGGATTTAAAGTAAGTGGAATTTAAGCTCAGCGTGGAGAGTGCTGAATTGAAATGCCGAAGATTCCGGGTTTATTCCAGCTGAGGCAGATATATTATTTAAATTGTCAGCAGCCGTTGATGGACCCTATGGGATTTCTCAGATACTTCTAATGGCTCAACCAGCCTTTGTTAATTGGGTACCCTTAATTGAGGAAAAACATGGTGGTTGAGCGTGACCTCGGACATATCTCCTCTTTGGACAACTGTTGTCCTTTAAACACTACAGTTTCTACCCTTTACTGAGCCAAATACCCTTCTTAGGCTGTAGTAATATAGGCTTTATTTTACCTCATATTATATAAGCTGGTCTGAATTAAATTATACACGGGTGGTTTGAAAAGTATCCGACCTAACAAAAATACAAGACATTATTTCTGAATTTTTTTTTTCAACATAGTCTCCTTGTAACTCTACACACTTCTCCCAGCGATGCTCCCATCTCTGTAACCCGTCCAAAAAGCACTCGGCGTTTTTCTCTGCAAAATAATTGTTCACGAAGGTGATTACCTTTTCATTTGACGAAAATCTCTGTCCTTCAAGCGCAATTTTTAGATGAGGGAACAAAAATAAGTCGCTTGGGAATAGATCTGGTGAGTTAGGGGATTGGTCAAGGAGTGGGTATCTCGGACAGCTTTGACGTTAACATTGGCTTAAGACAGGAGGACCCATTATCGCCGTTACTGTTTAACCTTGCCTTGGAAGTGGCAATTAGAAAAATAAAGAAGAACCCTGAAGGCACTATCTATAATAGGCTCACACAGCACATGGCGTATGCGGGTGATGTTGTCATTACTGGCAGGTCCAAGGCAGGCGCAGTTGAAGAGTTCAAGAATGCCGCATATGATTTAGGACTCATGATCAGTTATGAAAAGACTAGATATATGAAAACATCTCGGCAGATCAGGGAGAGGGTAGAAACTGTTGTATTGGGAGAAGAGGCATACCAGAGCTGCGATACATTTAAGTACCTGGGGGGAGTAGTGACTGAGAATAACAGTGTGGAAGCCGAAATAAAATGCAGGATGGTTGCAGGAACGAGATGTTTCTACGCCCTGCAAAAGGCACTCCGATACAAAAGTCTCTCCAGGAAAACAAAGATATTTATAAACAAAACAGTGATTAGACCAGTTGTTTTGTCTGGCAGCGAGACGTGGAACTAACCAAGGAAAACAGGAAAGCCCAGCTGGTCTGGGAGAGAAGAGTCCTGAGAAGGATTTTCGGAGCGCTCAGAGAATAGAATAGATGGAGAATTAGAAGCAATGCCGAGCTAGAGGAACTATATGGTGAGCCAGATATCATCACGGTTATTAAGAAGAGCAGAATCAGATGGCTGGGTCATGTTGAGGGAATGAGTCCCTGCAGATTGGCAAAAATTATGCTGAGTGGTACACCAGGAGGTAAAAGAAAGAGAGAGAGACCCAGGAACCGATGGATCGGTGATTTGAAGGACTTGAGAGTGATGGGGATCTGAAATTGGAAGAGCCTGGCGGTGGGCCGTGGGGAGTGGAGTAGAGTGGTGGCAGAGGCCCAGGTCCTACAAGAGCCTGGCGGTGGGCCGTGGGGAGTGGAGTAGAGTGGTGGCAGAGGCCCAGGTCCTACAAGAGCCTGGCGGTGGGCCGTGGAGTAGAGTGGTGGCAGAGGCCCAGGTCCTACAAGAGCCTGGCGGTGGGCCGTGGGGAGTGGAGTAGAGTGGTGGCAGAGGCCCAGGTCCTACAAGAGCCTGGCGGTGGGCCGTGGGGAGTAGAGTAGAGTGGTGGCAGAGGCCCAGGTCCTACAAGGACTGTAGAGCCCATTAGTAAGTAAGTAAATTTGTCTTAAATACCGATATTTCGATAATGTGGTAACAGTAAAATATTTTAAATGAAGGGGATTGTTAAACAATTGGTTTTTAGGTAATTTTGTAGATTATTTTTATTGATGTGTGTTTCTATTAATAAATATATTTTTTTATTAATAGATAATTTTTTTTTCAAAGATTGGGTATAAAAAAAACTCGATATTACATCTTTGTTTTCGTACCAAAGAAATCAATTGTTCTTTTATCTTTAACCTTATGGAAGGTCCGCGTTTGGTTTTTTCACTGTTTTGGGTGTTTTCATGTTTTATCTATTGTTTACGAGATATTTTAAAGAGGTAGGATTAATTTGATAATTTTCTCTTTGATTGCCATTTATCAAGGCGCTATCAGTCGGTACCCTCAGCTATTATCAGTTTTACTATGTCCTAACAGATCGTTGAGTATTGAGGAAAAAACTACTTTTGATTGCATTTGATACAGTTCATTTCGACAAATAATGATGTAACTATGCAATAAAATGGTTATCTAATGGGGCATTCACACTTTGCCAAAGAAGACTTACAGAAGTTCAGAAAAAATAGTCTATTTATATGATTCTGTTGTGCGACTGGAAAGACTCATAAAAATTTGGACGAGAAAGACATCAGAATCATCTCAAGACTTTATTTTAACTAAAATGCTTAGAGTGCTGCCAATGGGTAGTGCCTCTACATGTCCTTTCATGTATTTATTTATCCATACAGCCCTTGTACTAGATGTATATATTACAGTTGTACAATTCAATAAAATAATTTTAAAAAAAAACAACTAAAAAGCAGAAGTCAAAATCGAAAATCTACAATCCATCTAAATTTAAATAAAACGAGGAATTTAGCAAGTATTAGTACTCTCGCCAATATTCAATATTTACTCGGAAGAAATTATGAACAATTCATTTGGGATCGAAAGAAGAGGAATCAAACTAAACGGAAAAGTGATAAACAATATCAGATACTCAATTCTGATAGTGGCCACCTCAGGTAATTTATAGTTGCTGGAGAAGATGACCAGATCTAGCAAAGAACAGGGACAGACTTTAAATTACAAAATGACCAAGTTTATGATCATATCAAGGAAACACCAAGCCGATTTAAATCTCGTTTTAAGAAATCAAACGATTAATAGAGCAGAGAAATATAAATACTTGGACACAGTGATTAAATCATGAGAATGATTGCTCGGAAGAAATCAGAATACGAATCGAACAGCTAAGAGCTAATGAGCTTTATGAAGATGAAAAGAGCATTTTGCAGCAGAGATCTTCTGTGTGAGACTAGAAATAAGATTATCTGTTCTCGGTGCTCTTTCCGGAGTAGAGTGCTGGAACTTAAAGAGAACAGAAATCCAAAGACTGGATCCCTTTGAGATGTGGTTGTACAGCGTAATTCACAAAATAAGTTGGATGGATACAGTTACAAACGATACTGTTATGCAGAAGATGAGGAAAAAAATGTTGTGATAACTAAAAGAAAGCTAAAATACAATACCTGGGAAACATAGCGTGAAGTTGCACACAACATAAATATGATATATTGCTGATAATGCAGGGAAAAATTCAAGGGAGAAGTGTAGGAAGGAGACAACGCCTGAAAGAATGGTTCCAGGGCTCAACAAAACAGTTTTTCAGACCAGCCATATCCAAAATTCGAATAGCCTTAATAATGGCCGATTTTCGGAAGAAGTTGACTCGACGCTCTACTGCTTCTAAAGTCCGACTTTCCAGTTCTTTAATGCATTGAAATAAGTGTAAAAACAAAAATAGATAGCTTCATTTTTTATACAACAGCTAACTCAATAGAAAAAATGAATTTATTTACATTAATTTTGGGTTTGTATAGCTTTAAAATAATGTAGTAAAGTATATATACTAGATATATTGAAAACAACTCCTATCACATTATTTGAAATCGTTGTTTTTTTTTCATTAAAAATATGCTGACGTAACAGTATTATCATCAAAGTACATATCGTATTATCATTATTAAAAAATCCGTTCTTTGGATTGATTTAAAAGATTTAGTTATTGCATTATACACTGATTAAAGACGTTCAATATTATCTCGATTGGGGTATTTTCTAGAAGATCCCCACCAGTTACTTTAATATCAGTTGCCTTTATTGATTACTGTTATAAATAACCTAATAGAAATAAAAGAACATTTGTTTGTATTAATGTATAAGTTAAAACACAACAAATAACCAATACAATTATAGATATACATTTTCAATTTGGAGGACAAAAATCCACCATATTCTTCAGGATCTGCTAAAATAAATCCCCTGTTTTCGTAGCTCCTTCTCCAAATATATTCACACAGGTACAGATCTATCATCGTCCGCTGGGTACCGCATTCTCTCTTGTTCCTTCTTTTGAAAGAGTATGAGCTCCTGTTTGTATATCCACAAAAGTTTTGGAATAATTGACAGTAAAATGTCTCAGGTTCATAGCTTCAATGGATTGAATATTATTGTATGCTTTCCAACAATCGGAACAAACATTAGTTCCGGGACGTATAGAGTATTTAATGCACTCTATCAAAGTCTCTGTAGTTCAATCAGGAACTGCGTAAAGAAAGCATTCCCGATCGTCCCTACATACTCCTCCAAATACCCATTGTTGCGGGTATATTCTTCCCATGTTATACTTCCTCCGTGTGAAGCATGTTTCGTCTATTTCGACACACATTCCCTCGCCTCCTATAATTTGTGTATAGGATAATAATAGGTCATTAGGACATACTTCCCTCAGGAAGTTTTTCCAGTCAGTAATGGTACTGTTGGACATAGTTAATCACGTTTGCAGAATTTTGTAAAAGTGTATTCATAACACCAAGAGTATATAAATAAAATAGATTATCTTATAGGAAGTTTACTCGACTCAAATCAAATAGCTGCTCTCATACCCCTCTCTTCTCTGCATTCTCGTCTACTGCATTTTCATCTTGATAATAAAGATGAAAATGCAAAGATTTTGACTCGTGAAGTAAAGATTTTCACTAACACTAAGGTTCGTTTCATGAACAGAGTATTTTTATTTGTGTAATGACCCAATCTTGAGCTTATTTTAAGCTTGGTTCTTGATTTTTAACTATTATCCCCAATTCTAAGAATTTTATTTTAATGAGTGAGTAAATTATATGAACTATAAGTAAACTACATGATTTTATCTTTCTTCACATTTTAATTTTTATTAGTTCCTCAAGTTAGTATCCTTGGCCCAATCCTTTATGTAGTTTATACAGCTGCCATCCCAACTCATCCTAATACTATCCTTACCACGTATGCTGATGATACATGTGTATTATCAGTCAACACCAATCCAGTTATTGCATCCAAAAGCCTCCAATCCCATATCACTGATCTTGAAGAATGGTGTCAAAACTGGAGAATTAAAATAAATTCTCAAAAATCGCATCAAATCACTTTTACCTTACGTCGTAAACCAATGACTTCCTGCTCTTCAGTATCCTTTAATAATATCCCACCGGTGCCTGTAGAACAGATCCGATACTTAGAGTTGCATCTCGACAAACGATTAACCTGGAATCCTCATACTAGACTGAAAATACAAGAAACCGCTACTTCAACACTTACTGGACAAACGCCCTAACCTCCCAATTAACTACAAAAGACTCATCTACATGACCATCATACGACCTATTTGGACCTACGGAGTAGAGCTTTGGGGCTCCACTAAGCCATCGAATTCCTCTCGTATCCAATCCCTACAACCCAAAATCCTTCGTAAAATCCTAAACGTTACTTATTTTATTAAGAATAAAGTCATCCATAACGACCTTAATGTCCCATTTGTTGCTGATTTTGCCCGAACCCGGTATCTATCCTTTCATAACAAACTTCATTCCCACTCAAGCCCTATTTCTCAAACCCTCTAGTTTCAAACTTAGCTTCCTCTTCGATTCCCGATAATCCTCCGAGGCGTCTGAAAAAAAGATGGCCACGTGACCTCTTAGTTGAACTAGTAATTTGAGTACTACCAGTGGGTAGTTTCTCTACTTGCCATTAATTCATGTCATTATGTATCGCATAGCCTATTTACTTGATGTAATATTGTAATACAGTTGTAAATATCAATAAATAAAATAAATTTAAAAAAGGTGGCTTTTGAAGTGATTGATAACAGTCAGATTAGTAAATCATGTTTGGTAGCTGATTATTTCAATTAACATTTTTTAAATTAATATTATTTTAAAATCATTTATTGAACCCTACAGAGATTTAAAAAAAAATAATTCTATTAGGTTATAACTAACAGTTATCAATAAAAGTAACTGATACTAAAAATAACTGGGGCGGGGTTTCTAGAAAAAACCTTCGATTGTTTTCTTTCACCTCAGGCACCAACTATAATCATTATCTGTTTTACTTTTTTAGTTCGGCATGAGAGGGAAGCAGCTCTATCTTTAGAGTGCTAAGATGGTAATGTATAATGGTTTGGTAAATTAATTATTTACTCTGCTAACAAGAAAGGATGGACCCTATGGCATCTATACCCTCCATGGACCCTCCTGGGGCTCACCTAGCCGCAATAAAGTAGGCATTCTAAATTGGCGGTTGGCTTCACAAAAGTGCGGTCCCTACCATGTACTGAACCCAAGATTCTTCCTGGATTATAGACGTTATTTTATTTTATTTTTTTTACTGTAGTTCTGCTACAAAAAATAAGAAGAGTCAGATGCTTTCTTACACTTTGAATAAGTTGAGAATGTGAAGAAAAAAAAACTCTGAAGAAAATATGAAACTGGAAAAAGGAACTGGCAACAACAAATTACTTTAGCGAGCTATTAACGAGCCTAAAGACTCCGATAACTAATTGAGAAAAGGACGTCACTAGTGATAGTTAACAACAATATTTACGAAGCCCCAGGTAGCACTACATTAAATGACGTCATTGGTAGGCCTATCAGTGTAGACAATTGCAGGGCAACCTTGGTTCCTAGATGGTTTCGACCTTAGATGGGTTTGGAGGTCGTGGTATAGCCATGGAGGACATCCAAGAACGAAACAAGAGACTATATTTAAACCACCGTGATCAATGTCAAAGAAGCATATATGCTTCTATCTATATATATTTGGAGCATATATGCTATTTTTATCTAATGTATATACTTACTTTCTAACATGATACATACTATAATAACTATTCCCGACGTTATATTATAATATTTAGTATTGTTATGTCCTCAAACAGTACTATTATGCTTTATTCTAATTATATTTCTAGAAGAGATTTATGTTTATTTATAATACTGGCTACTTAATCTCGACTTTATAAATACAAGGTACTTTTCAGTTATGAGAGCTTCAGTTAATAAATACAAAACGGTCTTTAGGTGACGTTTTGATGATTTACTGGTCTCATTTGCACGCCTTAACAGTGAAAAATAGGCAAGTAAAAATAAATTGAAAATAAATAAGGGGGAAAACAGCCATATTTCCCCCCTTATTTTGGGTACCCTATTTTTATAACATTTTATAGAGGCTGGGTGGGCCCCACGGAGGTCCTAGATCCTATATGAACCATCTCCGTCACCAAACAGACTAAATAAAAGTATTGCCTGTAGCGGGATTTGAACCATTTTCGGCATGGCAACTCAGTGCACTACCACTGAGCCACTCCGCTCCCTAATGCTTAAATATTTACAAATTGACGACAAGATATATTTTACTTCATCATTCAGTATAACTGCATGTGTTACTTGTGAATACTACTCTGTAGTGTGTGAAACTGGTTGAGGGGATAAAAGTAATCGAGTTGGTTATTTTTTTTATTTTTTTTTTTGGAGGGGTTTAATATACTAAATGGCCTTCGTAATTGCTTATATATTATCCTCTGTTTATCTGGTATTTAATATGTATACATTTATTTTATGAACTGTTATTTTTGAAAGTGGGATAAGCCCTCATATTCGCTATATTTAATAAAGATTTCCACTTGAACTGCTTCAAAAATATGTCCAAACGGGCAAACGTTTTTATCACTTAGCACTTAGCAAAGAGAGATGACACGATATGGTTATTTAATCTGTTACACCATCTAAATTTTATAATGAAATAATACTCATTAAAATCGTATAAAAGAATAAATGATTTTTGTTTTACATCCAAATGGATTTATAACACTTTCAAATATAACAGCTCATACGTAGTGCAATATTTATCGCTATCTATTTATTAATACGTTGATTTTGTCTAATTCAAATATATAAATGTGTTAATAATAAGCTCAGATTATTGTTATGGATTAAAACCTAAATATGTTTACTGTAAATGCATTAACAGCCTGGTTCATCATCGTTAGGACATGAATATGAGAATGCGAAACGTCGTCAAAAGATAATTTTATATTTATTAACTTAATACAAGAACCTGAAAGAGCTTATAACAGTCATGAAGCAAACATAATATTATATATCTTATTTCCAATTTTGTAAGTTTAAGAGGTAAGATTCTTGTTATAAATAGCCATTGATTTAATTAGTAAATAATTTATACTATACAAAAGTATATTTAAAAAAATAATATTTATATTGTGTTAAAAACTTCACTATAAAAGTAAAAAGTGAGATATAATATAGTTCATAAAGAAGTTTTTAAATAATTCATTTATATATTTTATAATAAAATACATAATATTAAACTAATAATTAACTATATAAATAGATTCTAAAAATAAATTATAATCAGAGCTGGTCAGTTATTTTAGAGTACTACGACGATATTTCCTATCTTGAAAAATTATAATTTAATAATGGATTGCTCAAATACTCCAAAATAAAATGTCAATGTCAATTATAAATTATTAAAATTAACATTAATTATCATAAGAACCTGTCGTAATATTATCTCTAAGCACTTGATATTCGGTAAACCTTGATCGCTTATTTCATTCTTCAGTCCGAGAGAGATAAGATTCGGGTTGTTTTAGTAACGATTTCCTTACAATGAGAGATTAATGACCTTAAAAACAATTTTATTTACGATAGTTTTTATCTTTCTTTTTAAGAATTATTAATATTTGTGACTATTTCCTTATAGTCATCATGTGACAATATTAATAGGTGCGAAGTCTAGGAATATTCAAGGAACGTGAAAATGAATAGTTCATTAGAAGTTTTGCAAATTGGTAATTATTATTTTAAATAACGAAAATTAAAACAGTGCGTCTAAAATATCACAGACAGTCCATGCGTTGGAATGGTGAAACCAATGCTGTTTACAAAAACGATTGAAAAAAAAGATTGCTATTATCAAAAAATCTAAAAAGATAATAGCATTAACTTGCTAATCCTTATAAAGATTATTTAATATATCAGTAAATAAATACTAATTATTTAAATGTATTACGTTAAAATTTATATTGTTGTAAGTAAACAATTAATAATTTTTACCCAGTAACTGTAAAATTAATACAGTAAATTACACATAGGATATCGAGCTCGACAATAATTATAATCTTGTGTATTTACTTGTAATATTTTAAATTCGAATTATTTATTATTTTACTATAATAATATTATGAAAATTAAATATATTTATATTCAGCAATCAACCATCAATCAACATAAGCTAAAACAAATTAACCAAACAAATTAATTAAAATTACAAGATTTGATTACTTTCATAATATAAAATTCATAAAGAAAACTCAATAACTTAAAATATTTTTCAGGATTCCATGAATAAAATTATAATATTAACATTCGTGATCTATTAAAAAATGAAGTTTTAGCAAACTTAAAAAATATTTATTACTGTTTCGAAAATTATCTACGATCAACAAACAAAGAATTAAAAAAAAAACAAGAACTAATTAGTAAAACTATTTTTCTAAGCATACGTTTCAACGCACATTGCATATCATCAGGATTTGACATATCTTAAGTATAGAACTCAAAAAAACCTTGAAGAAGTTATGTAACGAATGCCAAAGCGTTGCTAAAAAAACTTTAACTTTTTTAAATGTCTTGACCCCCATCCGGTTTCACCATAAGATTTAATTTATTTGTGATTTTTTATATATTATTTTCAATAATGAACCTTTGTACTGGACCTATAAAAAAAAAATGTAATCTCAATTTTATTTATTATATAATTTGTATAAATAAACTATAATTGTATAAAAAATTACATAATTTGTATTCCTTTCCTTTAGTCAGAAGGAGTCGAACGCTAAGTTATTGAGTTGTTTGTTTATTTAACGTCACATTTTGCTGCTATGGATAATCGAAAGATGCTACAGTGGAGGCTCTAAATTTATAACGAGTACCTAACACCGTATAGGCTGGAACCCCATTTTAAAGTCCCTTCCGAAGGAAAGGTCACATGCCGGGATGAGAACCCGCGGTCTTAGGCTTAGTAGGTTGCTATGTTAACCACGAGACCACAGGTCGCACTGTATTGAGCTGTAGGTGCCGGGTTAAAAATTCTATTTTAGCCGTAAATTATTTATTTACAAGTTTTTTTGCACTGATTTATGTTTTTAATTTTTGGCCAGAAATTTAATTTTTATAAGTTTTCACAAATACCGATAAAACTTGACGATTAAGCGTCATTTGGCCAAATGACTTCCTTCACAGCCGTTGGGTAAGAAACAGTACAGTTCCAATTTATCATTCATTGAACTCATGGGCCTTCCTAGATTGTAAAGGGGAGGGTTTAAAAATAATAAATTATTATTTATAAATAAATAAAGTATTTACTGTGGTTTAAAATATTTTTTCCAGAATTAGATAGTTGGTTTCGGTTCCGGGTTCGAAAATATTATTTATTGAATGCAAAAAAAATGCAATTCAGTTATATTTAAAAATACTAGATTATAAAGAAAATAGGCTATGTACAGTTATAGCAAGAGAAATAATAAAACAAAACATGTCATGGTTTAAAGAGTGGGGGGAAATTGCAAAAAAAAAAAATTATAGACTGGATTTAACTTTAAACTCCGTGCGTGGGTACTTGGGAGGGAGAAATGTCCAAAATGTTAGAGCTGTACAAAGATTATTTTATCCAAGTTTGCCATGCAAAAGCAGCAGAGGGTACACACCACGGCCTCTATAGCTCATTAAATAAAATAATAGATTACCATAGACATTTTAAAGTAACAAAAAAAATTAGCGTAGTTATGAAATGCAGAGGGGAACTTCTGAATCTAAATTACAAACCATTTGAAATTGATTCGCAAAATATACAGCTATGCTCACTGTGTAATTTGAATGAAATTGAAAACAGTTTTCACTTCCTGCCAGTGTTTCCCCGTCTTGAAATTGTATAGAAAAAAAATTCTAAAAACATGAGCTGATCTCAAAACAAAAATTTATAGATATTCTGAATGGAGAGAATTTTATAGGTTTATATAATTTTGTAAGTAATGCAGGTCGATATAGAAAATTTTTAATTTAAGAATTTAATTATTAATGTCAAAAAGAAATTTAATTTATTTTTTTAGTTTTGTTGTTATTTAGTAGTTCAATCAAACTCCCGGCAGACGGTATAAAGTACCATGCTGTGGTTGCTAATGTTGAAAATAAAATTAAGAAGAAACCACTATCTATTTATATCTAAATATTATTTAGTCGATAAATTACTGGTCCTGTTATCAGCAGTTAGTCGACATAGAGCTCACCTAGGTCTCTATAAGCTCAGTATCTTTGACATATCACCTAGCTACACAACTGTTGGTTTAAAAATTGTACATACCTTCATGGGTTGTAGTGGTACAAGTTAATTTCTTTTTTTGTACTGATTTAATTAAGAAAGTATTCTGAAAACAGATTCATCATTGTTTAAATATTTGATAACTAGGAAGCGTTACATTTCCCGAAACACTCATAATGCTCATTAATCGATTAGCTAATCGCTGAGACTGCGAATCGAGATTATTACAAAAGTCGTGAGTATTGGCTCACCAGATATTTTTAATTATATTTATTTGGAAGTAATAAACTATTGTAAAGCTATTTGAATTTTTGAATTTACTTTTTTACCGTGGTTTTAGTTAACAGATTAGTAGCATAATTTGGGAAGCATTAATTTATAAAAACCCATCTTCAACCTAAACACTATGAATCATCTAATTTTAAGCATACACAAATATATGTAAAGTAGCATACATTAAATCGATTAACAACTCGAGCGATGTGAGTATCTTTGGTTAATGAACTGATAATTCAATCAATGGGTACTAATACTTCAAAGTAACTGTTGACGTATAAATAGAAAGGCCATTAATATGTTTTTTCGATTGGCATTAATGACCATGTAGATCTTTGGATGAGCGATGTGGTCATCTCGGGAAGTAATGATATACCGGCACGCTGCCCATAACTTCTCAACCATTTCCTTTAGGACTGATTCACCAGTGTCCTTCCCAGCGACGTATACTCGGATTCATGGACAGACAGATCGGTCTAGATCCAAGAATTATGGTTGTTCAGGTTCCGCCGGATCACTAGGACCTCAGCAGACCGTCCATGGAGCAAACCTCCGGGCGGTTATTTGACATCATGTAAAACTCTATTCCGGATATATGTACACTGGGTAGGATCATCACTTCTACGCCCGGTCTCTCTGAGTTGCCTCCAGTAGGCTGAAGGGCCTCATATAACCAAATGCTTGAGAAATCCGAGATTAGCATTAAAGCGCTCTATACACTAAGCTTCCCCACTCTCATTTATATATTAGCCTACCTATTTTTTTTAAATTTTGGCATTTGTTATTTTATTTATTTATTTTTTTAATCTGCTTTACTTATACATTAAGTATAAGTATTTTTACAGCCCCAACATTTGAATGAGGCCAATTCTCATTTATGAATAAATAATAAACTGTAAAAGTGTAGATATTTCATTTTAACTTATACTCAAGAAACTTATTTTGAATATATATGTACCAGGAAAATATATTATAATAATTAATTATATAATTATTAATGGAGGAAAAAGTTATCTTAATCATAAAAAAATAGTAAAATATTTACGTTGCAGACAACGTTCCAAATTCCACTGTTAAATCATTCTTATCTTTACCAGACACATTAATAATGTCAACTAGTGTTATCAAGATGTTTACGATTATCCGAGGCTAAGAATTAATGTCACTATTTCTGTTTATATAATTATTATTAATTATTTAAAATAAATAAAACATTTCGATTTTCTCTACAGCCAGTAATCAATCTTCATCTTCCCGTGACATATCAGTCGCTATTAACATGGCGATCAACATTTTGTTTGCGGCGCTTATAATAATTTCACAGGAGTGAGACCAAATCATCGCCTTAAATTATTAAACGATTAAAATTAATTATTTATATTTTAAATAATAACTAATTTCTGATAAAGAGGAAAATGGTTGACTGGAAGATGGTAATGAAGGATATAATTAGTCTGGGGGTGCAGTCATTAATAACACTAAATAAGGTTAACTTATTTATTATAAGTGCCGACGTTTCGGCCTACAATGTAGGCCATCTTCAGGGGTGAGAAGGAGAAACAGAAAAATAAAAAAAAGGTTCCTTCTTGTTGTTTGTTTTTCCTTCTTAGCCCTGAAGATTCCGCAACGTCGGCACTTATAATAAACAAGTTAAACTTATTTAATGATATTAATGACTGCACCCCCAGACAAATTGTATCCTTTATAACCAATTTTGTTTGCAGTTTCTGACCTTTCATCCCGTCTTCAAATTCTTGAATCCAGGAAAATTACAATTTAATATGTTCAATTCGACTTAATCTCATCATTTGGTAATAATCAATAATCTCGGGTGAGTAAGTATTTCAATCTCAATAAAGTATTAATTTCGACATCAATGGTTGATGTATACTGAAGAGGAAGGTCGGAGCTGCTATATTGGCTTCACTGCCCAAGCTAAGATCTCAAGGAAAAATCAGATCCTTTGATCTGAATAATATTTAAATAATAAAATGGGATACCACCCTGAGATCGTTATACTTAATATATAGTAATTATATATCATTAATAAATAAGAGACATATCCCTCTCTTCTCCAAAGGTTGACGTGGTTGACTGACACGGAGTTGTTTATTAAATAAGAATAATTATTGAATAACATTATATTTATTAGTGCTGATAATGGTTACAAAGATAACTTATAAAACTACTTACAAAGAAGGGGGGCGTATATCACTATTAGTGATGTGCCGGATCTTTAACGAAGTATATCCGCGGATACGGATATTCCGTGTCAAGATCCGCGGATACGGGTCTTAACTTTTTTACTCAATCGATAGTTGTCGCCACTTGACGCTTTGTGTGACAGACGGGACAGTAGGTTAGGAACATGTTTCGAGTTTTCGACTTGCACTGGGCGGTATAGATAACGTTTGTGTTTGGTAGTGAGTTATAAAATTCTCAACAAAGAAGTTTTTCTTTAAACCTTGAAAGGATTTCCTGAGTCAAAAGTTAAATGTCAATAGTTTTTTCACTGTAACCTAATAACCTTTATTCATGTTATTTTTAATTTACTGAAAACCACTTAGGTACGTGTTAGTAACAGCAACTTTTGTTCTGAAAAAACATCGAAAACAAAAAAAATGCGTTTTTCCTTACAAACTAAGATCAGCTGATTGGTCATTTGAATGGAGGACTGATTTTTTATTTTTATTTCGAAGTTGGATATCCGCGAAACTATAATATAGTTTCCTCGGATATCCGCGGATACGGATACGGATATCCAACACATCACTTATCACTATATAAAGCTCCATCTAGTTCTTTACATCTTGAGTTGATCGCGCCTTCCGAACAACTACCTTATCTCTTAGAGTAAAGGAAATAAACCCTAAGGGACATTTTACGCTACCTGGCCTTGGCTCCTTACCATATTTACTTAGGTACTTCTAATATTTCAGATAGTGTCATACAGCAGAGCATTTGTGAAACTATATAAAAATAAAAATTTAACTACAAAGATTAAATTTTTGTTTGACCTAGAGCGAGGAATCTTTGGAGATCCGAAGCAAATATAACTCAGGTCCTTTTTATTTACATGATCAGTCTTGGATCTGGATATGCAAGTAGACATTTAAAATCAAGAATTTGAACCTTTTTTTTTTGTTTACTTCTTTTTAAATCCTTAGCTACAAATGGAAGTAAAAAATATTTGAAAATTACTCTTTATTTTTTCAGCTCTAACTAGCGGTATCCCGGTAAAAGTGAGCTAATGCTGACTCAGACCACTTCATGGTTGTGGCAAAAATCAGAGCCAAAATCTCGCTTCTCCACCCTTTATGATGACTTAAAAATTAGGCCAAAACGTTGGCACAAATAAAACAACTTATTTTGCGTAAAATGTATTGTCTCCGCCCTTCTCCCCGACCAGTTCTAAATATCTTAACTATTACTAATATGACTCCAATCTTTGATAAGATTGTTATTATGATTATTATTATCTTTAGTTATTTAATTTAAATTCCTATTAGTTTTTTATCATTGATAGACTGTTATCGTAGTTCAATTACTCAAAATTATGCAGGTATTTAGATTAGTGTAAATATTGCTTAACTTTTTTTTTGGAGTGCGAATATCATGCTTAGGTTTTCCTCTTTAACTTTAATATATTGCTTAACTTTAAAATAGATAGTAGAAAGTTTATAATAATAAATAAACATAATCATTCCAGCCTGCATGTATTATTTTTTTTATCAACGTGGTTTCATCAAAGGCGACCCCTCGTTTCCCCTAGTTGGGACCAAACCATTCCTACGAACTAGACATTGCTTAAGCAAGCAGGATGAGGAGGGGAGAAACAACGCGTTGTTGTGTAATATCGTCCTGCCAAACAGTTTGTGGAGAGGACGTGACAATCTCTCTTCCGCACAAGTTGGCGCGATGAAAGCCTCGCTGCTATTGGTTGGTCCCAACGAGGGAAGGAAGCCTCTCAAACATTGGTCCGGTACAATTCATATCCTCTTTGTTTAAACTGGTTAATTATTATCCCTTTGCTGAAGCCATGAGTAAACCATTGTTGGTCACGTGGTATAGCGCACCCTTCCTACACAATAAGTTATAATAATCGGAGGTTATGGCTAATAATAATAATAAGGAAAACGGTTATGAAATAGTTTGTTCAGTTTTGAGATTGAGGTTTTCTAAGTGACAAATGGATGATGTAAAATGTATAATTGTATGTGAGTGAGGTGTGTATATACTTACATTTTCTCTCTCTGTTAATTTGGATGTTCACACTTCCAGTCACATATTTACTTATTAAAAACATTTTCATTTAATATTTCCTTATAAAAAACACGTGGCACCACTCTACCATTTGAGCTACCAGGGGCCGCCTCACAGTCAGGACAGATCCGTTCTCTTCACCGATCCCATATCCCCGTGTTCTCGCTATCTTGCTATGCATACACGAGGACGAATGTTCATTGAACATTACTTTAATTTTAGGATCTTGTTGACCTACGTCAATGAACATTCTTCCTCGTGTATACATCGCGAAATTGCGAGAACACGAGGATATGGGATCGGTGAGGATAAATTTTAAACATTAAAACAATGAATACAATTTTTTTATATAATTTGGACATTATTCACAAACATATTTTACGATTATATTTATGTATGATGTCCTCCTTTTTATCAATTTACATTGTTCATATTTCTAACAATATAAACAATATTGTTCTATTGTATAGAAATGGAATTGTTCTGTTGTATAGAAATGGAAGCTGCAATATTTCAGATAAAATTACTGTAGTTACATTCCGACTTGCCGTGGCTCAGTTTAAAGTCCACACTAGTCGTCTCACAGGCTAGGAACGCAACGATTTCCACTCTACACGCTACGTACATATCTTTAATGTTATTTTATAAATGCTATTTCTCGGATATTTAACAGGTGGAATTGAGTATGTAAGTAACCTATCATGCTTGCTTGGCCACCAAAATTTATCCATCCGTTTTTAGGTTGCTAACTTGGATTTACATTGCTCAGACATGCCCATACAACATATCATAAATGGTACTCTCATGCCAACTATCAGAGAACATACTCATACATGAAATAGGAAATTATACAAAAACAACACCTCCAAAATACAGACACAAACGAACAAAACACATTCTACTATAAATAATATATATTTTGAAATGAGTTCTTCTTTAAATTAATGTTCTTATATGCTATATATAAGAACAATGTAGTATATAATAATAATGTTGTATATAATAATGTTTTGTATGTACTCTTATAAATGTATATCTTTTGTATAAAATCCTATGTACTTCTTTTTTCTGTTGGGTTTTTTAAATTTTTACCAACAACAATAACTTATTAACCAAACAACCATGTATGCAAAATCATTCTCATTGTAAGGGGTTATCCCACCAATGTTTAAAATGTATGTATATAATTTAAAATAAAATAAAATTAAAATCTCAACAAAAAAAATAAATGGTACTGTCTTCGATTGTTTGCGATATTTTTAAATAAAATATTAATGTTTTAGAATCCAGAATCCATTTCCACATCAACCAGATGAAAATAAATTACTGTAATATAAGTTTTGTTTTCTGCGTGAGCTGAAATAGTAGAATTTTCAGGTTCGTAATGTTTATAAATATACAAAAATAACATTTTTTAAAAGCTAAATTATTCCTTATTTGTTTATTATTTTCTGCTAAGCAACATAGATTTTAGATATTAATTTAACTCTTGCAAATGTATTTTTACATCAACCCCTTAAATTGGCAATTTTGAAGCTTAATCCACACGTTTCCATTTTTTTTTTCGTTTCCGTAAAAAAAAAAATCCAAAAAAATATATATATATATATTAAAATCACTATTTCTATTAATATAAATTCATCAATATATCTGTGGCACCTGTGGGAAATTGCGATTTTAGGAATTGAAGGGATTCATTTTATTAGGGATTGACTCCAAATAATAGAAAATGAAAGCCATGTAAATATAAAAAAGTTACACAATAAAACAAAAAGCAATAGTGTAAAGGAACTTACCAGGAAAAGCAACATTTGATTGGTCATTTCCTGTTCCTTCAGCCATTTTCATTATACATTGAGTTGTTTTTTTCAGAACCTCCTTTATTATATGAAAGTACATTTACACTTACTTTACTTTGCAGTTTTTTTCCCTCAACGGGTTGCCTGGCTAAGTCAGAGCGTCCCTCCACTTTTCTCTATTCCACCAGTCATCCTCCTCGAGTCCTTCCACCGGGTTCGGGGTCTTCCTCTTCTTCGTCCACCTGGCTGTTCCCACATCACAAATCTCTTCGGCCTCCTACGTTAAGTAGATTTACAAATAGTAAAAAAACTACGGCTTCTATATAAATAAAAACCTTCCGTTACCTTTCGGTAAAATCAATTGAGTACGTTTTGAAAACATTGTAAGTGTGAAGAGAATATCAACATACTAAGATGCGAGATACTAAGATAGTATTTTATAAATTCGAAGCCAGGCCTTTTCATTTTGGGAGGAGGGAAAGTTTAATTAAAAAATTAATTAGAAGGGACTGCTAGGAATACTCAGAAAAAATAAATCAATAACATGTTCTAGGAAATGTTGCATCCGGTGTTGGCGACTAACGGGCCAAGTGCTTCATTTGAAAAAAAAATTAGGCTTGTGCAAAACAAGCTGTCTTCAAACAAGCAATGAAATAGCCCCCATTCCACTAAGTATGTAGCTTGTCCTTTTGTGCAAAAGGGGCTTAGTAAATTTTTTCACCTAGCAAAAGGTCAAGATTGAATCCTTCATTGCAATGGACGGAACATTTAGCCGGTTAGACACAAGGAAAGAGAAAAAAAATCTGGTGATGTAGATAGCACGAAATTTACAAAATTCGACTTAGGCCACTATGCACAGGTGCCACAGATATATAAAAGAAAGAGATATTACAATTGTTGATATTATATAGTGGATTTCAATATAAAACTTGAACCGCGACGAAGTCGCGGGCAACAGCTAGTATTGATATAATTTTCCAAAAAGTCAAGAAACAGAAAGAGTTGCAACACCTCACCGATTAATGATGTGAAGGCGTGTTCTTCTAACACCGGCAATGGGCCGCTGGCTGAATATAAATAAAAGTCGGCGAGAGTCCGCTTATCGAGGTAAAGGGATAGATATGAAGAAGAAGAAAGGGGGGAGAGAAAGGGGGAAAAGGTAAATATTTAAAGTTGGGTACATTTTTGAACTGTAGACCGTTCACGTCCAATGTGGTCCGTCCTCCTCCGTATCCAAATATTCCGTCTTCTCAAAGTTCATTTTTATTCCCCACCTATTATATTCTTCTATTAGTTTCGTACACATATATCCTGCGTCTCCCTTATCCTGGGCTGTGATGACTTGGTCATCTGGTAATAATAGGTGGTAAAGGCAAAAGTCATTCTGCATATGTAGCCCCAATCCTTCAACATTTCTTAGACATATATATATATTTGTATATTGCTTATTCAAATTAAAATCTTGAAAAGAGAAAAAAACATACGAAACGGGGAGATTTAACGATATTTTTAATATAATGGTTGTAATAAAGTTGAAAAACCTGGCGAAACTCAATGACACTAACAGACTCACTCAAAAGATGTAATACCAAGATTTCGTGTTCACCAAAAACTACTCTAGATAAATGCGCCAACTGCTACGATTTTCACTTTGCGTCTTTAACAGGGTGCGAAGTGAGAAAACCTACTTTTCTCACTTCATAAGAAGAAGAAGGTAGGTTTGAGGTCGATGCTCATCTTTGCCATTACCATCCAACCTTTGCCATTACCATCCAACCTTTGCCATTACCATCCAACCTTTACCATAGACTCATCCATCCAACGGGATCAAGAATCCGAACAGACCGATTAGATTACTACACAAAACATCTGAACCAATAATTATAATTTTATAATTATTGGTTATAATTTTCATTTTAGATAAGGTGGGTGACTCGTTGAAGGTCAGCCACATTTGCGACGATAAATATCAGTTGAGAGCGATTAGCAAGAACACATTTAAAATCCATTAGAAACGATTCACCTGTTCTTTTTAGTAAAAAAAAAATAATAATACACACAACTTTTTGTGAAGTGCTCGTGTGGATTAATGTGTTTTTTTTATGGAAACAAATAAAATGGAAATGTGTATTTTATTCAGGTATGTGTGTATGCGTTGTTTTTTTTTTTGTTTTTTTACGTGGGCAGGTGGAAATCTTCAAAAGACGCGGATACGCCCGTACCTATCCGTGTGTGGGATTTTTACCCACTAAAACCACCTCCCTACACCACTCTACGTGACCGCCGTTAGGCATTTTACGTGGAGGGGAATGGCTATTATGTACGTATTGGCCAGATATATTTCTATGTTCCCAGAATAAAATTGTTTTTCTATTCTATTTATTTCACTCCCGTTACATATATAATCAATTATTGTAATATATTTGATTTTTAATCCTTCTTATCCATTCTTAAAATCATTAGGTGTCTTGGACTAAATTTTTGGAAATATATATATTTTATATATCTCAATATAGTTGAATTTATGTTAATACAAATTGTAACTTTTCAGGCTTGGTCGATTTTTTTTCTTAAAGTTCCTTTTATAAATACCAATTTTTGGTAAGTTATAGGAGACGCTGTTGTGCTATTTCCAAAGTTCAGAACGTCCCTAATATAGCAATTAGGCAATTGGTAGATCAGGAAAGAACACGATCCTCTACACAATAGAACAAGAAGATTAAAATGGTATGGCCACTTAAAAATAATGGCAGAGGAACGATGACCAAAAATAATCTTTGAATATTCCCCTGTGGAAAGGAGGAAGAGAGGACGACCCAGAATCAGATGGTTACAGGATCTGGAGGAGAGTATGGCAGCGAAGGGGCTTATATATATATATTTATGTATGGATATATGTGTGTATCCATGACAACCATCCGCTCAAGCCTGAGATATAGTGTGTGTGTGTAACCTCCTATGTTATTCTCTGTCACGTTTTTGTAGATAATCTGAAATATAGCTTAAGTTTCATACTATAGTGTGTCTTGTGTCTGGTCCTAATACATCAATATGTAGTTTAACAAAGAGCGCTATAACTTGAATCAATCACAGCTTCACTGCTTCTCCTCTCTTCCCAACGCCTCTTCATTAATTCACTGTGTTTTTCCTTCCACTTTTTCAATGCTGTTTCTTTACTTGATGATCAACTTTCTTGTTCCTGATCTTATTCCTAAATTGCCTATTCTGAATTTGATCTTTAGAGATTTTAAATAATTCCATATTGTAGAATTGTAGCCCTCTTGTTCTAAATATATCTGTGATGTTTTCTGTATTTCCTTATAGTTCCTTAGTAGGTCTTTTGATCCAGATTCCATCCCGAAGAAAAGCGCCATAATTGATCCTCACTGCAGGTTTACCTGTAATTCTCAGAGTCGAAGTGACTTTCATCCGTAAATCTAAATATATGTCATACATGATTTTATCACGCATTTTTTTTTTTAACATAATCGTTGGAATGGCTCTCGGAGAGAATTTTTTCAATTCTAGAAATCGTTTTTGGTTGATTAAAAGGTGATGTTTGTGAGATTGGTAGGCAATATTCACATTTTAAACCATAAAGTTAGCTAGCCTTCAATCCCCAAGAGAACAAGATGGCGACCGCTCCGAGCACCTAACGTCACCCTAGTTTTTCCTAACTTTATGATGATTTTTAGTCCAAACTTTTATTTAGCATATTCGTTATCTTGTAAAGGGATGTGTTCCCAGAATAAAATTGTTTTTCTATTCTATTTATTTCACTCCCGTTACATATATAATCAATTATTGTAATATAATATTTGATTTTTAATCCTTCTTATTAAAATCTAATGGTATCTTGGGACAAATTTTTGGAAATATATATATTTTATATATCAAATATAGCCTTCAATCTCCAAGAGAACAAGATGGTGACCGCTCCGAGCACCTAACTTCACCCTAGTTTTTCCTAACTTTATGATGATTTTTAGTCCAAACATTTATTTAGCATATTCGTTGAAGTTTAATAATTCGTTTTCAAGTATTATTTTCTTTAGCTAATTCGATATCAATTGTAAAACGTATGTCTAATCATACATTGTCTGGTCCACTGTCTTTGATAGTTGTATGATCTATCTATCATATTGTATGGTCCATTGTGTATGATAGTTGTGTGATCTATCATACATTGTCTGGTTTACTGTGGCTAGTGCACGTATGATCATCAGGTAAATTATAGGAAAATTTCATATTTTTTTTCCATAAATGTTTTATAAAGGATGCTTACATCAAGGGGTGCCTACATTCTCTCCCTGGTGCCGAAACATCCCGAATTATTTCGCTATATTAAAGCTCCTTCCTTTAAAGACTATTGGTCACAAAATTTACGTTACGATAAAATTGCAAATATTATTCCCATCAATGTTTTCAAGGAAATATGAAAATATTTACACTTTAGTAATAATAAAACTATTAATAACGGTAATCCCTTTTTCAAAGTTAGGCCTCTTCTTGAAATAGAAAGTCATTTCAGGACATTGAGCCTAAAAAAGACTACTCAATCCATGATCAAGGGAAATAGGGCAAGCTCAAAAAAGCAGGACGTCCCCCAAAAAAAACAACAAGAAATTTCGATTTCAACTTTTTGTTCGGTCTCTGGTTTCATTTATGATTTCTTGATTTATTCCGGCTCATCCGATAGCACATATCAAAATATCAAATTCAGTAATCATGAAGATCGATTCCTACTATCCTCAAAGGGTCGTCATTGTTTTGTGCAAATGTAAACCACTTTCATCAATTTTTTTTGATAATTCGTTTACATCACTGGAGGTTTTAGAATAATTGAGTAACAAATTTGGCACACTGAGTTTAGGGACAATAAGAGAAAACCGATTAAGAGGGTTGAAACTAACTCCTGACAAAGTACTTAAAAAAAGGAAGAGGGAGTTTTGAGGAATTCTTTGACAAGAAAGAAAAAATGTTGTCAAGTGGATGGACAACAAACTGTATGTGCCCAATGATCAGTCATACATCCCTGGAACTTCCAGAAAAATTAAAAAAAAAAGAAGGAAGGAATAATTCATACCATTTGATGTATGACCCCATTTTAAAAAACAAAATTTATCATCCCAATTCACTTTTGTCTCTTTAAGGGTTAAACATATATATATTTATAAATTATATACTTCCACGAAAAAAACATAAAAAAAGAAAGAAAATTTAAGATGAAATGACTCGCACGAGTACTAGTTTAACACTGACTGTATTTCCGTCATGATCCTCTATAGTGTTCACGTATCAATAGCTGTTACAATGGCCAGCTTGATCTGGTAATTTATAAATATATTAAATATATATATATTTAAGTTAAGATCAAGCTGGCCATTGTAACAGCTATTGATACGTGAACACTATAGAGGATCATGACGGAAATACAGTCAGTGTTAACCCAGTTATCGTGCGAGTCATTTCATCTTAAATTTTCTATCTTTTTTTATGTTTTGTTCCTGGATGTATATAAGTGGTGCCGAAACCCGGGAACTTTAAAGATAATTTTTTGTTGTTGGTGTAAACAAAAAAAGCCTTTATCATTATTTTCTATTTCTTCTCTCTCTAGTTGTAATAATGACAGACGTTCTAAGGCCAGCTACATTAACGCTTGCGCCACCGCCGCAACCACCGACACAGGCGGAATCGGTGGACCCTGAGTTCCTTCCTGCCTTTGTTCCTGAACCTCATACAGGCGGATGAGGATACCCCGTGGAGGGTTATAAGAGAAAGATTGAAAAAGCATACGGAGGGGGGCGATGGGCCCCCGAAGAAGACATGCTGCAAATGTTTAGAGAAATGAAGAGACCTAACCAGTCGAACGGGGAATATGCGGCAGGCCTAATCGCAAAATTAAATAGGATTAACGAAAAACTGCGAGAAGTGATGGATACAGTCGCAGTGGAAGCATGGATGATTTTCATGGCCACGGTTCTTAAAGTGCAATTGGCAAGAGGCACAGGAAAGAAGGATTGCGTGCCTAGAGATAAGTCATTCTTGGAATAAGCCTAAGAAATGGTAGATTCGAGTGCTCGGGAGGAAGAAGTACGCGACGGGGTACCTTTTAGGAGAACGCAAATAGGCAGGACTCGGTCGAGACAGGAAATTGGAAGAAGTAGAGTTTAATATGGAGAGAGAGGCCGCAACTCCGGGAAAAGAGACAGGCACCGGATAGAAAGAACTGGCGAAGGGAGGAAAGGAAATGCCACGGGTGCGGCAAAGTGGGACACCTGGTGGCTGAATGCCCCCGCTCCAGGTGCCTATCATAAGAGTCGGAGAGGAGTGGAGTGTCTAGTGGATTAGGACAGTTCAAGCACTGTGATTTGTCGGAGCACGGTGAAGGCCCAATGTACAGGAAAAAGGATACAGGTATAGGACTGTAAATTAAACACTCTGAGTGGTCTTTGGAAAGTAGAAGGGGAAGCTGTGATTGAACTTGGGAGATGGGGTTCCGAGGGGCGCATGACCGTTCATGTGCTGGAAAATATGCGAGTCATCAAAATAGTGGAGTGGTTGCATTCTTCGAGAACTTCAGAGTTCAACAGGTATGGCTTTGAATTCACATCACTGTCAAGATTTCCAATAACTGCATCGATAATAAACCTACCCTCAACGTCAGTTTCATCAATTTACACCCACATCGGCCATCAGTGACATGTTCTCGATTCTTGACAGTTTATCTTTATTAGATATCTTCCAGATAGTTTTTCCGCAGATATTCTCATCAGGAATTTTTTCCCCAACATAGGTCTCTAAGAATCCTTTGAAATGAGGATTATTAAGTTTCTGGAAAGGGATATCTGCTCTGACAAAAGCCCGACACAGATATGTACTCAGAGTAGACTTACAGGATGATGGAGATATAAGGAATGCTTGATAGGACGTCCTCTATTTGTTGCTGTTTTTATTCTCTTTGTGCGATCAGGTGGCAATATGTTGGGTGACTTGGGAACGTTGAGAGCAAGAAACGCGCTTATCACAAGTTGAGCAGTACAAAATGTCTCCATAACTTCGAAAAAGTTCTGCTGCAAATTCGCGAAGATATTTAGCAACCAGCTGTCAGTTTGAGGCCGATGTTCGTGGCATTTCACCCAATAACACTAGGCGACCGAACGAAATGAATGATTGGAAACTTCAACGAACGAGCTGAAAGAAAAGACAACGATGCTAAACTAACAAATTGTACCCACTGTGATCCACAGTCCTACAGTCGGTGTGACAGTTCCTGTCAACCACCTTCAAATCATAGCGATCTTAATTTTTTGGCGGTCCTACAGTTGTGAGACTACACCTTCACAACTTGCTCTGCAATGCTAAACAACTTTCTAGTAGTAAGCTAAGTAGATAATATTCAATGAAATAAAAAATAAAACAAAATAAATAAGATGACTTAAAGAACTAGGTTAGAGGTGCTGCGCTCTGAAGTGGGGGTTAACTACCCACCTCCCTTTTCTACCTGCGTCAGTTCTGTCCGAGTGTTCCCACTGTTTTGGTTTAACAACATTCTCCAGGCAGGTGTCTTAGTTGAGGTATGTTAGTTATAATATATCGTTTAATAATATTATGATACATGTTAATTATATTATATCTATATGTTTGAGTACTTCCTTACATGATTGAACATTTAAAGCTTAAAAAAATAAATTTTCCGATAAGATATGTAGTGTTACCCAGTGTAAAAAATTTGAAAACAATCTTAACTTTTTTATATACTTGCCAACTATGAAAAAAGTATATATAAAAAACGAATGCATTTATGACCTTTATTATATATGCATTTTTTCATATAATAAAACAATCTATTCTAGAATACAATTTAATATTAATTTCCGTAATAATAATAATTTATAAACATATATAATAATAATTTAATACGCCCATTTCTCATCAATCAATATTTTTCCAAATGTTAAACTTTTACATTTCAAAATAATTAAATTATATTTCCTTTTACCTGCGAATAAACATTAACCATATTGATTATTGGTGTTTACGTGATGCCCTGTAATAATTTAGAAAAATCATTTTAAGGTTCATTATACGATTATTTTAAAAACCATTGTGATCTATTCAATGACTTTTGACAGAAAAATCCTAAATTAGTTTGATCAATGTCCGTTTCTAGATTATTATGACTTAAGTTATATTTTAATTTGTAGAATATAAAACAGAATTGGTTTAGACAGATTTAGTGATTATCAATTGAATTTTTTTTTCTTTTATAAATATTTTAATTTTAATTATTATTTATACTATTTTAGTTGTGCTTCATTTTATATTTTTATAAAATAATAGTTTCAGAATATAATCGTACATTGAAAATGAAAGTGATACATTTAATAAAAAGTTTATTTTAGAATGAGAAGTGATACATTTTTTACTGGTGAGGTTCTGGATTGATGGTGCCCTCATTGTGCTTCTAAAACATGCTACCGGTTGTTAAACAAAACGCAACCTTGGCTTTACAAGGTTTTAACTGTTCCAATTTCTATTCAGAGTAAAAGTTTGAATATTTAAAACGATATACTATTCTTCTCACGTATACTATTCACTTCACGTTGAAAAAAAAATGTGGAAGTTCAGTTAGGAACTTGTCACAGACAAAATAAGCAAACTTAGAAGAGATAAATGTCTAATCAAGTAAAGATACATTTTCAAACCAAAAATATTAATCCTTTCTAAAGATAAAAAAAATCTTAAAATGTAGCAGAAATATTGAAAACTAAATTATTTTTTAAAAAAATAAATAGCTATTTAAATTGGTAACTTTCGTTATTTCATTTTATATATTCAGTTAAGCAGATTTACATTGTAGATCTTAAGAGTATCAAATTCAAGCTGCTGTGATTAATTTGCTACTCAAAAGTTAACATGTCACTGTATGTACAGCTATGTACAATATCGGTTTAGAAGGTGCAGGTAATTGTATCATTTAAATCCAGAATCACACACATAAACTTTGAAAGATACTGTGTTGTCAAATTGCTCTTAGAAAACAAAATAAGTAAGAAAACAAGAATAAAACGGCAGTTTCTCTAATGATCCTAGAAATAGTATTTGATTTGTATTATTCATTAGGCCTAGGAGAGTCAATAACAATATATTTTAACCAAAAATTTTAGTGTTGAAAATTCATTATATGCTGATTTTTAATAATTGCGTGACGGAGCGTGGAAGAGTCAAGTTTTGAACTAAATAACTTTTAGTCGTAGAAACAAAACAGACTGATAAACGAAATGACTATAGCAATCATCAAAATTCGAGCTGACTAAAAAGGAGTTGAAAGAGAGATCTTCCAAGAATCACTACGCCTCTATCTGTTCGGGAAGTCTTTCATGCCAATATTTTTCGACCAAATGTCAATAAAAAAATAAATTCAACAAAATTAACAAAAAGAGTGACCCAATAATCACTAATATAAAATTGGAAAAATCCAAACACGAAGACTAAATACTCAAAAATATCGAAAAAATAATAAATACAATGTTAGTACTGGTGTGAGATGTACTGATTTTGATTCCCATAACTATCAATTTTTGGTGTATTTTTAATAATGACAGATTTGGAATAATGTTGACTGGTAACTTATTTTCCGAGATTTTAAAGGATTTGTATTTTCATATTATATTCTTAAAAATGTATTTATAATATTTTACAATATTATAAAGTAGGCTGTGGGAAAATAGGTCACAGCGAAAATCCGTGAAAACAGGTTTCGTTTTTTGACATTTACTCATGGCATCAGTATCTTTCTAATATATCTCTTTAACGACTCTACTTTTAGAACAATCATTTCTATCAACTTATTTTCATTTTATTTTTTTTTTTATTAGTTATACTTAATAAAAATATAGATTACATTTAAAAAGCATAGAATAAATAAATAAATAAATTTGAAAAAATTCCCGGGATGTGTTATGCTTCATAGAAATCCATAGCAAATTATATTAATAAATCATTTAAAGTTCTAAGAAACTTTTGCAAGTCGGGATAATTTTAATAAAATATTTGGTTGCCAAAAATATGGAAAAATATTAGTTTAGCCTAAATCGTCTCATTTCGCCGTTCCAACGTAAAAGAATGTTATTTGTCTTCATGCAAATTCAAAAATGTCCAACTGAATACACATTCAAATAACCATCTAAATACAATTGGAAACATATGCGTATGTATGTATACATTGTTAAAACCTTAATAAAGGTTTCATAAAGTATTGCTCAAAATCGTTGGAAAATTGGGATAATGAAGGGGGGAATATAGAAATAGATAGCGACATTGAATAAATTATCTCGATTACCAAATCGATAAATCGATTTTTGATCAAATATTTTTGCACTGGCCAACTTGTGCAATAATGACTCAGAAATGCTTTCACTTCCTTACTTAGAAATCGATCTCAACAACGTTCTATCTTGCCTTGTAGTTTGATGTATATATTTTATATATTCATATATAAAAAATATACGTTATAATATAAATAATTTTTATTTTTACGTATATTTCACCAGATTCCACTTCTTATTAACACAGGAAAATAATCAGTTTTTCCCAGTAACTATTAATGCCTGTAATTGGCCGGAGTTCCGAGCCCAGTCGACATAGCGGGATTCCCAAGTTCCAATGGCCTTGAGGGACCTTGAGAAGCCATTGGCTAAGAATCGATAAGATTCTTGGTTCATAAAATATTTCATTAGGACGAGTACATACATAATATAGAAGGCATGGCTGGGCTTTTGCCCCTTAACTTGGCCAGTGAAAATTAAAAAAAAAAATCTTATTTGTAATTATCAATCCGTAGAAAATATTTTTTGATAATTTATTTATTTCAATAAATAATTTTTTGTTAATTTATTAATCGAAAATAAACTATTTTTAAATTTTAAAAAATGAAATAAATGAATGAAATTGTATTTTATAATAATTTATTACTATAGTAGTGATATCTAACTGATCCAGTTACTTAAATTCAAATATGGTCATAAAACCGTGTTAAGACTTTTTCCAACAAAAAGTTTTATATCGTTAGAGAAGCACTAACGATTTTCAAACCCAGAAATTATTTAAATTAAATAATATAATTGAAAAATATTAATATTAATCATCAAAGTTTTTCCACCTTAGATTGCTGAACGAAATAACCCATAAATTTCTGAAAAAATAAAAACTTTTGTTCAAATTTTTTTTTTTACATGTACAGATAATTTACACATAAAAAATACATACTTTATTGTTGAATAAATAATACAACACAAATTTTTAATGAACTTTTTGTTTCCTTCTTTAGTTTCCGAGTTGATGTTTAATAAAGTCATTGATCTATATTCCGTGTAGTGACTGATTCAAAATTGTAAAAATAGATTCAAGCTCCATACTATCTTAAAGATAAATGTTTTGACGGAGTTCAGTGTAGTGAGATATGAATGAAACGACTGTGACTCTTTGAAGTCCTTTAGTTATTGTAATTATTATTTTTATAGTGAGCATAGTGAGATAGTGAACATGGAAATTGTAAAAATAATATAGTTCTGTGTTGTATGGTTATTAGGGAAAGAAAATAAAATGGAGAAGAGAGGGTGGGAGGATGGGTAAATTAGTGAAAGATATATAAAATAAATAGCTGATTGCGAGACATTTTTCAATAGTGCTAAATACCTGTTCTGTTTTATTATTATTATTTTAATCTCTTTCATTACAGCATATTTTTATTACATAATGCACGCAATTCAGTAAAGGAGTTATCTTGCTAACATTTCAAGATTTTATTACTTTTGTATTACCTATTAAGTTTTCTACTCTAGCAATCATGCCTAAATTTTTAAATATATTTTCAATAACTTATACTAATTAAATATTACTTGTACGATACATAGAGATTTTAACTATAATTTATATTCAGAATAACATTTGAGCCGTTGAATTCTAGTTTAATAGGCTCTGTGATCTTAACATTCAGATTATTTTAATACAACCTTACTTGCTCATTTCAATCCACCAGTAAAATATTTGATACAATGTAAGCATTTCATTCTGAAATGTCTGAGTAATCAATTTCTCTAGCAGCACCAATTTCAAAACCGTGTCAACATAATGCTCCTGTTCACTTTACGATATCCTGCAATCCTTCAGTGTCAATATCTGTGGTTGTTTTTTTTATGATTTAAACTGTCATTAATGACGATTTAAGATCGTTTTTGTTTAATATATCCAGTTAAAATTGATAATGAGAATTTTTTCTTAGATTTACGTGTCCCTGGAACGCGAAATTGAGTGAGACTAATAAAAAAATCTCACGAATTGACTGTTATGTTGTCATAGAACTTGTTGACTGGGGCTGCTCACAATCGTGTCATTAAGCATGTTATTTCGGTCAGTGCTATTAGTCTAAATTAAGAACTAACAAGCCGAAAAAAAAGAAATCCAACAACAGATTTTATGCTAACGTGGGTAACTATATCCTAAAATAGTTAAAAATCAAGAATCTGCTCAAGATAAGGGTATTATACATAAAAAAAAGACTCAAAGAATCGAATCTCTACGCTCATATCTCAAGAGAAGGAACAAGAGAGAATACGGTACCCACCGGACGATGATAGATTCGTACCTGTATGAATATATTTGGAGAAGGCGGTACGAAAACAGGGATTTATTTGAGCAGATCCTGAAGAATATAGTGGATTTTCGTCCTCCAAATTGAAAGTGTATATCTACAATTGTCTTGCTTATTTGTTGTATTTTTAAACTTTATTTCTATTAGTTTACCAATAACAATTATCAATAAAAGTTATAACTGCTATAAAGTTATAACTGGATTTATAATTAGGTTACATGCTAAATTTCTGAAACATATAGAGTTATTTCATATAAATAATCATAATTGCCGAATGTATGCGTTTTCCGAAACAGACCTTTTTTTAGTCCTCTATAAGCTCTTGTCCTGGGCTTCTTTGTATCAGCATTATCTAACCTGAAAACCTGTATTACCACAACCGATGAAGGGTCTTGGGCACAGTACATATTAGAGACTGTACTGTCTCTCTACAACAACGGTTGTGCCGAGATGATTCGACCGAGAACACGTTCAACCGCCAGGTTTTCCTCTAATTAAAAGAACCAAATTTATAGAATTTAGGTGAGCTCCAGGATGGTCCATAGATTATATCCGTGGCTGTTAACAGATCAATAAAGTTATCTGCCACAGCTGAATTAGAACCAAGTATCTTCAACACAGAAATTCAGAAATATTTAAGTTCAATAAACAGTCACTACAAACTTTCGCGTATTGGTTTTAGGCACTGTAATTTCAAAACGTATGAAAAAATCAAACAATTAAATAAAAAATGAATAAAGAATCAAAAAAAAAAGAAAAATGAAGAGAAAAAAGTATGAGAAAAAAAAAATAGTAAAATAGAAGTTTCACCATTTTATTACAGACTGAGCCTTTGAATCTATTTAGCATATAATGATTTAAGGAACCGAACATTATTTTCAATACTTTTCCGAATTGCAGCATATTAAAGTATTCACACATTTATCTCGGTTCCTTATGAAGAAAGAAGAAAAATAATTATTTTTATTTTTGAAGAGAAAAGATATGCCCAAAAAATAATAATTATTTTTTTTAATAATAATAACTTTTAATTATTAGTTTTTGTATATAAATTTAACATGTATGCTGCGCAAAAATGAACAGTGCTATTGCTAATTTTGTACTGTATGCTTAACCTAGCATTTATATTATTATGGAAATTTTTAAACTTTACAATATTATTTAATGTAGTATAATGTCTAATAAAAATTAATGCTTTTTATAATAAAAATAATATTAAAATGCTAAAAAAAGTTTATATTTCAAGTAATGACATAGTGTTTTTATTAATTTTTTTCACCATACTTATTCTGTATTGCAAGTACTACCACAATGCTAATATAAAATTTTTTTCTCGTGTTATGATAATTTTCTCGTATTATATAAATTTTTTTTTGTGATAACATTTCTTTATTGCAACATATAACTCAGCTAAAAGTGAATTCACTGTACGAAAATTTTTTTTATATATTTTTTAAAATCAACCATCTTAATTAAAAACCTTTATATTATAACATATAACCTTATATAAAAATAATTATAAAAAATTATTTATTTAATAAAGAGCCTAGCCTTATAGGCTCCATGAAAACTTATTTTTGTCTTCGACTAATAATCTTTGATAGATTTAAATAGTCACTTTATAATACAGTGAAAAGAGTAATAATAATGATGAAATTTGTTATGAACAAAAAGTTTAAATAGTAAGTTATCAAAGATTAAATGAAGCATGAGTAGATATTCATTATATTGTATACAACTTTAGTAATTTAGTATACATAGATATTTTTTTTAATTAAACATAAACTAACATAAAAAAGCTGTATTAATATTTATTAAAATTTTCGACCAAACACTATAGATAAATTAAATTAATAATAAAAAATCCGTGGATAATAGCACCTGAAAAAGGCCACTTAAGACCCACCACCAAATTAAAATGTTATGAATAATTAATAAACTAATATTAATTAATAACATTATTTGCTCACCTACAACCGGAGCTGTCCTAATATTTAACAAGGCCATGGGGTCGTTTCCATCCCAACAGAAAAATTATTATCGGAAATCAGCAAAGATAACTATGGCTTCTCAGATTACGATTGCAAGGTTAGGAATTTAGAGCGAAATATTATAAGTAATTGTACACAAATTTATTATAGTGGAAAATATATTTTTTTATTAAAGGGTTATTTTAAAGAGCGAGGTAGTTCAATGAAGTAGGTAGTTGCTGAGCTGAAAATACTATGTTCGAATCCGGCAGTGGTAGATAAATTACAAATCTATTACCAGTAATAGACTGACAGCTTTAAAATTTCTGATGGTAGTATTATGTGCTTTTGAGTCATTGAACAGTTGCAATATCCCAACCATCCAAGTTTTATTAAACGGTAAGGGGTTTGTGTAAATTCAGATTAAAATAAAATAATTATTGGATTTTCATAGAGCTTTATAAAAAAAAACCTAAAAAAAAGGAAGATAAACATCGTCTTGCAATGTATTCAAGTTTACAACACGGACTAGTCCTTCCGAAATATCTATTTTTCTTTTGTGATCTTATTTCGAAATCTCATTCAAGGTACTTACGCTTTTTATGACAGTAACATACGGATAACGTATCAGTGTAAGTGTTCCTTTAAGAATTTATGTAGCCTTGACAAGAGATCGTATCCTCGTTAAAAAATGAACAAGGTTTTATAAATATATATACTCAAACCAACACCAGAGGAAGAAAATGGCCCGGGTGGATGTCAGAAAAGTATCTCTTTATTAATAAGAACTTTTTGTTTGAAAGCCAATATATACATAGAGAATAAAATAGCTCAAGCCGCCTGGGAGCTGTCATAATAATATTAATAACTATAGATGTTATTTTCAATAGTAATTTATTTGACAAGAGAGGAAAGTGCCACTTTATTACACCCGAGTGAATTTTACCACACGTGTCGAAGGCGAGTTTGGTAATTAAACGAGGGGTTATAAGCACTTTTCTCACGTGTTAAATATTACATTTTTCCTGCAACCACTTAAAAATTAAGAAATTAAAGGTGAAACTTTAGTTTGTTAAAACTACACCAGCGCTAGTGGGTAATGGGTTTCGATATGGAGAAATATCGCTCCTTTGAAAGAACAATTTCATAACTCAAAAAACCTAATTTTTCAATAGCAGTATTTGAAAGTTGAAAAAATAAAATGGGGTTGATATGCAATATGATTATCATAAAAATCCCTATTATAGGTCCAAGCTTCTGAGATTCTGAAAAATTCAAGCCGCCGGAGCTGTCATCGAAGACGCTTCCTAATCTCTTTGAGATATAACAAAACAATGCATGGTGGAATATTCCTCTTTTATAGACCTAAAAAAAAGTCTGTGATTGCATAAATCTATCTGTATCCTTAAAGTTAAGGATAGCTAACTATACCCATTATATATTCTAAAAATTGATTACGTACAATGCAGTAATTGGAAAGCTTTTTTGATACAGTATTAATCCTTATATATTTAAATACTTTAGTTACCTTAAGAATATCATTGATATTATTTTAATATTTTACACCATATAAATTAAATGAGTAGCTCAGGAGTTATCGCAAGAAATTAACGCCCATGTAAATAAATTCGTATATAAAGAAATATTTTAGTTTGTTTTATGTTTACGTAACCTTATAAGTTGAACTTGTTATTTTATTATCTACTAACACTGAGTAGTTTCTCTACTTGTCTTTATCCATGCCTTTCTTGTAACATTCCTGCCATTTACTTGTTGTACTGTTATATCTGTTACAGTATTAAATTTCAGTGAATAAAAAAAAACACACACTTCCTACATTCCTGCTCTACATAACTTTTAAATCACAAATTATAATGGAGGGGAATGGATCCAAAATATTAACAAAGACATGGAATTAGCCAAAATTAATATGAAGACATAAACACAAAAAACAATTTTAAGCTTAAAGTTGAAAAATGAAAGATTTAGTTAGAGACAAAAGCGCCGAGAACTGAAGCGAGGAAGCTGAATTCTCGCCAAAAATGAAAATCTGGTGGGCAAATAAGAAGAACAAGAGGCCAAACGTGAACCTTCTTTACTTAGCGTCTTCCACTTTGGCATCTTTACGACTAATAATAATAATTATAGATGTTATTTGCAATATATATTTTCATGATTAAATATTTTTTAACAGGAGGAAAAGTCGAAGCTAATAGAAAGTAAAATCGACAAAACTCACCCAGGTTCTGTAAAATAGTTTTGTATTGGGGCGAAACCTGGCGGTTGAGGAGGCATGTAACCTCCTTGCTCAATTGCTTAAGAAACAGTACAGTCGTTACCATGTTCTGAACTCTACAACCTTCATTTAGTCGAAGTGTAGTATAGAAGTAATTGAAAGTTGACAAAATAAAATTTGGGGTTGATATGCAATATGACTGTCATAAAAATCCCTATCATAGGTCTAAGCTTCTGAAATTCAAGCCGGCTGGGAGCTGTCATCGAAGACGCTCGCTACCTAATCTCTTTGAGATATAACAAAACAATGGATGGTGGAATATTCCTCTTTTATAGACCTAAAAAAAATTCCGCGATTGCATATATCTATCTATCTGTAACCTTAAAGTTAAGGGATAGCTAACTATACCCATTAAATATGGTATAATATAGAAACCTGGCGGTTGAGCGTTATATCTGCCATATAACCTCCTAGTTCAACCGTTGGTCAAGAAACAGTACAGTCGTTACCATGTACTGAACTCTATAACCTTCATTTAGTCGTAGTTTCTTTTTATTTTTTTTCTGGTTTATCTTAATTAATTCTGTAAGGTGTTTAATAAAATATATATATACTATTGTCAGTGTCGTTATGGGGAAATAAGTAAAAAAAAAAAAAAATACTGTCCCACTAAAGCCCAAGAAGAGTTTTGGGTTCAGTACAGATTATTGCATATACTGTATCTAAATCAACGGTTGTGCATGGAGGTGAATCGGCCGATATAACGTTCAACCGTTATGATTTTCCTCATTTGAGGATACCCACTTTATAGAGGGTGGGTAAGCCCCAGGAGGGTTAGGAGATTCCTCAGGGTATATCTATGGCTGTTAACGGAATAAAAAAATTTTTAAAAATCTGGTTCAACCGATTTACCTGGGAAATTTAGTACATCAACTCTTATACTTTATTGAAATTTATGTATACTCAAAATTAATAAATAGAAAGTAAAAATTAAATATATTTTTTTTACGATTTAAAATCTAAAATTTTCTCGATTATAATACTTCCTTTACTCCAAACAAAGAATTTAAGTATGAAAGAACTTGATAACTTTTACGATTGAACTACGTCCATTGATGCGTTGGTAGAGGGCAGAATGAATCACAATCATTATGTGTTGATAATGAATGCATTAATAAATCCTAACAAATCCCATTAAATTACCTTCACCCTTCGTCGTAAACCTACCAATTCCTGCCCTGTATCCGTTAATAATATTCCACTGAACCCTGTCGAACAGATACGTTACCTAGGACTCCATCTGGACAAACATCTCACTTGGAATCATCATACAAGACTGAAAAGACAAGACACTGCTCGACGTTTTCGCCTACTTCATCACTTACTGGACAAACGCTCTAAGCTCCCAATTAATTATAAAGACTCATTTACATGACGGTTATCAGACCTGTTTGGACATACGGAGTTGACCTTTGGGGCTCTACTAAACTATCCAATTCATCTCGCATCCAATCATTGCAATCCAAACAAAAATGATTTAAAATACTTCGTAAAATACTCAATGCTCCTTATTATGTCACAAACAAACTCATCCATCATGATCTTAATATCCCATATGTTACTGATTTGGCCCAAACTAGATACCTATCCTTCCATGACAAGCTATGGAATGATAAAACCCTCCGAGGCGTCTGAAAAGAAGATGGCCTTTAGACCATCTACTATAGAACTTTATTGGAGTGCTACCGATGGGTAGTTTCTCCACAAGTGTTTTCATGTCTTATTGTACATATCAGCAGATCTACTTGTTATAATAATATTATAGTAGTAAATATCAATAAATTAAATTTAAAAATAAATAATAATAATGTTAAAGGTGTATTGGGTTCGCAAATGTTCAATGCCTATTCCACTAATCGTTGCTTACAAAGTTCTTTTTATGGATTACTCCCTAAAACCTAAATCAGTAATATCACGCTACCCCCCCCCCCCCGGACTATTACTAATCGGCTCAACCATAATTAATTTTTTTAATAAATTGGTTCGTTATTAATCCAAACAAATTTTACAAGCTCGTCTAAACCGAAATTCTACGAATCACAAAAAGATGCAATTCGGTCACACAAACCCATCTTCCGGCATCTCAAACTAAAAATGCACAAACGATATTCTATTAAAAATATATTTGTAATATTTCTCTGGCTATCGAAAAAAACTATATCTACAGCCCCGGCGAATAAGTGGATAAGTCAAATTGAGTTTCTAGTAATTAAAGAAGCTGATCCGTGTTGTATTCGTAGTGAATAACTGACTAAGCCAGGCATTGTCTTGAAAAGGAGTTATTGGTTTTAATGTAACTCCATTTTAACCCCAAAACTATGAGAATGACACTATTAAGCTCCCCTCATTACAGTTAATTCTCTGTGCACAGAATTCGACTTAACCACTTATTTACCAGAGCTGTAGATATAAAATTAGAGAGATATCTTTATCTAAACAAATTACATTTTAAGAAATAATGAAATTCGGGCAAATTCAACAAGTGTCCTTATCACCGACGAACACTAAGGTTCAAGGGCAATGATGAATAGGTCTAGATCCAAGGATTATGGCTGATTGGAGTCAGTAGGAGTATCTATATATTATATATACCTAGGGAGGACCTATATATCTTGCCCCAAAGGAGACCTCAAGCTGCTATGTGACGTCTTGGAAAATTACGTTATTCCCGATGGTTCTAAACGAGGTAGGATCATCACTCCTACGGTCGGTATTTGTGAGTTGCATCCTGTAAGCTGAAGGGCCTCACCCGTCCGTGAGAGGTATTGGAGGAACCTCGAGAACATGATTCGAACTAATAGCCTTTGGGTTTGTAACCAATCGCACTTTTGCTACGCCAAATTATGAATGGCGCATTCCAAGGCAGGGTGACTGATATCCGAATCCTATCTTCCTTATTTATTAAAAGCATAATAATAATTACAATAATAATAAAAATAAAAATAAAGTTAACCGCCAAGTGGAAAACTACACCCACGTCATTTATCTAATGTATACAGCTACTGTCACGCAGCCAAACCATGATAGAAGACGTGACCAGCAGGTACGTGCAAGGTACGTGTCTACTGGCACAATCCTGTGCCACCCTTCCAAGACCTTGGTCTTAAGAAACTTAATATTATGTCTGGGTTCTCAGAAGCCAAGAAAAGGTATTTCCAAAACACTCCTTCCATGTCCGTTACATAATATAATCCAAACTAATTAACTAAATTCCAACAATATTTCCTAGAAATGAGGATACGATAGTCCGAGAATGGGTGTGGATTAATGTTTTTTTTTTTATGGAAACAAATAAAATGGAAATGTGTATTTTATTCAGGTATGTGTGTATGCGTTGTTTTTTTGTTTTTTTTTGTTTGTTTACGTGGGCAGGTGGAAATCTTCAAAAGACGCGGATACGCCCGTACCTATCCGTGTGTGGGATTTTTACCCACTAAAACCACCTCCCTACACCACTCTACGTGACCGCCGTTAGGCATTTTACGTGGAGGGGAATGGCTATGTACGTATTGGCCAGATATATTATTTCTATTAATTTTTTTACAATATTGTTATCTTGTAAAGGGATATGTTCCCAAAATAAAATTGTTTTTCTATTCTATTTATTTCACTCCCGTTACATATATAATCAATTATTGTAATATAATATTTGATTTTTAATCCTTCTTATCGATTATTAAATTCTAATGGTGTCTTGGTTGGCCACAATTTTTGGAAATATATATATATTATATATCTCAATATAGTTGAATTTATGTTAATACAAATTGTAACTTTTCAGGCTTGGTCGATTTTTTTTCTTAAAGTTCCTTTTATAAACACCAATTTTTGGTAAGTTATAGGAGACGCTGTTGTGCTATTTCCAGAGTTCAGAACGTCCCTAATATAGCAATTAGGCAATTGGTAGATCAGGAAAGAACACGATCCTCTACACAATAGAACAAGAAGATTAAAATGGTATGGCCACTTAAAAATAATGGCAGAGGAACGATGACCAAAAATAATCTTTGAATATTCCCTGTGGAAAGGAGGAAGAGAGGACGACCCAGAATCAGATGGTTACAGGATCTGGAGGAGAGTATGGCAGCGAAGGGGCTTATATATATATATTTATGTATGGATATATGTGTGTATCCATGACAACCATCCGCATTTTATCACGCATTTTTTTTTTTAACATAATCGTTGGAATGGCTCTCGGAGAGAATTATTTCAATTCTAGAAATCGTTTTTGGTTGATTAAAAGGTGATGTTTGTGAGATTGGTAGGCAATATTCACATTTTAAACCATAAAGTTAGCTAGCCTTCAATCTCCAAGAGAACAAGATGGCGACCGCTCCAAGCACCTAACTTCACCCTAGTTTTTCCTAACGTTATGATGATTTTTAGTCCAAACTTTTATTTAGCATATTCGTTGAAGTTTAATAATTCGTTTTCAAGTATTACTTTCTTTAGCTAATTCGATATCAATTGTAAAACGTATGTCTAATCATACATTGTCTGGTCCACTGTCTTTGATAGTTGTATGATCTATCTATCATACTTTGTATGGTCCATTGTGTTTGATAGTTGTGTGATCTATCATACATTGTCTGGTTTACTGTGGCTAGTGCACGTATGATCATCAGGTAAATTATAGGAAAATTTCATTTTTTTTTTCCATAAATGTTTTATAAAGGATGTTTACATCAAGGGTGCCTACACTCTCTCCCTGGTGCCGAAATATCCCGAATTATTTCGCTATATTAAAGCTCCTTCCTTTAAAGACTATTGGTCACAAAATTTACGTTACGATAAAATTGCAAATATTATTCCCATCAATGTTTTCAAGGAAATATGAAAATATTTACACTTTAGTGATAATAAAACTATTGATAATGGTGATCCCTTTTTCAAAGTTAGGCCTCTTCTTGAAATAGAAAGTCATTTGAGGACATTGAGCCTGAAAAAGACTACTCAATCCATAATCCCGTACAAGGGAAATAGGGCAAGCTCAAAAAAGCAGGACGTCCCTAAAAAAAACAAGAAATATCGATTTCAACTTTTTGTTCGGTCTCTGGTTTCATTTATGATTTCTTGATTTATTCCGGCTCATCCGATAGCACATATCAAAATATCAAATTCAGTAATCACGAAGATCGATTCCTACTATCCTCAAAGGGTCGTCATTGTTTTGTGCTAATGTAAACCACTTTCATCAATTTTTTTTGATAATTCATTTACATCACTGGAGGTTTTAGTATAATTGAGTAACAAATTTGGCACACTGAGTTTAGGGACAATAAGAGAAAACCGATTAAGAGGGTTGAAACTAACTGCTGACAAAGTACTTAAAAAAAGGAAGAGGGAGTTTTGAGGAATTCTTTGACAAGAAAGAAAAAATGTTGTCAAGTGGATGGACAACAAACTGTATGTGCCCAATTTAAAGCATTTGGAATAATTCATACCATTTGATGTATGACCCCATTTTAAAACACAAAATTTATCATCCCAATTCACTTTTGTCTCTTTAAGGGTTAAAAAAAAATATATATATATATATATATATATATATATATATATATATTTATAAATTTATAAATTATATACTTCCACGAAAAAAACATAAAAAAAGAAAGAAAATTTAAGATGAAATGACTCGCACGAGTACTAGTTTAACACTGCCTGTATGTCCGTCTTGATCCTCTATATATAGTGTTTACATATTAACAGCTGTTACAATGGACAGCTTGATCTTAACTTAAATATATATATATTTAATATATTTATAAATTACCAGATCAAGCTGGCCATTGTAACAGCTATTGATATGTGAACACTATAGAGGATCATGACGGAAATACAGTCAGTGTTAACCCAGTTATCGTGCGAGTCATTTCATCTTAAATTTTCTATCTTTTTTTATGTTTTGTTCCTGGATGTATATAAGTGGTGCCGAAACCCGGGAACTTTAAAGATAATTTTTTGTTGTTGGTGTAAACAAAAAAAGCCTTTATCATTATTTTCTATTTCTTCTCTCTCTAGTTGTTATAATGACAGAACCGAGACAGAGAGACGTTCTAAGGCCAGCTGCATTAACGCTTGCGCCACCACCCCAACTACCGACACAGGCGGAATCGGTGGACCCTGAGTTCCTGCCTTTGCCAACGACTACGATCGCAATGGCACGTGCGGACCTAGCAGCGAGGGATCGCAGAGGGAGAACAGGATCACAGGAGGACACCAACGAGCTTGAACGGATGAAGTTAAAAAAGGCTAACGCCCAGGATGTAAGAAGAGAGATCTCGGATCTAGAAAAATTCAATCCGGATCTGGGGTAGCTGAAACATTTCCTCAAAGGAGGTGATGGTATTATGTTTAGTATCGAATCCCAGGTCGCTGCGGATCTCATAGACGAGCTAGATGCTAAAAGGCTACGGGTGGCCATAGCACGCCGGGTCAAAAGAATCGTGCTGAACCTCATACAGGCGGATGAGGATACCCCGTGAAGGGTTATAAGAGAAAGATTGAAAAAGCATACGGAGGGGGGCGATGGGCCCCCGAAGAAGGGGGGCGACAATTTTTAGCACGCTTGATCTGAAGGCAGGAAGATCTCCATAAGGTATTTACGAGGTTGCGCCAGCCCGGGTTAAAATTATCCGGAGAGAAGTCTGTTATGGGCCAGGGTCAGCTCACTTTTAGGGCCATACTATATCCAAGGAAGGAGTGCGACCAGATATGCGGAAGGTCGAGGCGATAAGACAAATGGCGATTCCGACTGATGTCAAAGGAATAAGGAGGCTATTAGGAACATTCACCTATTATCGCCGATTCGTGCCGGAAATGGCGGAGTATCTTGTGCCGCTCGACAACATGCTGAAGAAAGGACGGAGCACCATGATCACCACTGAAATCGAAAGTAACATACGGACATGCATAAAAAAACTGCAGGAAGTACCAATACTAGCCTATCCCGATTTCGAGCTGAAATCACCACACCTGCAAGTGAGTGCCCAAGATGCAAGTGAGTACGCCTTAGGTGTGGTATTATCGCACGAAGGTAACGGTGGTGAGCAATCCGTACCATACGCCAGTAGACGATTAAAGAAGATGGGAGCCCGTTCGTTATAGCGCACTAGAAAGGGAGTTGCTTGGGATCGTGTGGGCGATAGAGCATTTCCGACCGTATGTGTTCCGGCGAAAGTTTGTGGTCCACAATAGACCGTTGTTATGGGTCGGGAAATTGAAGGAGTCGTCAGCACGAGTCACCCGCTGGAAAGAGCAGCTCAGTCAATATAACATGGAAGTAGTGTACAAGCCGGGAAGGGAAAATATTGTAGCGGATTGGCTATCGCGAGCTCTTCAAATTAACGCAATTGAGTCGAGTACATGGGAACGTTCCAGATATATCCAAACATGCCAGCGCTAACGGACACCGGACGAAGAAGGAGAAGGCGGTGCGGGTCATCTGATCGAGGTGTTCAGTTGAGCATTATAAGAAAAAAAAAAGTGATAAGAAATATTAATATATATAGCGCGTTCGTACTATTCTCCGTCCTTTATGATGACTTACTTAAAGATTAGGCCAAAACGTTGGCACAAATAAAACAACTTATTTTGCGTAAAATGTATTGTCTGCGCACTACTCCCCGACCATTTTAACCAGTTCTAAATATATTAACTATTACTAATATGACTCCAGAAGCTCTTTGCATTCTTTTGGATTTTCTTTGCATCCCAGTTGTTCATCTGCCATCAATTTGTACTTTCGTAAATGCAATTTTAGTTTATAACTTATTATTGCGATCAATAATTTATAAACGCTATTTAGGCAAGTTATTGGACGGTATTCTTTTGGTTCTGCTTTTTCTTGTTTCTGTTTCAAAATCAAATACGTCTTACCTAAACAAAAGTCGTTAGGAGGAATAACTGAATTACATAGTAGTTTCTGATAATAAGACGCTAATACTTTGTGGGAGCTTGTAAAATATTTCATCCAGTAATTTTGAATTTTATCTGGTCCAGGCGCTTTCCAGTTATGTCAGTATCCATTATCGAAGCATGTTCAGTTTCTTCGTATATATTATTCAGCCAGAATGCACTCTTATTAAAATTTTTTGGTATGCTCCATATATTTTCCCAGTAACTAGTAAACTCAGACTCCTCTGGATGTGAGGGGGAGATTGATGATTCGTCTTTATTTGATTTAAGAGAGCGAGGTAATAATAATAATATAATAATAATAATATAAGCCCAGGAGAGAAGGGGGACGTGGCTTGATAAATATCGAAGAAGCTTGCCGCAAGCAGGAAATGGCCCTACGCCGATATTTCCTCACAAAAACAGATGGAGTTTCTGTCACTATTTCAAGGTTGGATTCTGGTCTAACTGCACTAAATCTAACAAGAGATGCGGAATCAGTAAGTAGTTCTTACAGAAAATGAACGGTTGACGGAATGGAAAACAAAGTCTTTACATGGTAGATTCTATCACAAATTAAATGATAGCTCCATTGACAAGGAGATGTCAGTTGATTGGTTAAAGGCTGGCAAGATATTCTCCGAGACAGAGGGGTTTGTTATCGCCATTCAAGACCAAGTTATCGCCACCAGATCATATAGAAGGCATGTTTTAAAAGACTCATCAACGCCAGATAAATGTCGGCTATGCTCGGCTACATTGGAGTCAATCCAACACATCACTGGTGGATGTGGAGTGTTGGCTGGCACTGAATATCTTCAGAGGCATAACAATGTGGCCAAAATTTTGCATCAAGCCCTGGCGGTGAAATACAACCTTCTAGATGTAAAGGCACCATATTATAAGTACCAACCCACTAGACTACTACAAAAAGGTCGGTCCCCTTAAATTATATTGGGATGAGTCCATTATAACGGACCACACGGTGCATCATAATAGGCCAGATATCCTCCTTATAAAGTCGAGTGAGAGGAAAGCAAGAATATATAATTGATATTGCGTCTTCGAGGATTGCCCTAGGTACGTACAGTGGAGTGATGGAAAGGTGTGGCGTACCTCGGCAGATGCAATAGGCGTTGGGGGATAACGAACAAGTTAATATGGTTTTACTATGTGCCTAATATAGCATGGGGGGAAAAGGTAAATATTTAAAGTTGGGTACATTTTTGAACTGTTCACGTCTTCTTTGTTTTTTTATTGGAAAAAAAAGTCTTGTCTCATCATTGTTGTCTCGGCTAGTGATCTTGTGAGCCTACCCTACAAGAGTCATCTTTGTTGTCTCGGCTAGTGCATCTTGTGAGCCTACCCTACAACAGTCATCTTGGTTGTCTCGGCTAGCGCATCTTGTGAGCATACCCTACAACAGTCATCACTTCTATCAAGAAACTCGCCTGACCAGCACGTCTATTGGTTTGAGGTCGATGCTCATCTTTGCCATTACCATCCAACCTTTGCCATTACCATCCAACCTTTACCATAGACTCATCCATCCAACGGGAGCAAGAATCCGAACAGACCGATTAGATTACTACACAAAACATCTGAACCAATAATTATAATTTTATAATTATTGGTTATAATTTTCATTTTAGATAAGGTGGGTGACTCGTTGAAGGTCAGCCACATTTGGTCCAATCTTTTAACGAAATCTACGAAAGTGACTTTATTGCCTGAAAGCAAAGAGCACTTTTTTTTATCTATGGGAATAGAAAAAGATCAAGATTTTTATTACATATTTGTTTGATCGTTTTGTCGTGATATTGGGTGCAAAACTATAATTTACTAACTAAAAAAAAAAGAATATGCGACGATAAATATCTGTTGAGAGCCGATTGATTAGCAAGAACACATTTAAAATCCATTAGAAACGATTCAGCCCTGTTCTTTTTAGTAAAAAAAAAATAATAATACACACAACTTTTTGTGGAGTGCTCGTGTGGATTAATGTGTTTTTTTTATGGAAACAAATAAAATGGAAATGTGTATTTTATTCAGGTATGTGTGTATGCGTTGTTTTTTTTTTTTGTTTTTTTACGTGGGCAGGTGGAAATCTTCAAAAGACGCGGATACGCCCGTACCTATCCGTGTGTGGGATTTTTACCCACTAAAACCACCTCCCTACACCACTCTACGTGACCGCCGTTAGGCATTTTACGTGGAGGGGAATGGCTATGTACGTATTGGCCAGATATATTATTTCTATTAATTTTTTTACAATATTGTTATCTTGTAAAGGGATATGTTCCCAAAATAAAATTGTTTTTCTATTCTATTTATTTCACTCCCGTTACATATATAATCAATTATTGTAATATAATATTTGATTTTTAATCCTTCTTATCGATTATTAAATTCTAATGGTGTCTTGGTTGGCCACAATTTTTGGAAATATATATATATTATATATCTCAATATAGTTGAATTTATGTTAATACAAATTGTAACTTTTCAGGCTTGGTCGATTTTTTTTCTTAAAGTTCCTTTTATAAACACCAATTTTTGGTAAGTTATAGGAGACGCTGTTGTGCTATTTCCAGAGTTCAGAACGTCCCTAATATAGCAATTAGGCAATTGGTAGAGATCAGGAAAGAACACGATCCTCTACACAATAGAACAAGAAGATTAAAATGGTATGGCCACTTAAAAATAATGGCAGAGGAACGATGACCAAAAATAATCTTTGAATATTCCCCTGTGGAAAGGAGGAAGAGAGGACGACCCAGAATCAGATGGTTACAGGATCTGGAGGAGAGTATGGCAGCGAAGGGGCTTATATATATATATTTATGTATGGATATATGTGTGTATCCATGACAACCATCCGCTCAAGCCTGAGATATAGTGTGTGTGTGTAACCTCCTATGTTATTCTCTGTCACGTTTTTGTAGATAATCTGAAATATAGCTTAAGTTTCATACTATAGTGTGTCTTGTGTCTGGTCCTAATACATCAATATGTAGTTTAACAAAGAGCGCTATAACTTGAATCAATCACAGCTTCGCTACTTCTCCTCTCTTCCCAACGCCTCTTCATTAATTCACTGTGTTTTTCCTTCCACTTTTTCAATGCTGTTTCTTTACTTGAGTCTTGATCAACTTTCTTGTTCCTGATCTTATTCCTAAATTGCCTATTCTGAATTTGATCTTTAGAGATTTTAAATAATTCCATATTGTAGAATTGTAGCCCTCTTGTTCTAAATATATCTGTGATGTTTTCTGTATTTCCTTATAGTTCCTTAGTAGGTCTTTTGATCCAGATTCCATCCCGAAGAAAAGCGCCATAATTGATCCTCACTGCAGGTTTACCTGTAATTCTCAGAGTCGAAGTGACTTTCATCCGTAAATCTAAATATATGTCATACATGATCTTATCACGCATTTTTTTTTTTAACATAATCGTTGGAATGGCTCTCGGAGAGAATTTTTTCAATTCTAGAAATCGTTTTTGGTTGATTAAAAGGTGATGTTTGTGAGATTGGTAGGCAATATTCACATTTTAAACCATAAAGTTAGCTAGCCTTCAATCCCCAAGAGAACAAGATGGCGACCGCTCCGAGCACCTAACGTCACCCTAGTTTTTCCTAACTTTATGATGATTTTTAGTCCAAACTTTTATTTAGCATATTCGTTATCTTGTAAAGGGATGTGTTCCCAGAATAAAATTGTTTTTCTATTCTATTTATTTCACTCCCGTTACATATATAATCAATTATTGTAATATAATATTTGATTTTTAATCCTTCTTATTAAAATCTAATGGTATCTTGGGACAAATTTTTGGAAATATATATATTTTATATATCAAATATAGCCTTCAATCTCCAAGAGAACAAGATGGCGACCGCTCCGAGCACCTAACTTCACCCTAGTTTTTCCTAACTTTATGATGATTTTTAGTCCAAACATTTATTTAGCATATTCGTTGAAGTTTAATAATTCGTTTTCAAGTATTATTTTCTTTAGCTAATTCGATATCAATTGTAAAACGTATGTCTAATCATACATTGTCTGGTCCACTGTCTTTGATAGTTGTATGATCTATCTATCATATTGTATGGTCCATTGTGTATGATAGTTGTGTGATCTATCATACATTGTCTGGTTTACTGTGGCTAGTGCACGTATGATCATCAGGTAAATTATAGGAAAATTTCATATTTTTTTTCCATAAATGTTTTATAAAGGATGCTTACATCAAGGGGTGCCTACATTCTCTCCCTGGTGCCGAAACATCCCGAATTATTTCGCTATATTAAAGCTCCTTCCTTTAAAGACTATTGGTCACAAAATTTACGTTACGATAAAATTGCAAATATTATTCCCATCAATGTTTTCAAGGAAATATGAAAATATTTACACTTTAGTAATAATAAAACTATTAATAACGGTAATCCCTTTTTCAAAGTTAGGCCTCTTCTTGAAATAGAAAGTCATTTCAGGACATTGAGCCTAAAAAAGACTACTCAATTCATGATCAAGGGAAATAGGCCAAGCTCAAAAAAGCAGGACGTCCCCAAAAAAAAACAACAAGAAATTTCGATTTCAACTTTTTGTTCGGTCTCTGGTTTCATTTATGATTTCTTGATTTATTCCGGCTCATCCGATAGCACATATCAAAATATCAAATTCAGTAATCACGAAGATCGATTCCTACTATCCTCAAAGGGTCGTCATTGTTTTGTGCAAATGTAAACCACTTTCATCAATTTTTTTTGATAATTCGTTTACATCACTGGAGGTTTTAGTATAATTGAGTAACAAATTTGGCACACTGAGTTTAGGGACAATAAGAGAAAACCGATTAAGAGGGTTGAAACTAACTCCTGACAAAGTACTTAAAAAAAGGATGAGGGAGTTTTGAGGAATTCTTGGACAAGAAAGAAAAAATGTTGTCAAGTGGATGGACAACAAACTGTATGTGCCCAATGATCAGTCATACATCCCTGGAACTTCCAGAAAAATTTAAAAAAAAAGAAGGAAGGAATAATTCATACCATTTGATGTATGACCCCATTTTAAAACACAAAATTTATCATCCCAATTCACTTTTGTCTCTTTAAGGGTTAAAAATATATATATTTATAAATTATATACTTCCACGAAAAAAACATAAAAAAAGAAAGAAAATTTAAGATGAAATGACTCGCACGAGTACTAGTTTAACACTGACTGTATGTCCGTCTTGATCCTCTATATATAGTGTTTACATATTAACAGCTGTTACAATGGACAGGTTGATCTTAACTTAAATATATATATATTTAATATATTTATAAATTACCAGATCAAGCTGGCCATTGTAACAGCTATTGATACGTGAACACTATAGAGGATCATGACGGAAATACAGTCAGTGTTAACCCAGTTATCGTGCGAGTCATTTCATCTTAAATTTTCTATCTTTTTTTATGTTTTGTTCCTGGATGTATATAAGTGGTGCCGAAACCCGGGAACTTTAAAGATAATTTTTTGTTGTTGGTGTAAACAAAAAAAGCCTTTATCATTATTTTCTATTTCTTCTCTCTCTAGTTGTAATAATGACAGACGTTCTAAGGCCAGCTACATTAACGCTTGCGCCACCGCCGCAACCACCGACACAGGCGGAATCGGTGGACCCTGAGTTCCTGCCTTTGTTCCTGAACCTCATACAGGCGGATGAGGATGCCCCGTGGAGGGTTATAAGAGAAAGATTGAAAAAGCATACGGAGGGGGGCGATGGGCCCCCGAAGAAGACATGCTGCAAATGTTTAGAGAAATGAAGAGACCTAACCAGTCGAACGGGGAATATGCGGCAGGCCTAATCGCAAAATTAAATAGGATTAACGAAAAACTGCGAGAAGTGATGGATACAGTCGCAGTGGAAGCATGGATGATTTTCATGGCCACGGTTCTTAAAGTGCAATTGGCAAGAGGCACAGGAAAGAAGGATTGCGTGCCTAGAGATAAGTCATTCTTGGAATAAGCCTAAGAAATGGTAGATTCGAGTGCTCGGGAGGAAGAAGTACGCGACGGGGTACCTTTTAGGAGAACGCAAATAGGCAGGACTCGGTCGAGACAGGAAATTGGAAGAAGTAGAGTTTAATATGGAGAGAGAGGCCGCAACTCCGGGAAAAGAGACAGGCACCGGATAGAAAGAACTGGCGAAGGGAGGAAAGGAAATGCCACGGGTGCGGCAAAGTGGGACACCTGGTGGCTGAATGCCCCCGCTCCAGGTGCCTATCATAAGAGTCGGAGAGGAGTGGAGTGTCTAGTGGATTAGGACAGTTCAAGCAATGTGATTTGTCGGAGCACGGTGAAGGCCCAATGTACAGGAAAAAGGATACAGGTATAGGACTGTAAATTAAACACTCTGAGTGGTCTTTGGAAAGTAGAAGGGGAAGCTGTGATTGAACTTGGGAGATGGGGTTCCGAGGGGCGCATGACCGTTCATGTGCTGGAAAATATGCGAGTCATCAAAATAGTGGAGTGGTTGCATTCTTCGAGAACTTCAGAGTTCAACAGGTATGGCTTTGAATTCACATCACTGTCAAGATTTCCAATAACTGCATCGATAATAAACCTACCCTCAACGTCAGTTTCATCAATTTACACCCACATCGGCCATCAGTGACATGTTCTCGATTCTTGACAGTTTATCTTTATTAGATATCTTCCAGATAGTTTTTCCGCAGAGTATTCTCATCAGGAATTTTTTCCCCAACATAGGTCTCTAAGAATCCTTTGAAATGAGGATTATTAAGTTTCTGGAAAGGGATATCTGCTCTGACAAAAGCCCGACACAGATATGTACTCAGAGTAGACTTACAGGATGATGGAGATATAAGGAATGCTTGATAGGACGTCCTCTATTTGTTGCTGTTTTTATTCTCTTTGTGCGATCAGGTGGCAATATGTTGGGTGACTTGGGAACGTTGAGAGCAAGAAACGCGCTTATCACAAGTTGAGCAGTACAAAATGTCTCCATAACTTCGAAAAAGTTCTGCTGCAAATTCGCGAAGATATTTAGCAACCAGCTGTCAGTTTGAGGCCGATGTTCGTGGCATTTCACCCAATAACACTAGGCGACCGAACGAAATGAATGATTGGAAACTTCAACGAACGAGCTGAAAGAAAAGACAACGATGCTAAACTAACAAGTAGCATTCACTGTTACGAACCATTCCCTGTAAATTACAATAACCCATTGTACCCACTGTGATCCACAGTCCTACAGTCGGTGTGACAGTTCCTGTCAACCACCTTCAAATCATAGCGATCTTAATTTTTTGGCGGTCCTACAGTTGTGAGACTACACCTTCACAACTTGCTCTGCAATGCTAAACAACTTTCTAGTAGTAAGCTAAGTAGATAATATTCAATGAAATAAAAAATAAAACAAAATAAATAAGATGACTTAAAGAACTAGGTTAGAGGTGCTGCGCTCTGAAGTGGGGGTTAACTACCCACCTCCCTTTTCTACCTGCGTCAGTTCTGTCCGAGTGTTCCCACTGTTTTGGTTTAACAACATTCTCCAGGTAGGTGTCTTTGTTGAGGTATGTTAGTTATAATATATCGTTTAATAATATTATGATACATGTTAATTATATTATATCTATATGTTTGAGTACTTCCTTACATGATTGAAAATTTAAAGCTTAAAAAAATAAATTTTCCGATAAGATATGTAGTGTTACCCAGTGTAAAAAATTTGAAAACAATCTTAACTTTTTTATATACTTGCCAACTATGAAAAAAGTATATATAAAAAACGAATGCATTTATGACCTTTATTATATATGCATTTTTTCATATAATAAAACAATCTATTCTAGAATACAATTTAATATTAATTTCCGTAATAATAATAATTTATAAACATATATAATAATAATTTAATACGCCCATTTCTCATCAATCAATATTTTTCCAAATGTTAAACTTTTACATTTCAAAATAATTAAATTATATTTCCTTTTACCTGCGAATAAACATTAACCATATTGATTATTGGTGTTTACGTGATGCCCTGTAATAATTTAGAAAAATCATTTTAAGGTTCATTATACGATTATTTTAAAAACCATTGTGATCTATTCAATGACTTTTGACAGAAAAATCCTAAATTAGTTTGATCAATGTCCGTTTCTAGATTATTATGACTTAAGTTATATTTTAATTTGTAGAATATAAAACAGAATTGGTTTAGACAGATTTAGTGATTATCAATTGAATTTTTTTTTCTTTTATAAATATTTTAATTTTAATTATTATTTATACTATATTAGTTGTGCTTCATTTTATATTTTTATAAAATAATAGTTTCAGAATATAATCGTACATTGAAAATGAAAGTGATACATTTAATAAAAAGTTTATTTTAGAATGAGAAGTGATACATTTTTTACTGGTGAGGTTCTGGATTGATGGTGCCCTCATTGTGCTTCTAAAACATGCTACCGGTTGTTAAACAAAACGCAACCTTGGCTTTACAAGGTTTTAATTGTTCCAATTTCTATTCAGAGTAAAAGTTTGAATATTTAAAACGATATACTATTCTTCTCACGTATACTATTCACTTCACGTTGAAAAAAAAATGTGGAAGTTCAGTTAGGAACTTGTCACAGACAAAATAAGCAAACTTAGAAGAGATAAATGTCTAATCAAGTAAAGATACATTTTCAAACCAAAAATATTAATCCTTTCTAAAGATAAAAAAAATCTTAAAATGTAGCAGAAATATTGAAAACTAAATTATTTTTTAAAAAAATAAATAGCTATTTAAATTGGTAACTTTCGTTATTTCATTTTATATATTCAGTTAAGCAGATTTACATTGTAGATCTTAAGAGTATCAAATTCAAGCTGCTGTGATTAATTTGCTACCCAAAAGTTAACATGTCACTGTATGTACAGCTATGTACAATATCGGTTTAGAAGGTGCAGGTAATTGTATCATTTAAATCCAGAATCACACACATAAACTTTGAAAGATACTGTGTTGTCAAATTGCTCTTAGAAAACAAAATAAGTAAGAAAACAAGAATAAAACGGCAGTTTCTCTAATGATCCTAGAAATAGTATTTGATTTGTATTATTCATTAGGCCTAGGAGAGTCAATAACAATATATTTTAACCAAAAATTTTAGTGTTGAAAATTCATTATATGCTGATTTTTAATAATTGCGTGACGGAGCGTGGAAGAGTCAAGTTTTGAACTAAATAACTTTTAGTCGTAGAAACAAAACAGACTGATAAACGAAATGACTATAGCTGACTATGTCATCAAAATTCGAGCTGACTAAAAAGGAGTTGAAAGAGAGATCTTCCAAGAATCACTACGCCTCTATCTGTTGGGGAAGTCTTTCATGCCAATATTTTTCGACCACATTTCAATAAAAAAATAAATTCCACAAAATTAACAAAAAGGGTGACCCAATAATCACTAATATAAAATTGGAAAAATCCAAACACGAAGACTAAATACTCAAAAATATCGAAAAAATAATAAATACAATGTTAGTACTGGTGTGAGATGTACTGATTTTGATTCCCATAGCTATCAATTTTTGGTGTATTTTTAATAATGAGACAGATTTGGAATAATGTTGACTGGTAACTTATTTTCCGAGATTTTAAAGGATAACTATAGCTATTAATTTCTATTTTCATATTATATTCTTAAAAATTTATTTATAATATTTTACAATATTATAAAGTAGGCTGTGGGAAAATAGGTCACAGCGAAAATCCGTGAAAACAGGTTTCGTTTTTTGACATTTACTCATGGCATCAGTATCTTTCTAATATATCTCTTTAACGACTCTACTTTTAGAACAATCATTTCTATCAACTTATTTTCATTTTATTTTTTTTTTTATTAGTTATACTTAATAAAAATATAGATTACATTTAAAAAGCATAGAATAAATAAATAAATAAATTTGAAAAAATTTCCGGGATGTGTTATGCTTCATAGAAATCCATAGCAAATTATATTAATAAATCATTTAAAGTTCTAAGAAACTTTTGCAAGTCGGGATAATTTTAATAAAATATTTGGTTGCCAAAAATATGGAAAAATATTAGTTTAGCCTAAATTGTCTCATTTCGCCGTTCCAACGTAAAAGAATGTTATTTGTCTTCATGCAAATTCAAAAATGTCCAACTGAATACACATTCAAATAACCATCTAAATACAATTGGAAACATATGCGTATGTATTACATTGTTAAAACCTTAATAAAGGTTTCATAAAGTATTGCTCAAAATCGTTGGAAAATTGGGATAATGAAGGGGGGAATATAGAAATAGATAGCGACATTGAATAAATTATCTCGATTACCAAATCGATAAATCGATTTTTGATCAAATATTTTTGCACTGGCCAACTTGTGCAATAATGACTCAGAAATGCTTTCACTTCCTTACTTAGAAATCGATCTCAACAACGTTCTATCTTGCCTTGTAGTTTGATGTATATATTTTATATATTCATATATAAAAAATATACGTTATAATATAAATAATTTTTATTTTTACGTATATTTCACCAGATTCCACTTCTTATTAACACAGGAAAATAATCAGTTTTTCCCAGTAACTATTAATGCCTGTAATTGGCCGGAGTTCCGAGCCCAGTCGACATAGCGGGATTCCCAAGTTCCAATGGCCTTGAGGGACCTTGAGAAGCCATTGCTAAGAATCGATAAGATTCTTGGTTCATAAAATATTTCATTAGGACGAGTACATACATAATATAGAAGGCATGGCTGGGCTTTTGCCCCTTAACTTGGCCAGTGAAAATTTAAAAAAAAAAATCTTATTTGTAATTATCAATCCGTGAAGTAGTCATAGAAAATATTTTTTGATAATTTATTTATTTCAATAAATAATTTTTTGTTAATTTATTAATCGAAAATAAACTATTTTTAAATTTTAAAAAATGAAATAAATGAATGAAATTGTATTTTATAATAATTTATTACTATAGGAGTGATATCTGCAGCCAACTGATCCAGTTACTTAAATTCAAATATGGTCATAAAACCGTGTTAAGACTTTTTCCAACAAAAAGTTTTATATCGTTAGAGAAGCACTAACGATTTTCAAACCCAGAAATTATTTAAATTAAATAATATAATTGAAAAATATTAATATTAATCATCAAAGTTTTTCCACCTTAGATTGCTGAACGAAATAACCCATAAATTTCTGAAAAAATAAAAACTTTTGTTCAAATTTTTTTTTTTACATGTACAGATAATTTACACATAAAAAATACATACTTTATTGTTGAATAAATAATACAACACAAATTTTTAATGAACTTTTTGTTTCCTTCTTTAGTTTCCGAGTTGATGTTTAATAAAGTCATTGATCTATATTCCGTGTAGTGACTGATTCAAAATTGTAAAAATAGATTCAAGCTCCATACTATCTTAAAGATAAATGTTTTGACGGAGTTCAGTGTAGTGAGATATGAATGAAACGACTGTGACTCTTTGAAGTCCTTTAGTTATTGTAATTATTATTTTTATAGTGAGCATAGTGAGATAGTGAACATGGAAATTGTAAAAATAATATAGTTATGTGTTGTATGGTTATTAGGGAAAGAAAATAAAATGGATAAGAGAGGGTGGGAGGATGGGTAAATTAGTGAAAGATATATAAAATAAATACCTGATTGCGAGACATTTTTCTATAGTGCTAAATACCTGTTCTGTTTTATTATTATTATTTTAATCTCTTTCATTACAGTATATTTTTATTACATAATGCACGCAATTCAGTAAAGGAGTTATCTTGCTAACATTTCAAGATTTTATTACTTTTGTATTACCTATTAAGTTTTCTACTCTAGCAATCATGCCTAAATTTTTAAATATATTTTCAATAACTTATACTAATTAAATATTACTTGTACGATACATAGAGATTTTAACTATAATTTATATTCAGAATAACATTTGAGCCGTTGAATTCTAGTTTAATAGGCTCTGTGATCTTAACATTCAGATTATTTTAATACAACCTTACTTGCTCATTTCAATCCACCAGTAAAATATTTGATACAATGTAAGCATTTCATTCTGAAATGTCTGAGTAATCAATTTCTCTAGCAGCACCAATTTCAAAACCGTGTCAACATAATGCTCATGTTCACTTTACGATATCCTGCAATCCTTCAGTGTCAATATCTGTGGTTGTTTTTTTTATGATTTAAACTGTCATTAATGACGATTTAAGATCGTTTTTGTTTAATATATCCAGTTAAAATTGATAATGAGAATTTTTTCTTAGATTTACGTGTCCCTGGAACGCGAAATTGAGTGAGACTAATAAAAAAATCTCATGAATTGACTGTTATGTTGTCATAGAACTTGTTGACTGGGGCTGCTCACAATCGTGTCATTAAGCATGTTATTTCGTTTAGTGCTATTAGTCTAAATTAAGAACTAACAAGCCGAAAAAAAAGAAATCCAACAACAGATTTTATGCTAACGTTGGTAACTATATCCTAAATGGCCGCCATAATGTAATAGCATTTATCAGATTATAAAATGAAGATGACGAAGAGAATAAGATGATCTTCTTTGAGTAAAAAAAAACAACTTAAAAATGTAAACAAAATTTCTTTACATTTTTTACAGAAAAAGTGAAAAACATGTTCTTTTAGGGGTCTGTTTCCGAAAACCCATGCAGATTATTTGTTTAAATATCTGTTATTTAGTATCAGTTACTTTTATTGATAACTGTTATAACCTAATAGAAATAAAAATGTAAAGAAAGATAAAATCATGTAGTTTACTTATAGTACATATGATTTCCTCAGTCATTAAAATGAATTTCTTAGAATTGGCAAAAATAGTTAAAAATCAAGAATCAAGCCTAAAATCTGCTCAAGATAAGGGTATTATACATAAAAAAAAGACTCAAAGAATCGAATCTCTACGCTCATATCTCAAGAGAAGGAACAAGAGAGAATACGGTACCCACCGGACGATGATAGATTCGTACCTGTATGAATATATTTGGAGAAGGCGGTACGAAAACAGGATTTATTTGAGCAGATCCTGAAGAATATTGTGGATTTTCGTCCTCCAAATTGAAAGTGTATATCTATAATTGTCTTGCTTATTTGTTGTCTTTTTAAACTTTATTTCTATTAGTTTACCAATAACAATTACACTGTTCTGCACGAAAATCCTCCTTCAAACCATAACATGCTTTCTTACTGTTATCAGATGTGGTGAACACGAATTTGAAGTCAGATTTTGTCTATCACACACAGTTTTCTGAGAAATTCTAGTTTTTTATCCAAAAAGGTGAGTTTTTTTGTGGATTTGACGAATTTTTGTCGGCATCAAAGCATAGTGAAAAAAATTCAAAAGCCCGATGATTTTGAGCGCAATGAAGTATATTTGAACGAAAAAAAATTGATGGGAATATTACAAGTGGTTAAAGAAATATGGCTAAAAGTGTTTTTTCAGTTTTTCAAGGACCTCACTTTTGAAGCAAAGTTAAATACTACTGAGAAAAAGGCTTGGATTGCTTTTCGAGAGGTATGTGGTAAGTTTTTGGGAAACAAAAAATATAGAGACTACCGAAAAATAGTCCAAGAACTGCTTACTTCATATAAAACATTGGGATGCAAATGTCCATAAAATACATTTCCTGCATAGTCACCTAGACTTTTTTGCCCCAAATTTGGGTGCAGTTTCGGACGAACATGGAGAACGATTCCACCAAGACATATCCAGAATGGAAAAAAGATATTCTGGCAAATGGAATGAGAAGATGCTGGCGGATTACTGCTGGACACTGCAGCGGGGGACAGAGGAGGAAGAGTACAAAAGAAAAAAAACTACTCATTGACGATGTGTGTATATTTTTTGAGTTGTGTCATACATATCTAGTATTATACCTGATAGCATGCAGGATTCAATTAATTATATTTTATTGTTGAAAAAGAAAAAAAATCTGTTCTAATAAAGACAATAATTTTCAAATACAATTTTTCATTTTTTCCAAGTTTCACCTCTTTTCTCTCAAAATCAGAGGGTGATAGAATTTTTCTGAGTTCGGATTCGGACTCAGCACACCTGAAAACATGAGAAACAGGCAAAATTGTTCAAGGGAGGGGAGAAAAGTTTTTTTTTGCAGAACAGTGTTATCAATAAAAGTTATAACTGCTATAAAGTTATAGCTGGATTTATAATTAGGTTACATGCTAAATTTCTGAAACATATATATTTCATATAAATAATCATAATTGCCGAATGTATGCGTTATCCGAAACAGACCTTTTTTTAGTCCTCTATAAGCTCTTGTCCTGGGCTTCTTTGTATCAGCATTATCTAACCTGAAAAGCTGTATCACCACAACCGATGAAGGGTCTTGGGCACAGTACATATTAGAGACTGTACTGTCTAGAGGAGCCCAAAGTTGTTTTTGTGAATTTTAAGACAGTGTTGACGCGAGCCCTTAGCCGTGCACATCGTATGCTCTAGAGGAGCCCAAAGTTGTTTTTGTGAATTTTAAGACAGTGTTGACGCGAGCCCTTAGCCGTGCACATCGTATGCTCTAGAGGAGCCCAAAGTTGTTTTTGTGAATTTTAAGACAGTGTCGCCACGAGCCCTTAGCCGTGCACATCGTATGCTCTATAGGAGCCCAAACTTGTGTTTTGTTAATTTGAAGTCAGTGTTGCCACGAGCCTCTTGACGTGCACATCGTATGCTCTTTATAATGAGAAATGAAGTTACTAATATTAACTAAAATATCAACAACTAATTAATAATAAAAAGAAAACAAATATTATTTAATCTTACGATAGTAAATTTAACTCTATTAAATTACAAATAAAATCTATTACAAAATAATGAATGTTTATGCGGTTTTCTGATTGCAATGATATAATAATGAAAACTCTTATCTGTCTGTCGAAGTAGTTTCAGTAGATGGTAGATTCTCGGCAGGGCAAGCTGGATGTTGAGACGACAGAGGATTTTCGTCGGCAGGGCGAGCGAAGATGGTGAAACAATAGAGGTTGAGATGATCGACTGGGTCAATTCGAATTGGTCGAATCTATGACGAAGTTTAAACTAATTACACCTGCAGGTGGGCAGCAAATTAGTATCTTCTTCAAATTCACACAAAACAACTTTCATATGTTATAAAAGTGAAGAGAGAAAAACAAAAGAGAGTCGATCGGCTTTTGTTCGCTCCGGCTAGACCGAGCGAGACAGTGTTGACGCGAGCCCTTAGCCGTGCACATCGTATGCTCTAGAGGAGCCCAAAGTTGTTTTTGTGAATTTTAAGACAGTGTTGACGCGAGCCCTTAGCCGTGCACATCGTATGCTCTAGAGGAGCCCAAAGTTGTTTTTGTGAATTTTAAGACAGTGTTGACGCGAGCCCTTAGCCGTGCACATCGTATGCTCTAGAGGAGCCCAAAGTTGTGTTTTGTTAATTTGAAGTCAGTGTTGCCACGAGCCTCTTGACGTGCACATCGTATGCTCTTTAGGAGCCCAAAATTGTTTTGTGTGAATTTGAAGAAGATACTAATTTGCTGCCCACCTGCAAGGTGTAATTAGTTTAAACTTCGTCATAGATTCGACCAATTCGAATTGACCCAGTCGATCATCTCATTATCTGCCACAGCTGAATTAGAACCAAGTATCTTCAACACAGAAATTCAGAAATATTTAAGTTCAATAAACAGTCACTACAAACTTTCGCGTATTGGTTTTAGGCACTGTAATTTCAAAACGTATGAAAAAATCAAACAATTAAATAAAAAAATGAATAAAGAATCAAAAAAAAAAAGAAAAATGAAGAGAAAAAAGTATGATAAAAAAAAAATAGTAAAATAGAAGTTTCACCATTTTATTACAGACTGAGCCTTTGAATCTATTTAGCAAGATTACGATAGAATTTATAATCAGCCACTCATAATTCTGAATTATTTATAATAAAAATATGTAAAATAATGCTGATTACTGACAATAAAATAAAATAAAATTGAGACACGATTGTTGACGGCTACAATTTTAGCTTACCCACAGTTTCTCCCTTCATTAGGAATATCCCTGGCGAAATGATAACGAATTAGGTCGAAAAAAAGATAATATGTTCAATAAAAAAAAATTAATTATATATATTTCAAATCAGCCAGGCTCCTCCTATACTGATAATCGGGTCATTCCTAATTATAATAATTGAAATCGCAAAGATATAACTTATAATAATTTTTGGGTTGATATGTAAAATTATGGAAAAGCAAGTAGAATATAGATAAAATATATGATAATAGACTCCTAGAGAGTTTACAGAAGTAAAATGAAAGAAAATGTAACAAAAATGATTTCAAAGAGTAAATACCGGAAAAAGAAAAGTAGAAAGTAAAGATATAAATCTAGAGTATAACAGGTAGAAAAGTAAAATGAACATGGAAAGTAGAAATATAAGTAAGGGAAGTTTTAAAATGTATAATTTTTATACATTATATTAGTATAAATATAATGAAGTAGTATAAAAATATAATAATTTTTAAAACAAACTAATACTCGTTGTTACGAGAACGGATGAAGAAAAAGCTGGTATCTGTGCTCCAAGTTCGTAGAGGCAAAAGGTCATCTCATTCCATTGTCATTTCCATTCCAATTATTTATTACATATTAGCATTATATAATTTTATCAGTAATGGTATTTTTACGAACGGAAATTTATTTTTAGATTACGATTTTTTTTTTTCAATTTTAATATCTTCCATAACGAACTTCTGCAATAGACCAAGAAAATCAGTTATTGCTTCCACCGACCGTAATTTCAGGTTTTTGGATTCGTATCAAGATAAAGCGGATCCAAAAATCAAAATTTTTCATCTTCCTTTATTTTTCCACAACTTATGAGCTGAATTATTCGAAAATTGGTACGAAAGTCATATAATGATTTTAGGAACCGATCATTATTTTCAATACTTATATATATATTTCCCAATTGCAGCATATTAAAGTATTCACACATTTATCTCGGTTCCTTATGAAGAAAGAAGAAAAATAATTATTTTTATTTTTGAAGAGAAAAGATATGCCCAAAAAATAATAATTATTTTTTTTAATAATAATAACTTTTAATTATTAGTTTTTGTATATAAATTTAACATGTATGCTGCGCAAAAATGAACAGTGCTATTGCTAATTTTGTACTGTATGCTTAACCTAGCATTTATATTATTATGGAAATTTTTAAACTTTACAATATTATTTAATGTAGTATAATGTCTTATAAAAATTAATGCTTTTTATAATAAAAATAATATTAAAATGCTAAAAAAAGTTTATATTTCAAGTAATGACATAGTGTTTTTATTAATTTTTTTCACCATACTTATTCTGTATTGCATGTACTACCACAATGCTAATATAAAATTTTTTTCTCGTGTTATGATAATTTTCTCGTATTATATAAATTTTTTTTTGTGATAACATTTCTTTATTGCAACATATAACTCAGCTAAAAGTGAATTCACTGTACGAAAATTTTTTTTATATATTTTTTAAAATCAACCATCTTAATTAAAAACCTTTATATTATAACATATAACCTTATATAAAAATAATTATAAAAAATTATTTATTTAATAAAGAGCCTAGCCTTATAGGCTCCATGAAAACTTATTTTTGTCTTCGACTAATAATCTTTGATAGATTTAAATAGTCACTTTATAATACAGTGAAAAGAGTAATAATAATGATGAAATTTGTTATGAACAAAAAGTTTAAATAGTAAGTTATCAAAGATTAAATGAAGCATGAGTAGATATTCATTATATTGTATACAACTTTAGTAATTTAGTATACATAGATATTTTTTTTAATTAAACATAAACTAACATAAAAAAGCTGTATTAATATTTATTAAAATTTTCGACCAAACACTATAGATAAATTAAATTAATAATAAAAAATCCGTGGATAATAGCACCTGAAAAAGGCCACTTAAGACCCACCACCAAATTAAAATGTTATGAATAATTAATAAACTAATATTAATTAATAACATTATTTGCTCACCTACAACCGGAGCTGTCCTAATATTTAACAAGGCCATGGGGTCGTTTCCATCCCAACAGAAAAATTATTATCGGAAATCAGCAAAGATAACTATGGCTTCTCAGATTACGATTGCAAGGTTAGGAATTTAGAGCGAAATATTATAAGTAATTGTACACAAATTTATTACAGTGGAAAATATATTTTTTTATTAAAGGGTTATTTTAAAGAGCGAGGTAGTTCAATGAAGTAGGTAGTTGCTGAGCTGAAAATACTATGTTCGAATCCGGCAGTGGTAGATAAATTACAAATCTATTACCAGTAATAGACTGACAGCTTTAAAATTTCTGATGGTAGTATTATGTGCTTTTGAGTCATTGAACAGTTGCAATATCCCAACCATCCAAGTTTTATTAAACGGTAAGGGGTTTGTGTAAATTCAGATTAAAATAAAATAATTATTGGATTTTCATAGAGCTTTATAAAAAAAAACCTAAAAAAAAGGAAGATAAACATCGTCTTGCAATGTATTCAAGTTTACAACACGGACTAGTCCTTCCGAAATATCTATTTTTCTTTTGTGATCTTATTTCGAAATCTCATTCAAGGTACTTACGCTTTTTATGACAGTAACATACGGATAACGTATCAGTGTAAGTGTTCCTTTAAGAATTTATGTAGCCTTGACAAGAGATCGTATCCTCGTTAAAAAATGAACAAGGTTTTATAAATATATATACTTCGATATGGAGAAATATCGCTCCTTTGAAAGAACAATTTCATAACTCAAAAAAACTAATTTTTCAATAGAAGTATTTGAAAGTTGATAATAAAAATTTGAAAATAAAAATTTGGGGTTGATATGCAATATGACTATCATAAAAATCCCTATCATAGGTCTAAGCTTATGAGATTCTGAAAAATTCAAGCCGCCTGGGAGCTGTCATCGAATCTCTAATCTCTTTGATATAACAAAAGAATGCATGGTGGAATATTCCTCTTTTATAGACCTAAAAAAAAGTCTGTGATTGCATAAATCTATCTGTATCCTTAAAGTTAAGGATAGCTAACTATACCCATTATATATTCTAAAAATTGATTACGTACAATGCAGTAATTGGAAAGTTTTTTGATGCAGTATTAATCCTTATATATTTAAATACTTTAGTTACCTTAAGAATATCATTGATATTATTTTAATATTTTACACCATATAAATTAAATGAGTAGCTCAGGAGTTATCGCAAGAAATTAACGCGCATGTAAATAAATTCGTATATAAAGAAATATTTTAGTTTGTTTTATGTTTATAATATCTACATAATAAAATACATTAAAATATTTCATGTAGTGTAGACAGGCATTATATTACATTTAAATCTAATACACAATCGACCAATCAAACTGATGGGATCCTCCGACAGACAAAAAAATGTAGGCGTAATATCCTCTACTACCCGTGCGAAGACGTGGAGGGTCGGTAGTATTAAAATAATGTATAGATGAGTTACACGAGAAGGGGAGATTAAAATAGAATAACTTAGCGAAAAAAATTACAGAGAATTATAGAATGAAGGTCAACTAATATTATTCAAGAAGAAAAACTTAAACTAACATACTTCTTCAAAAGGTCTAAGCTCCCGATTAATTACAAAAGACTCCTATACATGAGTATTATAAGACCTATTTGGAGTTACGGAGTAGACCTTTGGAGCTACACTGAGACATCGAATTCCACTCGTACCCAATCCTTGCAACCCAAAATCCTTAATGTACCTTACTTAGTTACGAAAAAACTCATCCATAATGACGTCAATGTCCCATTTGTTGCCGATTTCGTCCGAATCTGATACCACTATTTTCATGACAAACTGTATTCCCTCTGAAGCCCTTCTAGTTTCAAACCTAGCAACTTCTTCTATTCCTAATAATCTTCCGAGGCGTCTGAAAAGAAGATGGCCTCGTAACCTTATAAGTTGAACTTGTTATTTTATTATCTACTAACACTGAGTAGTTTCTCTACTTGTCTTTATCCATGCCTTTCTTGTAATATTCCTGCCATTTACTTGTTGTACTGTTATAACTGTTACAGTATTAAATTTCAGTGAATAAAAAAAAACACACACTTCCTACATTCCTGCTCTACATAACTTTTAAATCACAAATTATATTTTTATTTTGTAAATTGCTTTGATAACGTATCATCTTCAGTCTAAATGTATATTAAAAATAAAAAAAAACCTTTATCACTTACAACACATGAAGAGTCTTGGGTTCAGTACTAGGTAGAAACTGTACTGTTTCTAGGACAACTGTTGTGCAAGTAAGTGATTTGTCCGAGATCACGCTCAACCACCAGCTTTTCCTTCAAATTCTATTGAGGCTGGGTGACCCCAATTGTCATAAATGCCTTTACAATAAAGTCATGACGTCACCAATATTTCTCGAACTGTAAGCTTCCACTTAATACATAACCCCTAACTATCTATTTGAACCCAATTAAAGATCCTCTTTTATCTCTCATTATCAAAATATTGAGTCATTAAGGAGATATGTCACGCCTTCAAGGAGTGTTGTGGAAGTGACATGACGGAAGGGAGCCAGCCAAGTGATTCTAGGTCCCACGCGCCGTTACTATATTATGTATTTCAGTTAAATTATGTATATAATGTACTTCAGTTAATTATTTATATTACATACCATAGATGTTATAGTGAAACCTTGACATAACAGGAAAACAGATAAGGAAAATATAAAGAGAGAGGAAAGGAAAATAATTAGAAACATTCTGGGACCAAGATGGGCCAAATATTGAAGAATATACTAATATAGAGATATTCATGAGGACAAGGCGTCTTAAATTCTATGGCCAAACAGATACCGATCGCAGACTTACAAAAAGGATAGTAAAATACGTAGCATCCCCTTGTTAATGGAGGGGAATGGATCCAAAATATTAACAAAGACATGGAATTAGCCAAAATTAATATGAAGACATAAACACAAAAAACAATTTTAAACTTAAAGTTGAAAAATGAAAGATTTAGTTAGAGACAAAAGCGCCGAGAACTGAAGCGAGGAAGCTGAATTCTCGCCAAAAATGAAAATCTGGTGGGCAAATAAGAAGAACAAGAGGCCAAACGTGAACCTTCTTTACTTAGCGCCTTCCACTTTGGCACCTTTACGACTAATAATAATAATTATAGATGTTATTTGCAATATATATTTTCATGATTAAATATTTTTTAACAGGAGGAAAAGTCGAAGCTAATAGAAAGTAAAATCGACAAAACTCACCCAGGTTCTGTAAAATAGTTTTGTATTGGGGCGAAACCTGGCGGTTGAGCGTTATATCAGGCATGTAACGTGTAGTATAGAAGTAATTGAAAGTTGACAAAATAAAATTTGGGGTTGATATGCAATATGACTGTCATAAAAATCCCTATCATAGGTCTAAGCTTCTGAAATTCAAGCCGGCTGGGAGCTGTCATCGAAGACGCTACCTAATCTCTTTGAGATATAACAAAACAATGGATGGTGGAATATTCCTCTTTTATAGACCTAAAAAAAAGTCCGTGATTGCATATATCTATCTATCTGTAACCTTAAAGTTAAGGATAGCTAACTATACCCATTAAATATGGTATAATATTGAAACCTGGCGGTTGAGAGTTATATCTGCCATATAACCTCCTAGTTCAACCGTTGGTCAAGAAACAGTACAGTCGTTACCATGTACTGAACTCTATAACCTTCATTTAGTCGTAGTTTCTTTTTATTTTTTTTCTGGTTTATCTTAATTAATTCTGTAAGGTGTTTAATAAAATATATACTATTGTCAGTGTCGTTATGGGGAAATAAGTAAAAAAAAAAAAAAATACTGTCCCACTAAAGCCCAAGAAGAGTTTTGGGTTCAGTACAGATTATTGCATATACTGTATCTAAATCAACGGTTGTGCATGGAGGTGAATCGGCCGATATAACGTTCAACCGTTATGATTTTCCTCATTTGAGGATACCCACTTTATAGAGGGTGGGTAAGCCCCAGGAGGGTTAGGAGATTCCTCAGGGTATATCTATGGCTGTTAACGGAATAAAAAATTTTTTAAAAATCTGGTTCAACCGATTTACCTGGGAAATTTAGTACATCAACTTTTATACTTTATTGAAATACAATCTCCAAAATATATTTATGTATACTCAAAATTAATAAATAGAAAGTAAAAATTAAATATATTTTTTTTACGATTTAAAATCTAAAATTTTCCCGATTATAATACTTCCTTTACTCCAAACAAAGAATTTAAGTATGAAAGAACTTGATAACTAAATTAAAAAAGAAACATTTTCCGAATTTTCATGACTGAAGAATAATATAGGCTTATAGAATTAATATCTACCATATAAAGTCGCTGACTATAATGAAGAGTGATTTTTTAAATTATTAATTTCTATAATTACATCACTCATTTATAGAAAATTAATTATTAATTAATTCAATATTAAAATTCCGTTAGCCCTACTAGAACAAAATTTAATTTCTGCTCAAAGTCCAACTTGTGCGTCAACACACTTCAATACACCGTGTCAATGCGCCACTCATAACTTCACGTGAAACATGACTATTTGATCTTTTTTTTACGATTGAACTACGTCCATTGATGCGTTGGTAGAGGGCAGAATGAATCACAATTACTATTGTGTTGATAATGAATGCATTAATAAATCCTAACAAATCCCATTAAATTACCTTCACCCTTCGTCGTAAACCTACCAATTCCTGCCCTACTGTATCCGTTAGTAATATTCCATTGAACCCTGTCGAACAGATACGTTACCTAGGACTCCATCTGGACAAACATCTCACTTGGAATCATCATACAAGACTGAAAAGACAAGACACTGCTCGACGTTTTCGCCTACTTCATCACTTACTGGACAAACGCTCTAAGCTCCCAATTAATTATAAAGACTCATTTACATGACGGTTATCAGACCTATTTGGACATACGGAGTTGACCTTTGGGGCTCTACTAAACTATCCAATTCATCTCGCATCCAATCATTGCAATCCAAAAATGATTTAAAATACTTCGTAAAATACTCAATGCTCCTTATTATGTCACAAACAAACTCATCCATCATGATCTTAATATCCCATATATGTTACTGATTTGGCCCAAACTAGATACCTATCCTTCCATGACAAGCTATGGAATGATAAAACCCTCCGAGGCGTCTGAAAAGAAGATGGCCTTGAGACCATCTACTATAGAACTTTATTGGAGTGCTACCGATGGGTAGTTTCTCCACAAGTGTTTTCATGTCTTATTGTACATATCAGCAGATCTACTTGTTATAATAATATTATAGTAGTAAATATCAATAAATTAAATTTAAAAATAAATAATAATAATGTTAAAGGTGTATTGGGTTCGCAAATGTTCAATGCCTATTCCACTAATCGTTGCTTACAAAGTTCTTTTTATGGATTACTCCCTAAAACCTAAATCAGTAATATCACGCTAAACACAACCCCACCAATGCCTGAGTCTACCCCCCCCCCCCTCGGACTATTACTAATCGGCTCAACCATAATTAATTTTTTTAATAAATTGGTTCGTTATTAATCCAAACAAATTTTACAAGCTCGTCTAAACCGAAATTCTACGAATCACAAAAATATGCAATTCGGTCACACAAACCCATCTTCCGGCATCTCAAACTAAAAATGCACAAACGATATTCTATTAAAAATATATTTGTAATATTTCTGGCTATGGAAAAAAACTATATCTACAGCCCCGGCGAATAAGTGGATAAGTCAAATTGAGTTTCTAGTAATTAAAGAAGCTGATCCGTGTTGTATTCGTACTGAATAACTTACTAACCCAGGCATTGTCTTAAAAAGGAGTTATTGGTTTTAATGTAACTCCATTTTAAGCCAAAACCTATGAGAATGACACTATTAAGCTCTCCTCATTACAGTTAATTCTCTGTGCACAGAATTCGACTTAACCACTTATTTACCGGAGCTGTTGATATAAAATTAGAGAGATATCTTTATCTAAACAAATTACACTTTAAGAAATAATGCAATTCGGGCAAATTCAACGAGTGTCCTTATCACCGACGTACACTAGGGTTGAAGGGCAACGATGAATAGGTCTAGATCCAAGGATTATGGCTGATTAGAGTCAGTAGGGGTGTCTATATATTATATATACCTATGTACCTAGGGAGGACCTATATATATCTTTGCCCCAAAGGAGACCTCCAAGCTGTTTATTGACATCTTGGAAAATTACAACGTTATTCCCGATGGTTTCAAACTAGATAGGATCATCACTCCTACGGTCGGTATTTGTGAGTTACCTCCTGTAAGCTGAAGGGCCTCACCCGTCCATGAGAGGTGTTTGAGGAACCTCGAGTACATGATTCGAACTAATAGGCTTTGGGTTTGTAACCAATCGCACTTTTGCTACGCCAAATTATGAATGGCGCATTCCAAGGCAGGGTGACTGATATCCGAATCCTATCTTCCTTATTTATTAAAAGCATAATAATAATTACAATAATAATAAAAATAAAAATAAAGTTAACCGCCAAGTGGAAAACTACACCCACGTCATTTATCTAATGTATACAGCTACGCAGCCAAACCATGATAGAAGACGTGACCAGCAGGTACGTGCAAGGTACGTGTCTACTGGCACAATCCTGTGCCACCCTTCCAAGACCTTGGTCTTAAGAAACTTAATATTATGTCTGGGTTCTCAGAAGCCAAGAAAAGGTATTTCCAAAACACTCCTTCCATGTCCGTTACATAATATAATCCAAACTAATTAACTAAATTCCCACAATATTTCCTAGAAATGAGGATACGATAGTCCGAGAATGGGTGTGGATTAATGTTTTTTTTTTTATGGAAACAAATAAAATGGAAATGTGTATTTTATTCAGGTATGTGTGTATGCGTTGTTTTTTTTGTTTTTTTTGTTTGTTTACGTGGGCAGGTGGAAATCTTCAAAAGACGCGGATACGCCCGTACCTATCCGTGTGTGGGATTTTTACCCACTAAAACCACCTCCCTACACCACTCTACGTGACCGCCGTTAGGCATTTTACGTGGAGGGGAATGGCTATGTACGTATTGGCCAGATATATTTCTATTAATTTTTTTACAATATTGTTATCTTGTAAAGGGATATGTTCCCAGAATAAAATTGTTTTTCTATTCTATTTATTTCACTCCCGTGACATATATAATCAATTATTGTAATATATTTGATTTTTAATCCTTCTTATCCATTATTAAAATCTATGGTGTCTTTGTCTTAATTTTTGGAAATATATATATTTTATATATCTCAATATAGTTGAATTTATGTTAATACAAATTGTAACATTTCAGGCTTGGTCGATTTTTTTTCTTAAAGTTCCTTTTATAAATACCAATTTTTGGTAAGTTATAGGAGACGCTGTTGTGCTATTTCCAGAGTTCAGAACGTCCCTAATATAGCAATTAGGCAATTGGTAGATCAGGAAAGAACACGATCCTCTACACAATAGAACAAGAAGATTAAAATGGTATGGCCACTTAAAAATAATGGCAGAGGAACGATGACCAAAAATAATCTTTGAATATTCCCCTGTGGAAAGGAGGAAGAGAGGACGACCCAGAATCAGATGGTTACAGGATCTGGAGGAGAGTATGGCAGCGAAGGGGCTTATATATATATATATTTATGTATGGATATATGTGTGTATCCATGACAACCATCCGCTCAAGCCTGAGATATAGTGTGTGTGTGTAACCTCCTATGTTATTTATTCTCTGTCACGTTTTTGTAGATAATCTGAAATATAGCTTAAGTTTCATACTATAGTGTGTCTTGTGTCTGGTCCTAATACATCAATATGTAGTTTAACAAAGAGCGCTATAACTTGAATCAATCACAGCTTCGCTACTTCTCCTCTCTTCCCAACGCCTCTTCATTAATTCACTGTGTTTTTCCTTCCACTTTTTCAATGCTGTTTCTTTACTTGAGTCTTGATCAACTTTCTTGTTCCTGATCTTATTCCTAAATTGCCTATTCTGAATTTCATCTTTAGAGATTTTAAATAATTCCATATTGTAGAATTGTAGCCCTCTTGTTCTAAATTTATCTGTGATGTTTTCTGTATTTCCTTATAGTTCCTTAGTAGGTCTTTTGATCCAGATTCCATCCCGAAGAAGAGCGCCATAATTGATCCTCACTGCAGGTTTACCTTTGAGAACCTGTAATTCTCAGAGTCGTAGTGTCTTTCATCCGTAAATCTAAATATATGTCATACATGATTTTATCACGCATTTTTTTTTTTAACATAATCGTTGGAATGGCTCTCGGAGAGAATTTTTTCAATTCTAGAAATCGTTTTTGGTTGATTAAAAGGTGATGTTTGTGAGATTGGTAGGCAATATTCACATTTTAAACCATAAAGTTAGCTAGCCTTCAATCTCCAAGAGAACAAGATGGCGACCGCTCCAAGCACCTAACTTCACCCTAGTTTTTCCTAACTGTATGATGATTTTTAGTCCAAACTTTTATTTAGCATATTCGTTGAAGTTTAATAATTCGTTTTCAAGTATTACTTTCTTTAGCTAATTCGATATCAATTGTAAAACGTATGTTTAATCATACATTGTCTGGTCCACTGTCTTTGATAGTTGTATGATCTATCTATCATACTTTGTATGGTCCATTGTGTTTGATAGTTGTGTGATCTATCATACATTGTCTGGTTTACTGTGGCTAGTGCACGTATGATCATCAGGTAAATTATAGGAAAATTTCATATTTTTTTCCATAAATGTTTTATAAAGGATGTTTACATCAAGGGGTGCCTACATTCTCTCCCTGGTGCCGAAATATCCCGAATTATTTCGCTATATTAAAGCTTCTTCCTTTAAAGACTATTGGTCACAAAATTTACGTTACGATAAAATTGCAAATATTATTCCCATCAATGTTTTCAAGGAAATATGAAAATATTTACACTTTAGTGATAATAAAACTATTGATAACGGTGATCCCTTTTTCAAAGTTAGGCCTCTTCTTGAAATAGAAAGTCATTTGAGGACATTGAGCCTGAAAAAGACTACTCAATCCATGATCCCGTACAAGGGAAATAGGGCAAGCTCAAAAAATCAGTACGTCCCTAAAAAAAAACAACAAATTTCGATTTCAACTTTTTGTTCGGTCTCTGGTTTCATTTATGATTTCTTGATTTATTCCGGCTCATCCGATAGCACATATCAAAATATCAAATTCAGTAATCACGAAGATCGATTCCTACTATCCTCAAAGGGTCGTCATTGTTTTGTGCAAATGTAAACCACTTTCATCAATTTTTTTTGATAATTCGTTTACATCACTGGAGGTTTTAGTATAATTGAGTAACAAATTTGGCACACTGAGTTTAGGGACAATAAGAGAAAACCGATTAAGAGGGTTGAAACTAACTCCTGACAAAGTACTTAAAAAAAGGATGAGGGAGTTTTGAGGAATTCTTTGACAAGAAAGAAAAAATGTTGTCAAGTGGATGGACAACAAACTGTATGTGCCCAATGATCAGTCATACATCCCTGGAACTTCCAGAAAAATTTAAAAAAAAAGAAGGAAGGAATAATTCATACCATTTGATGTATGACCCCATTTTAAAACACAAAATTTATCATCCCAATTCACTTTTGTCTCTTTAAGGGTTAAAAATAAATAAATATATATATATATATATATATATATATATATATTTATAAATTATATACTTCCACGAAAAAAACATAAAAAAGAAAGAAAATTTAAGATGAAATGACTCGCACGAGTACTAGTTTAACACTGACTGTATGTCCGTCATGATCCTCTATATATAGTGTTTACATATTAACAGCTGTTACAATGGACAGCTTGATCTTAACTTAAATATATATATATATTTAATATATTTATAAATTACCAGATCAAGCTGGCCATTGTAACAGCTATTGATATGTGAACACTATAGAGGATCATGACGGAAATACAGTCAGTGTTAACCCAGTTATCGTGCGAGTCATTTCATCTTAAATTTTCTATCTTTTTTTATGTTTTGTTCCTGGATGTATATAAGTGGTGCCGAAACCCGGGAACTTTAAAGATAATTTTTTGTTGTTGGTGTAAACAAAAAAAGCCTTTATGTTCAATGATAAAGGCTTTTTTTGTTTACACCAACAACAAAAAATTATCTTTAAAGTTCCCGGGTTTCGGCACCACTTATATACATCCAGGAACAAAACATAAAAAAAGATAGAAAATTTAAGATAATTTTCTATTTCTTCTCTCTCTAGTTGTAATATTGACAGAACCGAGACAGAGAGACGTTCTAAGGCCAGCTACATTAACGCTTGCGCCACCGCCGCAACCACCGACACAGGCGGAATCGGTGGACCCTGAGTTCCTGCCTTTGCCAACGACTACGATCGCAATGACACGTGCGGAACTAGCAACGAGGGATCGCAGAGGGAGAACAGGATCACACAGGACACAAACGAGCTTGAACGGATGAAGTTAAAAAAGGCTAACGCCCAGGATGTAAGAAGAGAGATCTCGGATCTAGAAAAATTCAATCCGGATCTGGGGTAGCTGAAACATTTCCTCAAAGGAGGTGATGGTATTATGTTTAGTATCGAATCCCAGGTCGCTGCGGATCTCATAGACGAGCTAGATGCTAAAAGGCTACGGGTGGCCATAGCACGCCGGGTCAAAAGAATCGTGCTGAACCTCATACAGGCGGATTATAACCCCGTGGAGGGTTATAAGAGAAAGATTGAAAAAGCATACGAAGGGGGGCGATGGGCCCCCGAAGAAGACATGCTGCAAATGTTTAGAGAAATGAAGAGACCTAACCAGTCGAACGGGGAATATGCGGTTAGGTAAGAGCTTGTGCGAGAAATACGCAATGTTAGAAATGTCATTCTTTAAGGCAATGTCATTTTTTAAATTAGGTGTCTCGAATAATTACTTGGCTATATTTATCCCTACTGCTTCGTCTTCGAGAAGTGAAAGGACATTCTTGATTTTATCGTAGTTCTCGCAGTAATACTCAGCTGTTTCCAGCCAAGTACCTCATCTTGACAATATTGGTACTGGTGTAAGGCACAAGTCTGGATAGAGATATTTTAGTATTTGAATCCGACTGGGTGCTTTTAAGAACACTTTTTTATCCGAGGAGATTAAGGGATCTATGTCACTGAACAAAGATCGGACAGTTTCTGCAACACATGAGCAATACAAGTCACATGAATTATCTTAGGATAAAATACTTGAATGGAATTCCCAGCCTTGAACATGTTGGGGACAGTATCAGAGAGAAACAAAAGAACTTTTTCGTTCAAAACCCCTCTGGGCCATAGGATATGCATCGAGGCATCAAAATGGTGGAGTGGTTGCATTCTTCGAGAACTTCAGAGTTTAACAGGTACGGCTTTGAATTCACATCACTGTCAAGATTTCCAATAACTGCAATAAACCTACCCTCAACGTCAGTTTCATCAATTGACACCCACATCGGCCATCTTTGACATGTTCTCGATTCTTGACTAGTTTATCTTTATAGATATCTTCCAGATAGTTTTTCCGCAGAGTGTTCTCATCAGGCATTTTTTTTCCCAACATAGGTCTCTAAGAATCCTTTGAAATGAGGATTATTAAGTTTGTGGAAAGGGATATCTGCTCTGACCAAAGCCCGACACAGATATGTACTCAGAGTAGACTTACAGGATGATGGAGATATAAGGAATGCTTGATAGGACGTCCTCTATTTGTTGCTGTTTTTATTCTCTTTGTGCGATCAGGTGGCAATATGTCGGGTGACTTGGGAACGTTGAGAGCAAGAAACGCGCTTATCACAAGCTGAGCAGTACAAAATGTCTCCATAACTTCGAAAAAGTTCTGCTGCAAATTCGCGAAGATATTTAGCAACCAGCTGTCAGTTTGAGGCCGATGTTCGTGGCATTTCACCCAATAACACTAAACGACCGAACGAAATAAATGATTGGAAACTTCAAAGAACGAGCTGAAAGAAAAGTCAACGATACTAAACTAACAAGTAGCATTCACTGTAAATTACAACAACCCATTGTACCCACTGTGATCCACAGCCCTACAGTCGGTGTGACAGTTCCTGTCAACCACCTTCAAATTATTAAGATGTGCCCAAAATGAAAAATATGTACTTATTTTGATTAAATATGTGGAAACATCTACTTTTTTGACCAAATATGTATAAATATGCAATAATATCCAAATATGTGGAAATAAAAGTAGGCTCAAACGGCTTAAAAAGTGTCAGTATGATCACTTCTAGTTGAAAAACGTCTGTAAATAGCCTAAAAAAATAAAATAATATACGGAATATTGTTTATCATTCTACCATCTTCTTTCTGTGCCTTATACGTTTCGGACGTTACCTGTTAACATAGCGATCTTAATTTTTTGGCGGTCCTACAGTTGTGAGACTACACCATTTCCTTAAATCCTGCAGCCAGGAGAGCCTCCTCCTACTATCAATATTTATTTTTAATTATCAGCTACAGTAGACGATATTTGTCATTTCATCATTCTCAATGGCCCTGGTATTCTAATTTCCGTTTTTTGATAGTATTTGCGATTTCTTTATCTTTTCCTATCCGACTAAGAACTTCTCTGTTAGCTAATTACAATAACTTAAATAGAATAATACAAAATTCAAAAATTATTTCTTAGAAAGGCTATGAGAGGTGAGATATTCGACTAGGGTTAAGTTAAACAAATACTTCACAACTTGCTCTGCAATGCTAAACAACTTTCTAGAAGTAAGCTAAGTAGATAATATTGAATGAAATAAAAAATAAAACAAAATAAATAAGATGACTTAAAGAACTAGGTTAGAGGTGCTGCGCTCTGAAGTGGGGGTTAACTACCCACCTCCCTTTTCTACCTGCGTCAGTTCTGTCCGAGTGTTCCCACTGTTTTGGTATAACAACATTCTCCAGGCAGGTGTCTAGTTGAGGTATGTTAGTTATAATATATCGTTTAATAATATTATGATACATGTTAATTATAATATATCTATATGTTTGAGTACTTCCTTACATCCTCTAATGTACACATGCAAATTTTGTATAATGAACATTCATATTTTTTTTATGTAGGTAAACTATAAAATGAAGTAACTTTAGCTACTTAAAAATACTAGTAATAAATACGATATCGACTTCATATTAAATATACATGGATTGAACATTTAAAGCTTAAAAAAATAAATTTTCCGATAAGATATGTAGTGTTACCCAGTGTAAAAAATTTGAAAACAATCTTAACTTTTTTATATACTTGCCAACTATGAAAAAAGTATATATAAAAAACGAATGCATTTATGACCTTTATTATATATGCATTTTTCAAGCAATATTTTTCCAAATGTTAAACTTTTACATTTCAAAATAATTAAATTATATTTCCTTTTACCTGCGAATAAACATTAACCAAATTGATTATTGGTGTTTACGTGATGCCCTGTAATAATTTAGAAAAATCATTTTAAGGTTCATTATACGATTATTTTAAAAACCATTGTGATCTATTCAATGACTTTTGGCAGAAAAACCCTAAATTAGTTTGATCAATGTCCGTTTCTAGAATTATTATGACTTAAGTTATATTTTAATTTGTAGAATATAAAACAGAATTGGTTTAGACAGATTTAGTGATTATCAATTGAATTTTTTTTTCTTTTATAAATATTTTAATTTTAATTATTATTTATACTATTTTAGTTGTGCTTCATTTTATATTTTTATAAAATAATAGTTTCAGAATATAATCGTACATTGAAAATGAAAGTGATACATTTAATAAAAAGTTTATTTTAGAATGAGAAGTGATACATTTTTTACTGGTGAGGTTCTGGATTGATGGTGCCCTCATTGTGCTTCTAAAACATGCTACCGGTTGTTAAACAAAACGCAACCTTGGCTTTACAAGGTTTTAACTGTTCCAATTTCTATTCAGAGTAAAAGTTTGAATATTTAAAACGATATACTATTCTTCTCACGTATACTATTCACTTCACGTTGAAAAAAAAATGTGGAAGTTCAGTTAGGAACTTGTCACAGACAAAATAAGCAAACTTAGAAGAGATAAATGTCTAATCAAGTAAAGATACATTTTCAAACCAAAAATATTAATCCTTTCTAAAGATAAAAAAAATCTTAAAATGTAGCAGAAATATTGAAAACTAAATTATTTTTAAAAAAAATAAATAGCTATTTAAATTGGTAACTTTCATTATTTCATTTTATATATTCAGTTAAGCAGATTTACATTGTAGATCTTAAGAGTATCAAATTCAAGCTGCTGTGATTAATTTGCTACTCAAAAGTTAACATGTCACTGTATGTACAGCTATGTACAATATCGGTTTAGAAGGTGCAGGTAATTGTATCATTTAAATCCAGAATCACACATATAAACTTTGAAAGATACTGTGTTGTCAAATTGCTCTTAGAAAACAAAATAAGTAAGAAAACAAGAATAAAACGGCAGTTTCTCTAATGATCCTAGAAATAGTAGTTGATTTGTATTATTCATTAGGCCTAGGAGAGTCAATAACAATATATTTTAACCAAAAATTTTAGTGTTGAAAATTCATTATATGCTGATTTTTAATAATTGCGTGACGGAGCGTGGAAGAGTCAAGTTTTGAACTAAATAACTTTTAGTCGTAGAAACAAAACAGACTGATAAACGAAATGACTATAGCTATCATCAAAATTCGAGCTGACTAAAAAGGAGTTGAAAGAGAGATCTTCCAAGAATCACTACGCCTCTATCTGTTCTGGTCTTTCATGCCAATATTTTTCGACCACATTTCAATAAAAAAATAAATTCCACAAAATTAACAAAAAGAGTGACCCAATAATCACTAATACAAAATTGGAAAAATCCAAACACGAAGACTAAATACTCAAAAATATCGAACAAATAATAAATACAATGCTGGTACTGGTGTGAGATGTACTGATTTTGATTCCCATAGCTATCAATTTTTGGTGTATTTTTAATAATGAGACAGATTTGGAATAATGTTGACTGGTAACTTATTTTCCGAGATTTTAAAGGATAACTATAGCTATTAATTTGTATTTTCATATTATATTCTTAAAAATTTATTTATAATATTTTACAATATTATAAAGTAGGCTGTGGGAAAATAGGTCACAGCGAAAATCCGTGAAAACAGGTTTCGTTTTTTGACATTTACTCATGGCATCAGTATCTTTCTAATATATCTCTTTAACGACTCTACTTTTAGAACAATCATTTCTATCAACTTATTTTCATTTTATTTATTTTTTTATTAGTTATACTTAATAAAAATATAGATTACATTTAAAAAGCATAGAATAAATAAATAAATAAATTTGAAAAAATTTCCGGGATGTGTTATGCTTCATAGAAATCCATAGCAAATTATATTAATAAATCATTTAAAGTTCTAAGAAACTTTTGCAAGTCGGGATAATTTTAATAAAATATTTGGTTGCCAAAAATATGGAAAAATATTAGTTTAGCCTAAATCGTCTCATTTCGCCGTTCCAACGTAAAAGAATGTTATTTGTCTTCATGCAAATTCAAAAATGTCCAACTGAATACACATTCAAATAACCATCTAAATACAATTGGAAACATATGCGTATGTTGTATACATTGTTAAAACCTTAATAAAGGTTTCATAAAGTATTGATCAAAATCGTTAGAAAATTGGTATAATGAAGGGGGGAATATAGAAATAGATAGCGACATTGAATAAATTATCTCGATTACCAAATCGATAAATCGATTTTTGATCAAATATTTTTGCACTGGCCAACTTGTGCAATAATAATGACTCAGAAATGCTTTCACTTCCTTACTTAGAAATCGATCTCAACAACGTTCTATCTTGCCTTGTAGTTTGATGTATATATTTTATATATTCATATATAAAAAATATACGTTATAATATAAATAATTTTTATTTTTACGTATATTTCACCAGATTCCACTTCTTATTAACACAGGAAAATAATCAGTTTTTCCCAGTAACTATTAATGCCTGTAATTGGCCAGAGTTCCGAGTCCAGTCGACATAGCGGGATTCCCAAGTTCCAATGGCCTTGAGGGACCTTGAGAAGCCATTGCTAAGAATCGATAAGATTCTTGGTTCATAAAATATTTCATTAGGACGAGTACATACATAATATAGAAGGCATGGCTGGGCTTTTGCCCCTTAACTTGGCCAGTGAAAATTTAAAAAAAAAAATCTTATTTGTAATTATCAATCCGTGAAGTAGTCATAGAAAATATTTTTTGATAATTTATTTATTTCAATAAATAATTTTTTGTTAATTTATTAATCGAAAATAAACTATTTTTAAATTTTAAAAAATGAAATAAATGAATGAAATTGTATTTTATAATAATTTATTACTATAGGAGTGATATCTGCAGCCAACTGATCCAGTTACTTAAATTCAAATATGGTCATAAAACCGTGTTAAGACTTTTTCCAACAAAAAGTTTTATATCGTTAGAGAAGCACTAACGATTTTCAAACCCAGAAATTATTTAAATTAAATAATATAATTGAAAAATATTAATATTAATCATCAAAGTTTTTCCACCTTAGATTGCTGAACGAAATAACCCATAAATTTCTGAAAAAATAAAAACTTTTGTTCAATTTTTTTTTTTTACATGTACAGATAATTTACACATAAAAAATACATAAAAAAAAAGACTCAAAGAATCGAATCTCTACGCTCATATCTCAAGAGAAGGAACAAGAGAGAATGTACCCACCGGACGATGATAGATTCGTACCTGTATGAATATATTTGGAGAAGGCGGTACGAAAACAGGGATTTATTTGAGCAGATCCTGAAGAATATAGTGGATTTTCGTCCTCCAAATTGAAAGTGTATATCTATAATTGTCTTGCTTATTTGTTGTCTTTTTAAACTTTATTTCTATTAGTTTACCAATAACAATTATCAATAAAAGTTATAACTGCTATAAAGTTATAACTGGATTCATAATTAGGTTACATGCTAAATTTCTGAAACATATAGAGTTATTTCAAATAAATAATCATAATTGCCGAATGCCGCTCATAATTCTGAATTATTGATAACAAAAATATGTAAAATAATGCTGATTACTGACAATAAAATAAAATAAAATTGAGAATACCACGATTGTTGACGGCTACAATTTTAGCTTACCTACAGTTTCTCCCTTCATTAGGAATATCCCTGACGAAATGATAACGAATTAGGTCGAAAAAAAGATAATATGTTCAATAAAAAAAATTAATTATATATATTTCAAATCAGCCAGGCTCCTCCTATACTGATAATCGGGTCATTCCTAATTATAATATGTAATTGAAATCGCAAAGATATAACTTATAATAATTTTTGAGATGTAAAATTATGGAAAAGCAAGTAGAATATAGATAAAATATATGATAATAGACTCCTAGAGAGTTTACAGAAGTAAAATGAAAGAAAATGTAACAAAAATGATTTCAAAGAGTAAATACCGGAAAAAGAAAAGTAGAAAGTAAAGATATAAATCTAGAGTATAACAGGTAGAAAAGTAAAATGAACATGGAAAGTAGAAATATAAGTAAGGGAAGTTTTAAAATGTATAATTTTTATATATTATATTAGTATAAATATAATGAAGTAGTATAAAAATATAATAATTTTTAAAACAAACTAAAACTCGTTGTTACGAGAACGGATGAAGAAAAAGCTGGTATCTGTGCGCCAAGTTCGTAGAGGCAAAAGGTCATCTCATTCCATTGTCATTTCCATTCCAATTATTTATTACATATTAGCATTATATAATTTTATCTATCAGTAATGGTATTTTTACGAACGGAAATTTATTTTTAGATTACGATTTTTTTTTTTTCAATTTTAATATCTTCCATTACGAACTTCTGCAATAGACCAAGAAAATCAGTTATTGCTTCCACCGACCGTAATTTCAGGTTTTTGGATTCGTATCAAGACAAAGCGGATCCAAAAATCAAAATTTTTCATCTTCCTTTATTTTTCCACAACTTCTGAGCTGAATTATTCGAAAATTGGTACGAAAGTCATACAATGATTTTAGGAACCGAACATTATTTTCAATACTTATATATATATTTCCGAATTGCAGCACATTAAAGTATTCACACATTTATCTCGGTTCCTTATGAAGAAAGAAGAAAAATAATTATTTTTATTTTTGAAGAGAAAAGATATGCCCAAAAAATAATAATTATTTTTTTTAATAATAATAAATTTTAATTATTAGTTTTTGTATATAAATTTAACATGTATGCTGCGCAAAAATGAACAGTGCTAATTTTGTACTGTGTGCTTAAGGCTAACCTACATTGGATCCGGTGTGATACGATGAGACGTCGCTAGCGAACCAAATGACTGAAATATATCCAGAGTTATAACGTTTGGTTCCAAATTTATAAAATTAAGATTATTTATTAATTTTTTTTAATACATTTATATTTTAGTAATATATGTATAATGTATACACCCCAGCATCGTATGTAATAGAATCACGTCGCACTGAATCGGATCCAATGTAGGTGTAGGTAGCCTTACCTAGCATTTATATTATTATGGAAATTTTTAAACTTTACAATATTATTTAATGTAGTATAATGTCTAATAAAAATTAATGCTTTTTATAATAAAAATAATATTAAAATGCTAGAAAAAGTTTATATTTCAAGTAATGACATAGTGTTTTTATTAATTTTTTTCACCATACTTATTCTGTATTGCAAGTACTACCACAATGCTAATATATAATTTTTTTCTCGTGTTATGATAATTTTCTCGTATTGTATAATTTTTTTTTTGTGATAACATTTTTTTATTACAACATATAACTCAGCTAAAAGTGAATTCAGTGTACGAAAATTTTTTTAATATATTTTTTAAAATCAACCATCTTAATTAAAAACCTTCATTATATTGTATACAACTTTAGTAATTTAGTATACATAGATATTTTTTTTAATTAAACATTAACATAAAAAAGCTGTATTAATATTTATTAAAATTTTCGACCAAACACTATAGATAAATTAAATTAATAATAAAAAATCCGTGGATAATAGGACCTGAAAAAGGCCACTCAAGACCCACCACCAAATTAAAATGTTATAAATAATTAATAAACTAATATTAATTAATAACATTATTTGCTCAGCTACAACCGGAGTTGTCCTAATATTTAACAAGGCCATGGGGTCGTTTCCATCCCAACAGAAAAATTATTATCGGAAATCAGCAAAGATAACTATGGCTTCTCAGATTACGATTGCAAGGTTAGGAATTTAGAGCGAAATATTATAAGTAATTGTACACAAATTTATTACAGTGGAAAATATATTTTTTATTAAAGGGTTATTTTAAAGAGCGAGGTAGTTCAATGAAGTAGGTAGTTGCTGAGCTGAAAATACTATGTTCGAATCCGGAGTGGTAGATAAATTACAAATCTATTACCAGTAATAACTGACAGCTTTAAAATTTCTGATGGTATTATGTGCTTTTAAGTCATTGAACAGTTGCAATATCCCAACCATCCAAGTTTTATTAAACGGTAAGGGGTTTGTGTAAATTCAGATTAAAATAAAAAAAATATTGGATTTTCTTAGAAGTTTATAAAAAAAAACCTAAAAAAAAGGAAGATAAACATCGTCTTGCAATGTATTTAAGTTTACAACACGGACTAGTCCTTCCGAAATATCTATTTTTCTTTTGTGATCTTATTTCGAAATCTCATTCAAGGTACTTACGCTTTTTATGACAGTAACGTACGGATAACGTATCAGTGTAAGTGTTCCTTTAAGAATTGATGTTGCCTTGACAAGAGATCGTATCCTCGTTAAAAAATGAACAAGGTTTTATAAATATATATACTCAAACCAACACCAGAGGAAGAAAAATGGGCCCGGGTGGATGTCAGAAAAGTATCTCTTTATTAATGAGAACTTTTTGTTTGAAAGCCAATATACATAGAGAATAAAATAGCTAATAGTAATGGTGTTAGAGAATATAGAATAACATGTCATAATGGCATTAAAGATAATCCCATTAATTAAGATAATCAATTAAATATAAAACAGAAAAATAAACTAGAGCCAAAAACTCAAAACGAAACATTAAATTTTATTATAATGCAAATGGAAAAAACCACAAGCGATCTAGGTGGCTGCTACTTTTCCTCACAAGTAAAGTTTTAGTTGAGTACTGGATGGCATTACTCAATGGTTGCAGGAAAATTATATTTTGACGATTAAATATTTTTAACAGGAGGAAAATTTGAAATTAATAGAAAGTAAAATCATCAAAACTTGCCCAGGTTCTTTCTATAAAGTAGTTTTGTATTGGGGCGAAACCTGGCGGTTGAGCGTGATATTTGGCAAATAATATCCTAGCTCAACTGTTGATTAAGAAATAGTACAGTCGTTACCATGTTCTGAACTCTACAACCTTCATTTAGTCGAAGTTTCCGCCTGGGAGCTGTCATCGAATCTCTAATCTCTTTGAGATATAACAAAACAATGCATGGTGGAATATTCCTCTTTTATAGACCTAAAAAAAAGTCTGTGATTGCATAAATCTATCTGTATCCTTAAAGTTAAGGATAGCTAACTATACCCATTATATATTCTAAAAATTGATTACGTACAATGCAGTAATTGGAAAGCTTTTTTGATGCAGTATTAATCCTTATATATTTAAATACTTTAGTTACCTTCAGAATCATTGATATTATTTTAATATTTTACACCATATAAATTAAATGAGTAGCTCAGGAGTTATCGCAAGAAATTAACGCGCATGTAAATAAATTCGGATACAAAGAAATATTTTAGTTTGTTTTATGTTTATAATATCTACATAATAAAATACATTAAAATATTTCATGTAGTGTAGACAGACATTATATTACATTTAAATCTAATACACAATCGACCCATCAAACTGATGGGATCCTTCGACAGACAAAAAATGTAGGCGTAATATCCTCTACTACCCGTGCGAAGACGTGGAGGGTCGGTAGTATTAAAATAATGTATTTATGAGTTACACGAGAAGGGGAGATTAAAATAGAATAACTTAGCGAAAACAATTACAGAGAATCATCATAGAATGAAGGTCAACTTATATTATTCAAGAAGAAAAACTTAAACTAACATACTTCTTCAAAAGGTCTAAGCTCCCGATTAATTACAAAAGACTCATATACATGAGTATTATAAGACCTATTTGGAGTTACGGAGTAGACCTTTAGAGCTACACTGAGACATCGAATTCCACTCGTACCCAATCCTTGCAATCCAAAATCCTTAATGCTCCTTACTTAGTTACGAAAAACTCATCCATAGTGACGTCAATGTCCCATTTGTTGCCGATTTCGTCCGAACCTGATACCAGTATTTTCATGACAAAGTGTATTCCCTCTGAAGCCCTTCTAGTTTCAAACCTAGCTACTTCTTCTAATCCTAATAATCTTCCGAGGCGTCTGAAAAAAATATGGCCTCGTAACCTTATAAGTTGAACTTGTTATTTTATTATCTACTAACACTGAGTAGTTTCTCTACTTGTCTTTATCCATGTAACATTCCTGCCATTTACTTGTTGTACTGTTATATCTGTTACAGTGTTAAATTTCAGTGAATAAAAAAAAACACACACTTCCTACATTCCTGCTCTACATAACTTTTAAAGCACAAATTATATTTTTATTTTGTAAATTGCTTTGATAACGTATCATCTTCAGTCTAAATGTATATTAAAAATAAAACCCTTTATCACTACAACACATGAAGAGTCTTGGGTTTAGTACTAGGTAGAAACTGTACTGTTTCTAGGACAACTGTTGTGCAAGTAAGTGATTTGTCCGAGATCACGCTCAACCACCAGCTTTTCCTTCAAATTCTATTGAGGCTGGGTGACCCCAATTGTCATAAATGCCTTTACAAAAAGGATAGTAAAATACGTAGCATCATCCCCTTGTTAATGGAGGGGAATGGATCCAAAATATTAACAAAGACATGGAATTAGCCAAAATTAATATGAAGACATAAACACAAAAAACAATTTTAAACTTTTTTTTTTTTTTTTTTTTCTCTTTATAATTTTATCTACACCTGTCAAAACAGTGACAATCAGCAGATAGTTTTCTGTGAGTCTGTTTAGCGATCCCGTAAATTTGTAATGCATATGTCCAAACTGGTTTTAGTAGGTAAGTGTACGTGTTTAGTTTCTGTCTTATGTCTAATTTGGAGGTTTTCCTGAATAGTGAGTACATTAAATTGAGCTTATGGTTCAGTGATTGGCGTTTCATCTTAACGTGAGGACCCCATGTCATTCTCCTATCGAATGTTAGTCCAAGGTATTGTACTTTATCTGTCTGCGGGATGGGTGAGTTGTTAAGGTAAATGGGAGGGCATGTTTCGCGTCTAAGAGTAAAAGTGATGTGTTGTGACTTTTTGTGGTTCAGTCTAATTTTCCATAGTTGGCACCACTCATTCAACTTTTGTAAGTTATGTTGTAAGTTTAGTGAGGCTTGCGTCGCGTCTTGATGTTTGGTGATTATGGCAGTGTCGTCAGCGTAGGTTGCTGTCAGTATGTCAGTACTTAGTGGAATGTCGTGTGTATATGTTATGTACAACAGCGGTGCCAGTATTGATCCCTGAGGCACGCCGGCTAAGATCGGTCTTATTGAAGATAGCTCTGAGCCCTGTCGGACTGAGAAAAATCTGTCAGCAAGGAATGAATGAAGAATTAGATAATAAGTGCGTGGTAGTACAGTCTTGAGTTTAAAGAGAAGCCCTTGGTGCCAACCTTGTCGAATGCTTGGGCTACATCCAGAAACACTCCAGTTGCATATAACTTCTGCTCTAGTGCTGTCGATATGTAGTCAGTTACTCTGTGTAATTGTTGAGTTGTTGAGTGTGATTTCCGAAAACCGAATTGATGGTGAGGGATTATAAACTTTAATAATCGGGGATAAAGTAATTTTTCAAAAATTTTTGAACAAATGGAGAGTAAACTAATAGGTCTGTACGAGGAAGGGCTGCTAATATCTTTATCTTGTTTTTTAATCATGGTTACAAAAGAGTATTTCCACTGTATAGGGAATTTTGTAGTTCTAAGTATTGAGTTGTAGATTGTCATTAAAAACACTAGAGCTTTCCTAGGCATTTGCTGGAGCACCTCAGCATTTATTAAGTCATAGCCCGGGGCTTTTCTTTTTGGTAAGTGTCTAATTATTTCTGCTACTTCTGTGGGAGTGAATGAGGGCGGTGGCAGTGTTAGTTGTAATGGAATGTCAAGTGTGTTATTTACCAAGTTTTCGTGTTCTGTGTTTATAAAGTCAGTATGTGGTGTAAATACGGAAGAAAGATGGTCGGCAAAGAGCTCGGATTTTTCCTCGTCCGACACAACCCAAGAGCCATCTTCTTTTCTAAGAGGTGCTGACATCTCACGATGTTTTAAGAGTCTTTTGGTATGCTTCCATAAACTTCCATCCTCTGTCGAAAGGGATTTAATGTAATTGTCGTAGTTTGACCTGTTAAATTTGCTAATTTGGCGTTTCAGTTCATTATTTAGTTTATTAAATGTCCGTCTATCTGAAGGTTGTCTGTTGGTTTGCCAATTTTTACGAGCTCTTCTCTTGGCTCTGATCAGATCTCTAATATACTGTGGGTAGCTTGGTAAGTTATCTGATTTCCTGCACCTAGGTTTTGATGCTGACCACGCTGCTTCTTGAATACTTCTAGTGAACTTCTCCACTGCCTCCTCTAGTTCTGTCTCGTTTTTTATTGAATTTTAAACTTAAAGTTGAAAAATGAAAGATTTAGTTAGAGACAAAAGCGCCGAGAACTGAAGCGAGGAAGCTGAATTCTCGCCAAAAATGAAAATCTGGTGGGCAAATAAGAAGAACAAGAGGCCAAACGTGAACCTTCTTTACTTAGCGTCTTCCACTTTGGCACCTTTACGACTAATAATAATAATTATAGATGTTATTTGCAATATATATTTTCATGATTAAATATTTTTTTAACAGGAGGAAAAGTCGAAGCTAATAGAAAGTAAAATCGACAAAACTCACCCAAGTTCTGTAAAATAGTTTTGTATTGGGGCGAAACCTGGCGGTTGAGCGTTATATCAGGCATGTAACGTGTAGTATAGAAAGTCGTTACCATGTACTGAACTCTATAACCTTCATTTAGTCGTAGTTTCTTTTTATTTTTTTTCTGGTTTATCTTAATTAATTCTGTAAGGTGTTTAATAAAATATATACTATTGTCAGTGTCGTTATGGGGAAATAAGTAAAAAAAAAAAAAAAATACTGTCCCACTAAAGCCCAAGAAGAGTTTTGGGTTCAGTACAGATTATTGCATATACTGTATCTAAATCAACGGTTGTGCATGGAGGTGAATCGGCCGATATAACGTTCAACCGTTATGATTTTCCTCATTTGAGGATACCCACTTTATAGAGGGTGGGTAAGCCCCAGGAGGGTTAGGAGATTCCTCAGGGTATATCTATGGCTGTTAACGGAATAAAAAATTTTTTAAAAATCTGGTTCAACCGATTTACCTGGGAAATTTAGTACATCAACTCTTATACTTTATTGAAATACAATCTCCAAAATATATTTATGTATACTCAAAATTAATAAATAGAAAGTAAAAATTAAATATATTTTTTTTACGATTTAAAATCTAAAATTTTCCCGATTATAATACTTCCTTTACTCCAAACAAAGAATTTAAGTATGAAAGAACTTGATAACTAAATTAAAAAAGAAACATTTTCCGAATTTTCATGACTGAAGAATAATATAGGCTTATAGAATTAATATCTACCATATAAAGTCGCTGACTATAATGAAGAGTGATTTTTTAAATTATTAATTTCTATAATTACATCACTCATTTATAGAAAATTAATTATTAATTAATTCAATATTAAAATTCCGTTAGCCCTACTAGAACAAAATTTAATTTCTGCTCAAAGTCCAACTTGTGCGTCAACACACTTCAATACACCGTGTCAATGCGCCACTCATAACTTCACGTGAAACATGACTATTTGATCTTTTTTTTACGATTGAACTACGTCCATTGATGCGTTGGTAGAGGGCAGAATGAATCACAATTACTATTGTGTTGATAATGAATGCATTAATAAATCCTAACAAATCCCATTAAATTACCTTCACCCTTCGTCGTAAACCTACCAATTCCTGCCCTACTGTATCCGTTAATAATATTCCACTGAACCCTGTCGAACAGATACGTTACCTAGAACTCCATCTGGACAAACATCTCACTTGGAATCATCATACAAGACTGAAAAGACAAGACACTGCTCGACGTTTTCGCCTACTTCATCACTTACTGGACAAACGCTCTAAGCTCCCAATTAATTATAAAGACTCATTTACATGACGGTTATCAGACTTATTTGGACATACGGAGTTGACCTTTGGGGCTCTACTAAACTATCCAATTCATCTCGCATCCAATCATTGCAATCCAAAAATGATTTAAAATACTTCGTAAAATACTCAATGCTCCTTATTATGTCACAAACAAACTCATCCATCATGATCTTAATATCCCATATGTTACTGATTTGGCCCAAACTAGATACCTATCCTTCCATGACAAGCTATGGAATGATAAAACCCTCCGAGGCGTCTGAAAAGAAGATGGCCTTGAGACCATCTACTATAGAACTTTATTGGAGTGCTACCGATGGGTAGTTTCTCCACAAGTGTTTTCATGTCTTATTGTACATATCAGCAGATCTACTTGTTATAATAATATTATAGTAGTAAATATCAATAAATTAAATTTAAAAATAAATAATAATAATGTTAAAGGTGTATTGGGTTCGCAAATGTTCAATGCCTATTCCACTAATCGTTGCTTACAAAGTTCTTTTTATGGATTACTCCCTAAAACCTAAATCAGTAATATCACGCTAAACCCAACCCCACCAATGCCTGAGTCTACCCCCCCCCCCCGGAATATTACTAATCGGCTCAACCATAATTAATTTTTTTAATAAATTGGTTCGTTATTAATCCAAACAAATTTTACAAGCTCGTCTAAACCGAAATTCTACGAATCACAAAAAGATGCAATTCGGTAACACAAACCCATCTTCCGGCATCTCAAACTAAAAATGCACAAACGATATTCTAAGCCAGGCATTGTCTTGAAAAGGAGTTATTGGTTTTAATGTAACTCCATTTTAACCCCAAAACTATGAGAATGACACTATTAAGCTCCCCTCATTAAAGTTAATTCTCTGTGCACAGAATTCGACTTAACCACTTATTTACCAGAGCTGTAGATATAAAATTAGAGAGATATCTTTATCTAAACAAATTACATTTTAAGAAATAATGAAATTCGGGCAAATTCAACAAGTGTCCTTATCACCGACGTACACTAAGGTTCAAGGGCAAAGATGAATAGGTCTAGATCCAAGGATTATGGCTGATTGGAGTCAGTAGGAGTATCTATATATTATATATATCTTGCCCCAAAGGAGACCTCAAGCTGCTATGTGACGTCTTGGAAAATTACGTTATTCCCGATGGTTCTAAACGAGGTAGGATCATCACTCCTACGGTCGGTATTTGTGAGTTGCATCCTGTAAGCTGAAGGGCCTCACCCGTCCGTGAGAGGTATTGGAGGAACCTCGAGAACATGATTCGAACTAATAGCCTTTGGGTTTGTAACCAATCGCACTTTTGCTACGCCAAATTATGAATGGCGCATTCCAAGGCAGGGTGACTGATATCCGAATCCTATCTTCCTTATTTATTAAAAGCATAATATTAATTACAATAATAATAAAAATAAAAATAAAGTTAACCGCCAAGTGGAAAACTACACCCACGTCATTTATCTAATGTATACAGCTACTGTCACGCAGCCAAACCGTGATAGAAGACGTGACCAGCAGGTACGTGCAAGGTACGTGTCTACTGGCACAATCCTGTGCCACCCTTCCAAGACCTTGGTCTTAAGAAACTTAATATTATGTCTGGGTTCTCAGAAGCCAAGAAAAGGTATTTCCAAAACACTCCTTCCATGTCCGTTACATAATATAATCCAAACTAATTAACTAAATTCCCACAATATTTCCTAGAAATGAGGATACGATAGTCCGAGAATGGGTGTGGATTAATGTTTTTTTTTTTATGGAAACAAATAAAATGGAAATGTGTATTTTATTCAGGTATGTGTGTATGCGTTGCTTTTTTTTTTTTTTTTTTGTTTACGTGGGCAGGTGGAAATCTTCAAAAGACGCGGATACGCCCGTACCTATCCGTGTGTGGGATTTTTACCCACTAAAACCACCTCCCTACACCACTCTACGTGACCGCCGTTAGGCATTTTACGTGGAGGGGAATGGCTATGTACGTATTGGCCAGATATATTTCTATTAATTTTTTTACAATATTGTTATCTTGTAAAGGGATATGTTCCCAGAATAAAATTGTTTTTCTATTCTATTTATTTCACTCCCGTTACATATATAATCAATTATTGTAATATATTTGATTTTTAATCCTTCTTATCCATTATTAAAATCCAAGGTGTCTTACAATTAATTTTTGGAAATATATATATTTTATATATCTCAATATAGTTGAATTTATGTTAATACAAATTGTAACATTTCAGGCTTGGTCGATTTTTTTTCTTAAAGTTCCTTTTATAAATACCAATTTTTGGTAAGTTATAGGAGACGCTGTTGTGCTATTTCCAGAGTTCAGAACGTCCCTAATATAGCAATTAGGCAATTGGTAGATCAGGAAAGAACACGATCCTCTACACAATAGAACAAGAAGATTAAAATGGTATGGCCACTTAAAAATAATGGCAGAGGAACGATGACCAAAAATAATCTTTGAATATTCCCTGTGGAAAGGAGGAAGAGAGGACGACCCAGAATCAGATGGTTACAGGATCTGGAGGAGAGCATGGCAGCGAAGGGGCTTATATATATATATATATTTATGTATGGATATATTTGTGTATCCATGACAACCATCCGCTCAAGCCTGAGATATAGTGTGTGTGTTTGTATGTGTGTAACCTCCTATGTTAATTATTCTCTGTCACGTTTTTGTAGATAATCTGAAATATAGTTTAAGTTTCATACTATAGTGTGTCTTCATTTCAATATAAAAGTTTCAAAAAAAATTAGCATTTGGTATTATATAACGTTCATGTATATATATTTGATTTTACAATTCAAGAATCAACTTGGTAGGTAATTTTCTGTAAAGAAAAATTTATCTGAGTCAAATTAAGGCAGCAGCCTATCAGAGATTAGTTTTCCTATAGGGAAGGCTGTACAGATTCGTTTTCAAGTATTATTTTCTTTAGCTAATTCGATATCAATTGTAAAACGTATGTCTAATCATACATTGTCTGGTCCACTGTCTTTGATAGTTGTATGATCTATCTATCATACATTGTATGGTCCATTGTGTTTGATAGTTGTGTGATCTATCATACATTGTCTGGTTTACTGTGGCTAGTGCACGTATGATCATCAGGTAAATTATAGGAAAATTTCATATTTTTTTCCATAAATGTTTTATAAAGGATGTTTACATCAAGGGGTGCCTACATTCTCTCCCTGGTGCCGAAATATCCCGAATTATTTCGCTATATTAAAGCTCCTTCCTTTAAAGACTATTGGTCACAAAATTTACGTTACGATAAAATTGCAAATATTATTCCCATCAATGTTTTCAAGGAAATATGAAAATATTTACACTTTAGTGATAATAAAACTATTGATAACGGTGATCCCTTTTTCAAAGTTAGGCCTCTTCTTGAAATAGAAAGTCATTTGAGGACATTGAGCCTGAAAAAGACTACTCAATCCATGATCCCGTACAAGGGAAATAGGGCAAGCTCAAAAAATCAGTACGTCCCTAAAAAAAACAAGAAATTTCGATTTCAACTTTTTGTTCGGTCTCTGGTTTCATTTATGATTTCTTGATTTATTCCGGCTCATCCGATAGCACATATCAAAATATCAAATTCAGTAATCACGAAGATCGATTCCTACTATCCTCAAAGGGTCGTCATTGTTTTGTGCAAATGTAAACCACTTTCATCAATTTTTTTTGATAATTCGTTTACATCACTGGAGGTTTTAGTATAATTGAGTAACAAATTTGGCACACTGAGTTTAGGGACAATAAGAGAAAACCGATTAAGAGGGTTGAAACTAACTCCTGACAAAGTACTTAAAAAAAGGATGAGGGAGTTTTGAGGAATTCTTTGACAAGAAAGAAAAAATGTTGTCAAGTGGATGGACAACAAACTGTATGTGCCCAATGATCAGTCATACATCCCTGGAACTTCCAGAAAAATTTAAAAAAAAAGAAGGAAGGAATAATTCATACCATTTGATGTATGACCCCATTTTAAAACACAAAATTTATCATCCCAATTCACTTTTGTCTCTTTAAGGGTTAAAAATAAATAAATATATATATATTTATATATATATATATATATATATATATATATATATATATATATATATATATATATATTTATAAATTATATACTTCCACGAAAAAAACATAAAAAAGAAAGAAAATTTAAGATGAAATGACTCGCACGAGTACTAGTTTAACACTGACTGTATGTCCGTCATGATCCTCTATATATAGTGTTTACATATTAACAGCTGTTACAATGGACAGCTTGATCTTAACTTAAATATATATATATATTTAATATATTTATAAATTACCAGATCAAGCTGGCCATTGTAACAGCTATTGATATGTGAACACTATAGAGGATCATGACGGAAATACAGTCAGTGTTAACCCAGTTATCGTGCGAGTCATTTCATCTTAAATTTTCTATCTTTTTTTATGTTTTGTTCCTGGATGTATATAAGTGGTGCCGAAACCCGGGAACTTTAAAGATAATTTTTTGTTGTTGGTGTAAACAAAAAAAGCCTTTATGTTCAATGATAAAGGCTTTTTTTGTTTACACCAACAACAAAAAATTATCTTTAAAGTTCCCGGGTTTCGGCACCACTTATATACATCCAGGAACAAAACATAAAAAAAGATAGAAAATTTAAGATAATTTTCTATTTCTTCTCTCTCTAGTTGTAATATTGACAGAACCGAGACAGAGAGACGTTCTAAGGCCAGCTACATTAACGCTTGCGCCACCGCCGCAACCACCGACACAGGCGGAATCGGTGGACCCTGAGTTCCTGCCTTTGCCAACGACTACGATCGCAATGACACGTGCGGAACTAGCAACGAGGGATCGCAGAGGGAGAACAGGATCACACAGGACACAAACGAGCTTGAACGGATGAAGTTAAAAAAGGCTAACGCCCAGGATGTAAGAAGAGAGATCTCGGATCTAGAAAAATTCAATCCGGATCTGGGGTAGCTGAAACATTTCCTCAAAGGAGGTGATGGTATTATGTTTAGTATCGAATCCCAGGTCGCTGCGGATCTCATAGACGAGCTAGATGCTAAAAGGCTACGGGTGGCCATAGCACGCCGGGTCAAAAGAATCGTGCTGAACCTCATACAGGCGGATGAGGATACCCCGTGAAGGGTTATAAGAGAAAGATTGAAAAAGCATACGGAGGGGGGCGATGGGCCCCCGAAGAAGACATGCTGCAAATGTTTAGAGAAATGAAGAGACCTAACCAGTCGAACGGGGAATATGCGGCAGGCCTAATCGCAAAGTTAAATAGGATTAACGAAAAACTGCGAGAAGTGATGGATACAGGCGCAGTGGAAGCATGGATGATTTTCATGGCCACGGTTCTTAAAGTGCAATTGGCAAGAGACACAGGAAAGAAGGATTGCATGCCTAGAGATAAGTCATTCTTGGAATAAGCCTAAGAAATGGTAGATTCGAGTGCTCGGGAGGAAGAAGTACGCGACGGGGTACCTTTTAGGAGAACGCAAAGGAGGAAAGGAAATGCCGCACCCGTGGGACACCCACGGGTGCGGCAAAGTGGGACACCTGGTGGCTGAATGCCCCCGCTCCAGGTGCCTATCATAAGAGTCGGAGAGGAGTGGAGTGTCTAGTGGATTAGGACAGTTCAAGTACTGTGATTTGTAGGAGCACGGTGAAGGCCCAATGTACAGGAAAAAGGATACAGGTATAGGACTGTAAATTAAACACTCTGAGTGGTCTTTGGAAAGTAGAAGGGGAAGCTGTGATTGAACTTGGGAGATGGGGTTCCGAGGGGCGCATGACCGTTCATGTGCTGGAAAATATGCCTCGAGAATATGGGGCTATAATCGGATGGGATTTAATGGGGCGAGTGGGAGCCAGGATAACACATACGGGAAGAGCTACATAACCTTTAAATGCAAGGGATCATTGTGGATAGTACGTCACCGTACAATAGCCCTCTATGGGCAGTGAGGAAAAAAAGTGCGGAAGGCGAGTAATACCGGGTTGTCGTGGATTTCCGGAGGCTTAATGAGAACACTTTGGACGAACGCTATCCCATTCCGAGGTTCGATGACATTTTAGACCGACTTGTGGGGGAGGGGGGGGGGCGCCGGGAAGGGAAAATATTTAGCGGATTGGCTATCGCGAGCTCTTCAAATTAACGCAATTGAGTCGAGTACATGGGAACGTTCCAGATATATCCAAACATGCCAGCGCGAACGGACACCGGACGAAGAAGGAGAAGGCGGTGCGGGTCATCTGATCGAGGTGAATCGGGGGACGAAAGACCAACAGAGATGGAGGAGTTAACAGACAAAGTCACTAACAACAAGCCTCGTCAGATTATTTGAGCTATCAGGCAAAACTCCTGGCATACATGAACACGAAGTGTTTAGTTGAGCATTCTAAGAAAAAAAAAGTGATAAGAAATACTATGTTTAATATATATAGCGCGTTCCCATATTTGAGGCTTCTATCTGCCGTTATTATGAAAACAATAAAATACTTTATCTACTTGAATAATATTCAGTATTACTATTATATTATAAAACATTAACTTTAAATACTTCAAAGTACATCTGTTTTATTCTCCGCCCTTTATGATGACTTAAAAATTAGGCCAAAACGTTGGCACAAATAAAACAACTTATTTTGCGTAAAATGTATTGTCTCCGCCCTTCTCCCCGACCATTTTAATCTCCCCAACCAGTTCTAAATATATTAACTATTACTAATATGACTCCAATCTTTAATAAGATTGTTATTATGATTATTATTATCTTTAGTTATTTAAGTCATAATATTTAGTTATTTAAGGAGTTTTGGGTTGAACGTCTTGGGGTGGAGGTGCGGTCCCGGATTATGAGCCTTTTTGAGCGATTATTCGTTGGGATGTATTGCACTTCTGTTTTGAGATGTGATTGAACTTACTTTTTATTGTGTCTTGATAATGCCTGAATGGGCGAAACGTCGACTGTTTGTATAAGTGTTTGTATTTTACACCAGATTTGAAACATAAGGCTCTGCTTGTGGTTTTTTTCCATTTGCATTATAATTTAGTTATTTAATTTAAATTCCTATTAGTTTTTTTATCATTGATAGACTGTTATCGTAGTTCAATTACTCAAAATTATACAGGTATTTAGATTAGTGTAAATATTGCTTAACTTTTTTTTTGGAGTGCGAATATCATGTTTAGGTTTTCCTCTTCAACTTTAATATATTGCTTAACTTTAAAATAGATACCAGAAAATTCCTTCCACCTATTCGATGAGCTTTTTAACGGTAGCCACGTTTTCTGTCAGTGAAACATTTCGGGACTCAAGTTAGGTAAGGGCTTGTGCGAGAAATACGCAATGTTAGAAATGTCATTCTTTAAGGCAATGTCATTTTTTAAATTAGGTGTCTCGAATAATTACTTGGCTATGTTTATCCCTACTGCTTCGTCTTCGAGAAGTGAAAGGACATTCTTGATTTTATCGTAGTTCTCGCAGTAATACTCAGCTGTTTCCAGCCAAGTACCTCATCTTGACAATATTGGTACTGGTGTAAGGCACAAGTCTGGATAGAGATATTTTAGTATTTGAATCCGACTGGGTGCTTTTAAGAACACTTTTTTATCCGAGGAGATTAAGGGATCTATGTCACTGAACAAAGATCGGACAGTTTCTGCAACACATGAGCAATACAAGTCACATGAATTATCTTAGGATAAAATACTTGAATGGAATTCCCAGCCTTGAACATGTTGGGGACAGTATCAGAGAGAAACAAAAGAACTTTTTCGTTCAAAACCCCTCTGGGCCATAGGATATGCATCGAGGCATCAAAATGGTGGAGTGGTTGCATTCTTCGAGAACTTCAGAGTTTAACAGGTATGGCTTTGAATTCACATCACTGTCAAGATTTCCAATAACTGCAATAAACCTACCCTCAACGTCAGTTTCATCAATTGACACCCACATCGGCCATCTTTGACATGTTCTCGATTCTTGACTAGTTTATCTTTATAGATATCTTCCAGATAGTTTTTCCGCAGAGTGTTCTCATCAGGCATTTTTTTTCCCAACATAGGTCTCTAAGAATCCTTTGAAATGAGGATTATTAAGTTTGTGGAAAGGGATATCTGCTCTGACCAAAGCCCGACACAGATATGTACTCAGAGTAGACTTACAGGATGATGGAGATATAAGGAATCCTTGATAGGACGTCCTCTATTTGTTGCTGTTTTTATTCTCTTTGTGCGATCAGGTGGCAATATGTCGGGTGTCTTGGGAACGTTGAGAGCAAGAAACGCGCTTATCACAAGCTGAGCAGTACAAAATGTCTCCATAACTTCGAAAAAGATCTGCTGCAAATTCGCGAAGATATTTAGCAACCAGCTGTCAGTTTGAGGCCGATGTTCGTGGCATTTCACCCAATAACACTAAGCGACCGAACGAAATAAATGATTGGAAACTTCAAAGAACGAGCTGAAAGAAAAGAAAACGATGCTAAACTAACAAGTAGCATTCACTGTAAATTACAACAACCCATTGTACCCACTGTGATCCACAGCCCTACAGTCGGTGTGACAGTTCCAGTCAACCACCTTCAAATTATTAAGATGTGCCCAAAATGAAAAATATGTACTTATTTTGATTAAATATGTGGAAACATCTACTTTTTTGACCAAATATGTATAAATATGCAATAATATCCAAATATGTGGAAATAAAAGTAGGCTCAAACGGCTTAAAAAGTGTCAGTATGATCACTTCTAGTTGAAAAACGTCTGTAAATAGCCTAAAAAAATAAAATAATATACGGACTATTGTTTATCATTCTATCATCTTTTTTCTGTGCCTTATACGTTTCGGACGTTACCTGTTAACATAGCGATCTTAATTTTTTGGCGGTCCTACAGTTGTGAGACTACACCATTTCCTTAAATCCTGCAGCCAGGAGAGCCTCCTCCTGCCTGCTGCCCTCCTCCTATCAATAAAATATTAAAAATGACTTGTATGGAAAAAATGAATCCTATCATCAGAGGACAACCACAGATCTGTCGTATCTGTCCTATACAGATGAGTATCCGTGATAACGGGTTTATCAACCACTTATCAACAACAAAAACTTATATATACAATTATTAAAACATAGCAAATCTATGCAAAATACGAGACTAAATACTTAAAATCGGACGACTATAAGATCATCCCAGTTTGAAAAAAAATGTATATTATAACTTGTGGAATAGACAGATAGGACAAAAATGTAATGTAAATGCAATCAAATCATTTTTATAAACTTGCTTGTAACAACGGGCTTAATTCAATTTTGTCGACCTACTTCGTAGGTCTTCTTTAGGGCTGTCGCACAGGGCCAGAGCCCATAAGAGTCTTTCGGAAGCTACAATTACACTACATCATACCTAAAAATTCATTTTGGGCTCAGTCCCTGTACGAGAGCCCTGAAAAAGACCTACAAACGTTGGCTAAAGAATAAATATTTCTTGATATTCATAGAAATTTATTTACCTCTACCTGGACCATTTTCTTTCACATATTTCATCAACGTCAACAATTTCATTTAAAATATATTAGTTTTTATTTCACCAGCTCCGGTGAATAAGTGGTCGAATTTTACTGAATTGCTGAGTTTAAAAATCGTATTTTTGACTTGAAATGGAGTTATAATAATGGAATAACAAGATTCCATTTGTTTAAGTACTCATTTTGAAGAAACTCATTTTGGAGAAAATTCGACTTAACCATTTATTAATCGGTGCTGTAGATTTGATCTCTTAACGGCAACACCCGATAACCCGGGATAGACCCGGTGAGAACTAAAGACTTTCCTAGAGATCTCATCCAATTTCTATAAAGTGGGTACCCTTAATTGGGGGAAACACCTTGAGGTTTAAGGTGATCTCAGAGAAATTACCTTCTTACACCAGAAGGTGCTGAAACAGTGTAGTCTCAATTAAGTACTGATTTTTAATAACTCAAAATAATTAATTATTCCAATTAGCATTATTTGACATTAGGGTCTTATTAATATTTACCTTATACGAAATTCCAGGAATTGAAATTAAACTATTTTATTAGTTTTAATTGAATTGTAATTAGATATAAAAATAATTTAAAAGTAGTTGCTAATGTAATAATTCTAGTTTCGATTAATAATGTCCCGAAACGTTGAGTATTGTATTTTATTTTAAAATATGGACAGTACACATACTGCTATCATTCTGAAAGATTAATAACAGTGATTTCAGAAAATAAATAATTATTTTAAAATCGTATACAGACATCAAAAGCCAGATCGAAGTCTATGTATTACAGACCCGAAACTTGGACATATATATTTATATATATCTTTATATAACTATTACAATAATAGATAAATAAAAAACAAATATATTATTCAATATGTTATTTTCTAGTTTATTTTCGTGCCTAGGGACCACAGTCGAGTGGTCTATTATTATCGACGTCTGTTTGAACAGAAACTACGTACATTAGATAAGGGCTGTCTGCCATGAATATTTACTTTTTTTTTTATCACTTTCATGTGAGTGTGCTCTAAATGTTTAATTTATTCCGGAATATGTAAAATTAAAAAAATTTAGCTCTTAATAAAAAAAATAAAAATAGTGTACATTTTAAGCATTTTAAGAGTGATTGTCAGAACAGTATTATATATATTATATCTTGTATCATTAATATATGAACAAATATAAACATTATTATTTAAATGTTAATGTTCCTGTCGAAAGTATGGTGAAACTTAGAATAATCAAACGATTAGTGAAACCTAAAATTGTAATTATTTAATTGTTTTTACATTATATAATAAAAAGGGGGAAATACATGATTAAATTCTGTACCTAATAAATTAATTTTTTTTTTAAATATGAGTTTATTCTTAAACCTTCCAAAACATTACAATTTGCAAATGAAATCTATAAAATCAGAGCATATAAACAGATTAAGAAGTCATGCCAATGCGATATGAATGTTGTTAATAATTCATACTTTATCTACCCATATTATAGATAAATGTAAATTTTGTTATCTGCGATAGAGTAATTAATTCAATATTTGTTTAAAAAAATTCTACACTAGCTTGAATGTATTCACGTGATTAAAGTTTATTTACAGAGAAAAGATCTGTCACGCAACGGTCGCCTGCAAGCAACATGCAGAATTGATTTCGTATTAAGTTAATTAAACGGATAATAAATCAATTATTATCCTATAAAATGAGATAATAAAAACCACAGAACCTATGGAGACCATTTACTTCATTTTTTAAAATATATAAATACCATAATTGTAAGAAAATTTAAGAAATATAGAGCCTTACAATGTCATTTCTAATAAATAGTAATTTATTGACAAGTGAGGAAAGTGCCACTTTATTACACCCGAGTGAATTGTACCACACGAGCCAAAAGTAATTAAACGAGTGTCTTATAAGCACTTTTCTATTACATTTTAATAAAATATTACAATACTACTACTATTATAATATTACATTTTTCCTGCAACCATTTAAAAATTAAGAAATTAAAGGTGAAACTTTAGATTTGTTAAAACTACACTAGCGCTAGTGGGTAATGCTAATGCTAGATCTCCAAATTTCTTACGTGTGAAGGTTCTAATACATTTAAGGTTATATTAAATATTTCTATTAAAATCTCTTCAAAATAAAATAAAATTTATCTTGAGTTAAATATAAAATAGTTCTAAAATTATTTATTTTAACATTTTAGGAATATAAAATGAATAATATTACCATAACGCCATTTAGCATTTAAAATAACAGAGTGCTGATTGTCAAATTCGATCTAGGTCGCTGGTACTTTTCCTCACCAGTGAGGGAAAGTGGTTTTCGCTCACTAGTGGGGAAAAGTGAGACTTTCCAGTTTTAGTTTTAGTTGAGTAATGGATAGGATTACTCAATGGTTGCAGAAAAAATAAATTTATTTTATACAATTTACCAGATATAAAACTTAAGAAACATTTAAGGTTTTCCGAGAATAAAATCTAACAAACCATGCGGTGTAAAATGTTAGGCCAAAACAGAAAAAACTGGTATATGTAGTAATCAGCATTTATATCGTGTAAAAAATTTAACATTTAATCAAAAAAATGTTGCTTTTATTATTTTTTTAACGAGCCTTTTATTGTAGCCATGATTAAAAATTAGCATCCTCCTTCAATAAAATGTCAAGCCCAAAAGTTAATTGAGATCCATTTTAAAACAACGCCTTTATTCGCTTGTATTCGATATATATACAAAATGAGATCCAAATAGTTGTCAATATTTTTGCATGCACAGAAGTCATGGACATGATATGAGCATGTGATATGACCGGTTTACTTTTTGCTAGCGAAATTTATAAGATATCTCCCTAGTCAGGATTTTTATTGTATGTTAGAAATGCTTTTATTTTTCAAATATTGTCGTCATAATTTGTTACCGAACTATCACTAGCTTAAAAATGATATAATAAAAAATATCAGCAAAAAGTCTAAAATGCAATAAAATTTATATACAGTATTTTTGCTCACACAGTTTCAAAAGATTCACCTGAGTTCACAATTTGATCAGACCTATAAAATTGAATCATTCCTACAATTAGCTAATAATACAGATACAAATCCACAAATGAACAGATTAAATTAACGCGATACAATATTTTTTTTAAACATTTTTAGCATAACACGTACTTATACAAATCGTGTTTCATACGAATTATAGTCGGATCAATTAATCGTGACCTACTAATTCACTTATTATTTTGATGTTTCCTGGTCTTATCCCCCATTATCAAACATAATTATATATTGTTAAATTAGCATTTGTGTATTTCTATTTGTCGTAATATTCGCCTTACATTACTTTGAATGAAGAAGAAAGATATTTTTTTGCTTTCTGTTCTACTACCTCACTTGGCAGGGTCATGGGTTCTGTACATGGTTGAAAGTAATGTTTCTTAGAAAGTGAGAATGGAGGGAATTACTTCTTCCGAGATCAAGCTCAACCTCTGGGTTTTCCCTCGATTAAGAGTACCTACTTCATAGAGGCTGGTTGAACCCCATGCGGGTCTGCAGATCACACGGGGTTCATTTGTGGCTGTTAAATAGTTTATCTGATACAGCTGGATTTGAAACATAGCAGCATAGCAGCACGGCACTAAACACACTGAGATACTCATCAGAAAGCTCTACACCGATACCATAAACGTCTGGTTAAAAACTTCCGTCAACAAAACACTGCCCAAACCCTGAGGCGACATGTGGTATAGTGGTTAGCTATTAGTTCGTATCCTGGCAGGTGCCCCTAGTATTTTTAAAGGGAGTAAAAAATCCTTGGTAATAACTTCTTTCGATAGGGGCGTTAAACGGTAGTCCCGATTCTGTATGGTGCCATGTACTCGTTAAAAATCCCTAACCTAATTAAACCTGGATAGGTAAAATTTAGAGCTCGTTTGGAGTAGCATGGTCGGATTAGCCATAGCAGCATAAAGTGACGATAAATAAAGAAAAAAATTACCAAAACCCAAACAGCTAGGACCAGTCGGCACAGCGCTTAGTAACTTTTTGGAAATTCGCTCGTCATTAAGCACAACTTAATAAGCCCATTTCAATATTCGTGACGCCTCAAAAAATGAATAAAAAATACAAAATAATAAGATTCTCTCTCTCTCTCTCTCTCTCTCTCTCTCTCTCTCTCTCTCTCTCTCTCTCTCTCTCTCTCTCTCTCTCTCTCTCTCTCTCTCTCTCTCTCTCTCTCTCTCTCTATCTCTATCTCTCTCTCGCTCTCTCTCTCTATCTCTATCTATCTATCTATCTATCTATCTATCTATCTATCTATCTATCTATTTATCTATCTATCTATCTATCTCACACACACACACACACACACACACACACACACACATACAGTTTATCCCTTCTCTCTTTCGTCTATTCTCTCCCTTTATACGCTTAAGTATCCTATGTCAGCCTGTTCTATTGATTACTTAAATAACTGACCCATGGCACCAAACAAGACTATTATTTGAGCCTAGGACGTTCCGAAGCGGATATTAAATCAGAGTGTAGGGGGGACGAGGAACATAACACTCTGTGTAGTCTGTACTCTACTCAGTGTACTAGTTAACCGCCTGTGAGTAGCACCTTTGTTGACACAGCTGTAAGTATGTCACTCTTAAACTATGTGTATATCTTGGGCTATGTTTGATTTTTAATGAGATATTATTTGTACGCTTCAAAACAAAGCTTTGAGCCTCTCACACACTAAAAAAAAAAAAAATCAAAAGTCAAGGTTTCGTAAAATTTGGCATAATGAGAGCAGATAAAATTGATAAGATCACTATAGACATAATATCTCAAATAATTATGCCATAAATATTAATGATGTACTACTTCTTGTTTGATCTTTTTAGTTGTTCTTTATCACTTAGCCTGATGTAAGATGTAATGATAAACAGCATTTGAGAGGCATAAAGAATTCTTTTGGAACCTTTCAAAAATATCATATTAAACTAAAAATAGCTCTTATTTTATTATAATTTTTTTAATGGATATTTTCTTCTTGTTCTCTTTCATTTATAGAGCCAATCAGACATTGGTGTCAATTATTTTTATTATTTATTTATTGATATTTACAACTAAATTACAATAGTATAACAAGTAAATAGCCTAAGAGCCTAAGAAATAGCATAATTACAAGTAGAGAAACTACCCACTGGTAATACTCAAATCACTAGTTCAACTAAGGTCACGTGGCCATCTTCTTTTCAGACGCCTCGGAGGATTATCGGGAATCAAAGAGGAAGCTAGCTTTGAAACTAGAGGGTTTGAGTGGAAATGAAGTTTGTTATGAAAGGATAGATAGCGGGTTCGGGCCAAATCAGCAACAAATGGGACATTAAGGTCGTTATGGATGACTTTATTCTTAACAAAATAAGGAGCGTTGAAGATTTTACGAAGGATTTTGGATTGTAGGGATTGGATACGAGAGGAATTCGATGGCTTAGTGGAGCCCCAAAGCTCTACTCCGTAAGTCCAAATAGGTCGTATGATGGTCATGTAGATGAGTCTTTTGTAATTAATTGGGAGGTTAGAGCGTTTGTCTAGTAAGTGTTGAAGTAGTCTGAAACGTCGAGCGGTTTCTTGTCTTTTCACAATTATTTTAAAGGCTACAATGTTATGTTGTATCATAACATTAATATCGCGCTCAAACGCCAGTCCCCCCCCCTTATTTTGGCCACCTACTCTATAGAGGCTGGGTGAGCCCCAAGAGGGTCCTAGATCCTATAGGATTCATCTCCGGGCGCTAACCTATTAAATAAAAGTGTTGCCAGCAGCGGGATTTGAACCCCGGACCTTCGGCATGGCAACTCAGCGCTAAAATAATATATTTGACTTAGATAATATTTAGAAACCATTATATATAGAAACTTAAAAATCAGTATAAGTTTTTTTTAACATCACAATGTTATTAAAAGTGTGTAAAAAATAAATAATAATGAAGTAAACATTGAAATATTCACAAAAATATAATTATACTTTATGAGCAAACACCATACAATCTGAGTTATAAAATATTATAACAATATACTTTATAGACAAATAAGGTACTACAATAATTTATAAATAAACAAGATAACTACGACTATGCTACGAAAAATACTTGGGTTTTTGTACTCACTTTTAAGTGAAAAATTTTGGATAAACTAAAATGGTATTTATAAATAATTATTTTATTTATGTCATCTAAAATCATAAACAATAGGGTAAATACAGAGTTAAAACAAAATTGGTTAATGGTTAAATATATGTTTTAAACTGTTATTGCTCTATATTTTATTATTAATATTTTGAAAATTGTTCAAACGATTTTGTTTACTTTTTTCTCTAAACAAACTAATTTAAACTGGAAATTTTCTACAAAATTTAATGATATTCTTCAACATTTGAACAGATAATTCATTATTTGAAAATATTGTTGAATGTTAAATTTCTATTTTAAAATTGTATTTAAAGCATATTAAAAACTAATAATTATTTACTAAAATATCAGTAAATAAGTTGATAGAATTAGGTAGGTACGTAAGTCATATATTTTCTTGTACTTTATTCTATATTTTTGAAGGAAATGAGTAAATAATGTATATATAATCATAATATACACCCCGTATATATAGAAATTAAAACCGGATTGTTGGGATGGCCTATTAAAACTTGCTGAAACAGATCTTTTACCAATACGACAGCGAAACTGATTTTCGAAACGCTTGCAGATCCGTTTCACGAAGTTCAGCAGCCTTGCTAAATAATCTTTTAAAATGGGACACAAAACAAATGGATTATTAACATAAAAAAACTAAACTCAATTGTTTATACAAAAGAAATCGCGTAAAATATTTTCTTATTTAAATAAGGAGTTTTACTTACGTAAACTTTCTAACAATACGTTAACGTGGTCTAGAAGAAAAATATTGAAATACGGAGATATTAAGATTTCAATTTCAAATCGTTTGCATGTAATTCTATCCCATTATAATCAGGTACTGAATAACTAAATATTCGTAGTAAACTTTAATTGTACATAATTAATAAACAATTTTACATATTAAAGTATTCAGAAAGCACAATTCAGCTTAAATTACAATTAAAAAGTTTACATAGTTAATAGTATTAAATATATCGCTCCTTCCAAAAGAAAAATGACAAAACTCAAAAATTGGCATTTTTGGGCCTCCAGTAGCAATTGTGTTGGTTGAAGTTTGTTAATTCAGGAACGACATATTTCATATTCCATTTCCAACTTTTTTTTTGTATTTTCTTTTAATAAAGTCATATTTTGAGATGTAACATGTTTGAATATGAAGTTTTATGAATAATGACATAAGCTTTTTTTTTTTTTTTTTTTTATTATTTATTTATTGATATTTACAACTATATTACAGTAATATAACAAGTAAATTGGCTGAGTGATACATAATGGCATGCTATAATGACAAGTAGAGAAACTACCCACTGGTAGTACTCAAATCGCATGTTCAACTAAGAAGGTCACGTGGCCATCTTCTTCTCAGACGCCTCGGAGGATTATCGGGAATTGAAGAGGAAGCTAGGTTTGAAACTAGAGGGTTTGAGTGGAAATGAAGTTCGTTATGAAAGGATAGATACCGGGATCGGGCCAGATCAGAAACAAATGGGACATTAAGGTCGTTATGGATGACTATATTCTTAACAAAATAAGGAGCGTTGAGGATTTTACGAAGGATTTTGGACTGTAGGGATTGGATACGAGAGGAATTCGATGGGTTAGTGGAGCCCCAAAGCTCTACTCCGTAAGTCCAAATAGGTCGTATGATGGTCATGTAGATGAGTCTTTTGTAACTAACTGGGAGCTTAGAGCGTTTGTCTAGTAAGTGTTGAAGTAGCCTGAAATGACATAAGCTAAAATCAAAAAAAATTTCAAGCTTTTTTTAAATTTTCTAGTGGTTAATAAAAGAATAGCAATACCATCATTACAATGGGAAATGCTTTGCTTTTACCAATATCCTATTTTTTTTTAACTCACATGGAACTTTTTATTTTATTTTATTTTTTTTTAATTTTTAGCGTATCATTATAATTTATTCTGCTCACGTTTCTTGTTATTCAGTATCTTGCTATTTATCAGTAGCTAGTTAAACAAATGGAGAATATCGGGAAGAAAGAAATAATTAGCATTTTTAATGACTAGTAGGTATCCAATTTTCTGAAAAGAATCCGAACAATACAAAAAGACAATATTATTTTTAAACGACAAAGGTTATTTTGAACTGGGGAAGTTTAAATCATTTGCATAACAAGATAGCACTGTTTGCTACTTATTATCTATTGTATGCATTGTATAAATACTAATATATACAAACGTTGAGTATATCCATGCACGAAAGAATATTTCATAAAGAAAGTTAGTCCAAGGACAATTTTTTTTATTAATAATAATAATAAGGTTTGGCAAGCCCGAGGGCTCGATTCCAATATCACCTTACAAACTTCCATCCACCGGCCACTACCCGAACCAAAATCCGTCAGATCCCTCTTAACGCAATCTTCCCACCTACGCCTCGGTCTAACCCTCAAATGACGGTACAGCGCTTATTAACATCTTAGGAATTCGTTCCTTACCATGCCCAGCAACTTTATATGCCCATGCGATCCATGCTTAGCAATTCCGCGTAATTTAATCTCCTATATTCCCCAGTGGTCTCATCAAACATCAAAGAGGGACATGAAATAATTATTAGAATGCAATAGGAACATAAAAAAAACCTTAAGTATCTGAAAACAATATTGAGATGTTTTCCATTTGCTCGTCATTTATGCTAAGTGTTGGTTGTATATCCTGATTATGTCGGAATTGGCAAAGCGTTGGCGATTTTTTCAGCATTTTAGATTCTCGAGGCATTGTTTTCTTCCAATTTATGTACTAACTCTAGAAATTATTTTTCCCGAAGTTCAAATAAAGAAACAGAACTTTAAATAAATGTTTAACTTAAATTGAATTTAAATTTGAAGAATCATTATAACCGAATGTGAGTATAAAAAACTGATTTAACGGAAGTTAGAGTTATATTAACGGTATAGTTAGTTAATATAAGTATAACTTACATAAAAAGCGTTCAGGATCAAAATAGAATAACTCCAACATTTCAATTTTTTTTTGGTATTTATCGTTGATCTAGTCTGGCAATGCTTTCTGCTCCCGGAACTTCATATTAGGTTCAGAACCAGACATAAACATTGAAAAAGGCGGCAAAGTGTCACTAAACTTGCGAAAAATATAAAAAACTCACGTTTTGAAATTTTGGGGTTATCCGCTTTTGAACCTGAACGCCTCATTTCATCTAATATGAGTACAACAAATAATTATATATATAATATTAACGCAATCCTCCCACCTACACCTCGGTCTATCCCTCAAATGTCTACTTTAATTAACATAATGTGTTTATGATGATTTTATAATTAAAAGTTGTTTATAATATTATAAAGAGGAATATTTTTATTTATCATAATACCAATAGTATTATGCCTTTATTAGGCATTAACTAATATTTATTCGACAACTGTAAACAACTGATAGTCGTAGGCATCTCAGTCTGTTGCAACCCAGAGAACATGACAGAGATACCAGTTTTCGACAATGTACCCCGATTTTTATTACTTTTTCGGAATTATATCACATTATTATTGGCATACCAAAATCTTCTAACTTGAGCGTGATTTCAAAGACGATTTTTACGAAGCTCTTGGACTGTTACATCAACTTTCTGCATGATCATTAAATAATGATAATTTCTCTCCCCCCTCTACCAATAATCAATAGTTTCTAGTGATAATTAATTTTTAAAAGTCAATTAATATATCTAATTGGGAAGGAAGACCTTGAAATTTTTTTTAGCTGATATTAGGATTGACCCCAGTTGGTGCTATCTTGAATTTCTTAACTACAGCCAGATAAATAGGCACATCTCTTGCTTCAGTTGTCAGTCTAAAACCTTGCGTCGAGTGTATAACATGTGTTGTTTGTGATTCGAAGGGTTCTTCTAGATATAATTCGTTTATTTTGGATTACTCTAAATATGTAAGTTATATTTATAATATATAATATTTTCCTGATGACTTTATTTTTACTTGTTCATACTAATAATGTTAGTATTTCCCATTAAAAAAAAAATTTTACTCTTTAAAATATTAAAATGTTTTTATTTTTTGTTTAGATTAAAATGAGCATCACGCAAACAATTGTCCAAGAAAGGCTTCAGCCTACAATGCCTGTTGCCACAGAGCTTAAAAGTAAGATTTCCTAATTTAAAAACTTAAATATTTTATTTATAAATTATTAGTACATACTTAACTTGATTAAAAAACAAAGATTATTTTTACATTGAACTCTTACCTTTTGAATAGACAAGGCAACTAGACCACCTCTGCCAAGTGTGCTATTAAGGACATCATCCTTCGATCGTCTCAAGCAATTCCCATCTTCACTCCACGCATATTTCTGCAGACATGGTTCCATCGAGATCATTAAGTGGATCGTCAATTCCAGGACCAAACTCTCTGGATCGATAAAGCAAATACTGCCACAGGTAAAAATTTTAATTATTACATTTATTTTTTAAATGATTATTTATAAAGAATGAAAAAGAATTTTCATGGATGAAGTTATATAATTGTATAAATTAATTATTTCTAAATACAATTAGATACTAAAAGTTAAAATGTAAAAATAATCTAAATAATCATAACTCATTATTTCATCTTTAAAATCACTAAGGATGTCCATTTAATGAAATATTTTTTTTAGAATATTAATAAAGAAGAATAAGAGAAATTATTCTTACCACAGTTTTTTTTTTACTATTTTTAAACTTTAAAGAAAATTTACAGCATAAGATGAATATATTCAATTGATGCAGTGTAGATTACAATCAATAGTCTGCATTCCATTGTAATTGCAAAAATTATATTTATGATAATGATATTTTAAAATTAAATTACATTATTTTATAAATAAAACTGAAAAATTATCAATAAATTTAAGGCGTATTATGTTGCTTTTATGTTGCAATTTAAATTATTGAGAAATAACCTGAGAGCATTTAAAATCACATAAATTATCATTAAACTTTCTATCATTAATTAATCTGTGTTAAATACAATTAGATGTTAAAATTTTAAATGTAATTACAATAATTATTTATATTTAAATTCTGATTCAATAAGAGTATCCGTTCAATGAAATATTTATTTTAAAAACAAAAAAAATTATCATTATTTCAGTTTTTTATTATTTTTAAACTTCATAAAATATGTACAGCACAAAATGGGTGTATTCTTCAACATTCAATACATTTCAGATTGTAATTAGCCTACGTAACATTCTAATTGCATAATGATGACAAATGGCCTAATTTTTGATATTTTAAAATTAAATAACTATTATTTTATCAATAAAACCGACAAATAATCACTAAATTTAAGGCATTTTATGTTGATTCTTCAATTTTAAATCATTTTCAAAAAATTCGAAGTCTTTATATTAAACAAATGAAACTGAAAACTGAAGATTACTAAAACTTTAACAATTTAAATATTATATTTCAAACAGTATTGTAGACACTACCATGTTCAATTAATGGATAATTATTATAGAGGAATTGACCCATGGGATAATGATTTATAGCTATTATTAATTAACTAATAATAATTTATATACTTATACATGCGACTGTAATTAGTATCTACTTTACTATATTCATTTGTAAAAAAAAATTCAATGCTTACTACAAAATAATTTAGCTTTTTCTAGTATGTTACTTAAAACTAATCTCTTTCTTTTTAAACAAATTATGCTGGCCAAAAGTTTTTATTTGTTAATAATTATGTTTTAAAATATTTTTTAAACGATCTAGAGAAATAATGAAATTAATTTTTTATACAGCAAGGTAATTGAAACACTGACCATTATTTATTGCATATATATCTGTAGCACGAATGAGAAAGTGTTAATGTTGAATTTTGTCCAAAACGACTTAATTGTACTAAAGGAAAGGGAATTGTGTCATTATTGGACTCTTTGGTTTGAAATAGAGTTATAATATAAGCAACAACTCCATTTCAAGCCAAGGCTTGACTTAGCCACTTATGAACTATTAGAATGAGTTGATTCCACATACTTACTACCACATACTAGTACAATTAACTCATTTTGAACAAAATTCGGCATAACAAATTATTCACTGGAGCTGCAGATATAAATTTAAGATTCAGCTTCAACAACTATAGCTACATATATATTATAGCTAAATTTATTCGAATGAGTAAACCTGTATGTGGAAGAAAATGGTCCGGATGGATGTCAATTAATTTCTCTTAAATAGGGAAAAATTTATTGACCTCCACCCGTACCATTTTCTTCGATATATATATATATATACAAGGTCAACTATTATCATTCAAGAAGAGTACACTTATATATTCAAACTTTTAATAAGTCCTTTTTTTTTCACAGTTGCACGCAGCCCTACTGGTTACATCAGTTTACGCTGCAGTCGGTCTGATCTGCTTACAACTAGTCATGTGTATCGTTGCACTCTCAACTGTCTGCATGCCAATTGGCCTTTCTTTCCTCTTGACATGCATCATTGTAATGGCCGCTTTGGCTATCAAGCTGAATCTGAGAGGACGAGAGCAAGGGGTTCAAGAGAGAAGAAGTCGCAGTCGAACGAGGCATACGAAACAGGAGTGAAAGGATGAAATAATACAGAGAAAGATATTTAGTTACGTCTCTGACACCATCCGCGATCTCCACATGTTAATTATCGAGAAATTGTGATGTAGATAGAATTTTATATCATAATATTTACTTAAATTATTAATGATTGAATGTTTTGGAAAATTGACTCTTTTTATTTGTTATTTTATTTATTTATTTTTTAAATGGTGGTGTATGATGGTAAATATTTTAAATGAAGAATTAAACTAAAAAAAATACTACTTTGTAGATATATATGTGTATATTTATTATTTGTGATATAGGTCAACTTGTTTTTATAAAATGATCTGTAGATATATAAAACAATATTGTAGATATTAATTTTTGTATGAAATAAAGACTGACTTTTTTGCTATTATATTTTTATTTGTATATCTATTTACATCTATTCTTAATTTATCTTGTTCATATAATTCCTACTGATCGTACAGTTTGAAAATGAATAAAATGAATTTTTAATCTTAAATAATAACTTAAAATTATCCATTGTACCAATATACAATCTAACTATTCCATTGGAAAACAGAGCTTGTTTCACGGCTTTGGAGGCAGGGGGTTTGCCCAAAGTGATTTAAAAAATTTGAAGTAAGGAAGAAAATAGTTGGGGGTGCAGTCAAATAAAAACACTAAATAAGTGGTTACTTATTTAATTATGTGCCGACGTTTCGACCCACTTTGTGGGTCATCTTCAGGGCTAAGAAAGAAAAACAGACAAAATAACAGAACTATAAAAATACATTGCAGACTAAGTGTATGATAAATGAGAAAAAATATATATGTAGAGAGGTAGAAATTTAGAACAAAAGTGAGGGATATATATGAATAAAAAAATTACAGAGAAAATGTACAGAACGGTGGTGATGCCAAAAAGATTTTTTTACAAAGATAAAAGAAGGAAGTAAACAGAAAGTTATTTAAAAATAACTTGTTGAAGTCGGCACATAATTAAATAAGTAACCACTTATTTAGTGTTTTTATTTGACTGCACCCCCAACTATTTTTTTCCTTACGTCTATCTTCCAGTCAACCATCCCCTCGCTTCTTCTAAAATATTTGAATAAAAATTATGTCGGGCCAGTAAAGAAACTGTGAAAATTAAATTTTAATCCATGTTGCTAATGTTTATAATATGTGTTTATGCAAAAATAGAACTTCCAGATTTAAAGAACATTAATAACATTTGTACATTTAGGCTATGTCCTTTTTATCAAAACTTGCTATATATTTTGAAACAAATGATGATTTTGCCCACCAATCGGCTACTTTAGTGTAAATATTTCTACCTTGAAAAAATAAATTAACTTAAAAAATTAAAATTAAAAAAAAAATCATCCCAGTCAACTATTTTTCACTTAAATAAAAAACATTTATTTCAATAAATAATGAAAAAGTAGAGAATATTAACTACAACACTCATATTTAACTATATTACTACTCTTATTTATATAAATTTGTTTTAAAGGTAAGAAAATATTTTTCTTTTTTTCCTTCTGTATTAGACGATCAAATTCCTTCATAGTTTATGTTTGTAATTTTATTACAATGAACAATGAGTCAGCTAATTATTTTAAATGAAAAAAAAAATTCTAGTGAAAGCCATTTTGAAAATTTGACATTGAAGCACCGCCAGACTATTTCGATGAGGACATGATGATGTAATAAGTATGATAAACATTTAAATTTTCACTTAACTAAACTATACAATGAATAATCACTTAATAATAGAAATGAAGAAAAATAGGTATTTTGGGAATTTAATATTTGTTTATAAGCGAATTTGAGTAAGTCATTCAGTAATGAAGGTATTTTGAGGAATGGTACAAAGTTGCTCACAATATACATATCTATTCCAACTTGACCAGTTATTTCATAATTTATAAATTTTAATGTAAAATCAAAATATTTATTTGGTTAGTTTTTTTTTTTTAATTCATATCTATTCGAAATCATTTCGACCTTGAAAGTTAATAATCCCAAGTGAATCAATATTGATCTTCCAACGATATTATGTTGTGTTCTAAAATAACTTATAATTGTTAATCTTGAACCAGAATTGAAAAAACAGGAAATATTCTATACAAATCTACATGGGACAATACAACATAATGATGAAGAATTTGTGAAAATCAAAACTCAAATTTAATTGATTTTTATTTAAAATTATGCCAATGGTTTATAATTCACTGGCATAAATAATACAAATATTTTTTATATTACAGGTCGAGAGAGACCCATAGAAAGAACACATATAAAAATCCATTCTTGAATATTTCAATAAGAATTCAGATTGCTACTCATTTCAAACCTACATTAAAACTAAATGCATGCAATGAATAAAATAACATTAGAATGAACTGTGTAAGTAGTTGATATAGACAAAATTGCTTCAGACCAGATTGAGGGCCATATAATTAAAAATAGCTTTTTAAGATAATAGAAGGTAGGAAAAGTAGAAACCGATACATACATCACTCTTTTAAAGACATTATTTTTATGTGTTCAAACAGTCAATTCTAATTCTGGAAAATGAAAGGAATTGATTACCTTTAGGATTAAGCATTACATATCTGAACATCTTCGCAATGTATTCAAGCATCAGTACAGTTCAAAACTTGGCTAGAACCAGGAAAGAATAGCAATCATGGCCGAACGCTCCCATATGCTGAGAGACACGATAGTGTGTTGTGAAAGAAAAATCAATGTGTGCATTAAACAAGCATAGGCCAATTCATCATTACGATTATGAGAAAAATAAATAACTACTTTTTACCATGGACAAGGAAAGGTTTTGGTAATTATCCTGCACGCAGTCACTTCAAGTTGAGTGACAAGTTTTAACTTTTCATTAATTTCCCTTTGGATTTTTTCCAAAAATACAAGTAATCCTTTGTCCTTTCATTGACCTTTAGTATGGGAAATAGAATGTAATTACAGGAAATGTGCATACTTCAGCAATCATTTCATCAATGAAATGAACTTTTCAACAAACATATATCATCTATACTTCACAATGTTAGTTGAAACTTAGGTAATAGTATGGCGCAGGGAGACCTTTTGTGTACTATTACCGAAACTTTTATTTCTTGATGAAATTATTACCCAAATAAACACATTTCCTGAAATTACATTCTTGTTACTAAAACTCAAAATAACTTGTATTTTTGGAAAATATTAAAAATGAAACGGATTAACAGTTAAAAGTTGCTGTAACTCAACTGGAAACTACCAAAGTATTTTATATCGTTCAAAATGAATTTCCTGAAGGACTTCATTGTGTTCAAAATTAGTTCATTGCATTTGTGTTTATAATATATACACCGAAAGATTAATGATAGTCTTAAATAAAAGTATATGTTGTTTACGAAAATGATTACTTAGTTGTATAAATATTTTCAAGTAAAATAAAACCAAATCCTTGCTGTTTCTCTCGCTAATGGGAAGTTATTGATTCGATGGAACATTTGCTTTATAAAACCTCCTTGTTGTGAAACCTCTTTGGAGAAGCACAGCTGTTCAAAACAAAGGCGCTTTGTTATGCAGCCATGGTCAGGGTGCATCGTTGTATAGGGGTTGTTTATAGTGTATTGTAGTTTAAGGGTTGTTTACAGTTCGTTGTTATTGTCTTTAGTTCCTCACACCATTGTTATTGTTATTAAATATAAAGTATTATATTAGTTTGTTGCATAGTTTGTTTAAGTATTTGCTGAAAAATGGAGGGAAATGATGTTAATATTAATTTACCCCACCACGCGAAAATAGGTGGATGCACCACAAGAGCAGCTTACAGGCAGGGGAAAAAGCTAACTGCGGTTAAGGTAGACATTTCTTGAAGTATCCTACTGAAAATTCGATATTTACATATATTTTCTTATGGGTTTGATTTCATATTTAATAGCATAACAATTTGATATTGTTTGTTAGGATTAAGATTTGAGTATAAAATATTTTTTAGAATTTCTCTTATGCTATCAAGAAGTTCTTTTAATTATTAATTTATAGATTAGTTATTGATGAATTTCTCAGTGATTATCAAGGAAATGGTTTTGACTTTTGGCATTCCATCTTGTTCTTGGAATAATTGTTATTATTTCCTGTATAAACCTATTAAATGGAAAAAGACATCAGTTCCGCAAGTTGTCACTTTGAGTTGTTTTAGCAAGTTATAACTTTTCCTTTGTATTAATATTCTCATAGTAATATAATTTTTTACTATGAAAAAAAATTTAATAATGGGAAAAGTTTATATTTCGGTAATTATTTCATAAAGAAATAAAACTTTCAACAAACATTTCAAAGTACATATGATGATTTAACCTAAAAAATATATAATAGGATGTAAATAGTTGGGGCTGCAGTCAAGAACATATATTAACTTGAAGAACATATATCAAATTCTTGACTGCACCCCCAACTATTTACATCCTATTATAGTACTACCAGTCAACGAATTTCTTTCCTACTAAAAAATATATGTAAGTCAGTCTTTAATCTGTATACAGTCTGTAATAGTTACTATTTATCTACGGCCCCAGTGAATAAGTGGTTAAGTCGACTTTTGTCCAGAGAGAGTTAGCTGTGTTTAGGGAAGCAGAATCATGTCATTCTCGTAGTTTGGCTTTTAGTGAAGTTGTAACATAAGCAATAACTCCTTTTCAAGCCAATGCATGACTTGGCCTCTCATTCCCTGTGAAAATAACACGATTCCGCTTACCTAAGTGCAAGAAAATCATTTTGGACAGAACTTGACTTAACCACTTATTAACCGGGACTGTAGATATAGTCAATGATAAAATTATTTTTATTTAACTCAAAGCAACAACCTATGGAATAGATACTGACAACAATTATAAACAAGTAATCATAAAAGCTTAGCCTGAATATAATTATTATGAAATAAAATATACATCTTAATAAACAAGAAGCAATGGATTTTGCTTCATTACATTATTGCTTAATTAGGACTGAATGAAATTAAAGAGATTTTTTTATGTGAATCTAAAGCAATTTTTGTATTCTTGTGGCAATCAAATAAATATTGGATCTACACTGATTTTATCTACCTTATTAATTATTTAATTTAGGTTTATATTGAAGTATCTTCTACTTGTAAATATTCATTCTGAATATATTTTAATAACTTTCCTTACTTCTAAGTTTAGCCTAACTATGGTTTAACTATCTGCTTTTAGACTGAACTTTCTTTTGTGAATCGGTTATATTTAACATAGATGATAAACTATCAATTAATTATTTATATTATTCATTACTTACTGTTGTATATCGATTATGCCCGTAGCATATGACAACCAATTTATTTTATGAACATATGGTTGTAACTTGCTAATAATTAGATATTTATACTGTTGCATAAAATATATAAAGTGTTTCAATACCTTGTCTTTAATAATCAAAGACATGACACTTACATTAACTTAAATTTGACTATAAATTATTTAGGTACTTGTATATTATGGTATCACCACTTTAGAATTTAATATAATTAATTTAATTTGAAACAAATAATAAACATATGGTTTTATTCAAGTAATTTTAATTGTTTACACCTATCCAAAAATCAGTAATATTTAAGAAAATTTGGGCAAATGGGTCTTTTCTCTTGAGTTGTCTAAATAAACTTAAAAGAGTAAAGACTTCACACATAAATAGCAAGATAGGAAGTCAAAAAAGTGCAGTTTGTTCCTCGTCTTCCTTTGCAACCCCACTTGGCAGATCTCCACAATCGTTCAATTCCCAACGTTTGGGTCAAGATAATTGTAACAGTGGCTTACAGTTTTATGTACATAACCCAACTTGTACAGGTTCATGTATTCCTTTCCGCCCACACTTTTCTTGCAGCTTCGTTTGGAATACCTCCAATATATTTTTGTACCATAATATAGAGCCATATCATGACCGTGAGGGCATGTGTTTGGTAACAGTCCATTACCTTGGAAGGATGCTATGAATGCCTGTTCGTCTTAAACCTTGCGAAATATTCTTTTCAAAGTGTACATTTTCACACAATTAAAACTCACTGTGTGAAAAACCATATAATTACAAATTTACTTATGTTTACTTCACACGTGTTTTATAATCATGAAATTCAATAAATTATAGAAAATTATTAAGTGGTGATACCATAACATACATAGCATTATTATATAACATTATTTATAAGGATATAAGGATCTTGTTGTTAATTCTTCGTTAAAGTATTTTAGCTTTTAGCTTGATAAAAATGGACCAGTTATAACTCTTGTATAAGTGCCTTTGTTCGATTTCCCTTGACTAACTAGCTTTCTCAGGTGTATACAATCAGCGATGAATCATTACATCTTCTAGTCTACAATGTTCCCGCGCTCGGATTAGATCAAGAAGTACATAGCCTTTGCCAAAGGTTCGGCAAGGTCCTGTCATCTCAACAAGTTACAAGTCTTGAGAATATAGAAGAATTCACAAGTGTCTACCACATTCATTATGAAACCTTAAAAAGTTCAAGGTAATTTAGTTATTTCTTTTACATTATTTTTCTGAATTTTGCCCTTATATCCCTACTCCTATACCATTGATACAAATGCAAAGGATCGAAAGTGAAAAACACCATTTAAACTTATTGCACTAATGTCATTCCATGAGGTTTTGTGCCTTTTAGATAGCCCTGTACGAATTTGATATCATTTATCAATCCTAAGCTATCGCTGTTGATCAAAAACGAAAAATGTGTTGTTTTATATTGACAATATCTATTAATTAATTGACCTATAATTCCATGTTTCATTATTCCACTATACTGGGCCAATAATGCAGCTTTTTATTCTTTGAGTAAGGAAACAGATGTTCAGGATATAATTATATATGCAGGTTACAAAGAAGTATTTAAAATTTTTTTTATTTTAAATATTCTTATATTTAAAAATGGTGAACTATAGATTAATGATTTTGGATAGGAAAACAAGGTACAAGGTAACTTATAATTACTTAATTTTTGTGTTGTTTTTTTGTTTTAGTTTTCTTGTCCTTTTTTAAATATGTTTACTCATGAGACATCATCCAGTGTGATAGTTTTTGTAGAGAAAGTTGAAACGTCGCTTAAGTTTTTAATTTATAAGCAAGGCTAAAAACCAGAAATCTGGAAACTAGGCAATCCTCTTAAACCTAAATATATCAATAATATCTATAAATTTAAAAAAGACAAAACAGTTAAATGTTATTTGTTAGGTCAAGAATCAAATACGACAGCTCAATTTTTAAATGCCAACTAAGAATGCAAGCAATTAGCTATACTTTAGCCTTCCTCATTCAGCGATTTCTTCTAAATCTTTCAAACTATTTAAAATATCGCTTTCTTTTTATTAATTTTTTTAACTGGCCAATGCTACTATTTTATTTTTGTGCTCTCAAATAGTTAATCAATTTTTTTTTCTTTTTGCACCCCCCCCCCTGACTATGTCAGTCTTAATAAAAGATCTTCATTTCTTGAGAAGAAAAAAGTCTATGCTTCATTTCGAAATGAATTGGTCTAATTGTATAATAGTAAAAAGATCATTTTTTATTCAGGTTTGCTAAAAGGAAACTTGACAACAGAGCATTTTTTGGCGGTGTTCTACATGTTTGTTATGCTCCTGAATTAGAGACTGTGGAAGAAACTAAAGACAAGCTTGCCACGAGGAGGAAAGAAGTTTCTTTTCAGTTGATTGATCGAGAATTCCCAAAACAATTTAAAAATGAAAGGTATTTTTGTACTATTATTTTATTCATTGTATTTTATGTTTTTAACTGATATTGTTGAATAATTATAGATCTCTAATTATTTTGGTTCTATAAAATGTGGGTTGTGTGGTTAATGTATTTTAATAATGAAATTTAGTTGATCTCAAACTGATGGGTGTGTTCGAGGACTTATTAAAAATACAAATCATTATTTTAAAGTTGTATGACAAAAATAATGCCTTAACGACTTAGGCAATCACTGTATTTTGAGGACCTTGATAAATCGCACTAGAGAGAGGGTTTAAGTAAATTACAACACCCATATGACAAATATATTAGCCTCTCTGGAGATTTTGTTGAGAAATAATTTTTCTTTTTAATTTTTAAATGTTGTTTTCATTAAGTGGGGCCCGGGACTGCTGGCCCTTGTATGAAACCCTGTTCTTTTGTTTTTAATTTCTTAATAATATGTATGCCTATAGATGTAATTTATTTAAAAGTATTTTATGTGTGAGATATTTTATTATGAACACAAAGAAAAAACCCATAAGTTAGGCTTTCAAAAAGACTATTTCAAAGTTTTGGAATGAGGAAGGCTTAATTGAAAGCTTTCTCTCATTATCAGTACTGTTTTTCCATTTTAGAATTTATTTGCTTGCACTTGCAATTGGTATGTTAATTGTCTATTTGATTTTATATATTTTTTTTTCTAGGAAATACAGAAGTAAAAAGCAAAAATTCGAAGAAAAATCAAAACGTAAACCATCCAAACCTTTTAAAAAAACCAACAAGCGGAACTTTAAACGAGTAAGTTCCTTTTTCTACACCACTCTTCACTTGTTGGCATGTGTAAAAGTGGTAATATAGCCATTGAGAATTGTAAACCTTAAAGTTAAAAAAAAAACTATATGCTTACAGGGTAAACAACTCCCACCTGCTGATCTTCACTTACCGGGACCTTCTAATATCAAAGTAATAAAGAAAACTGTGGATGCAACACCTTTCAGAAAATTGATTCCTACCCAAGTATCCAGGATTATTTTTCATAATAAAAAAAATGAGATCAAGACTGAAAATGTAAAACAATGTTAGTATTTTATTGTGCTGTGATATATAGTTCTGTAAATTGTCTCTATCCAAGGTTACAAAAAGTGTAAAATATGTTATTACTAGTCACTTATTATAGTGATATTGGTATTATAGAAGTAATAGAAAATAATCAAATCAAACTTAGATATTAGAATAGTCTTCTCCTGATATTGTTATCTTGTAATTAGGATGAATATAGATTACTTCATCATACAGTTTATATTTTCTGTGCCTATCCTATAAAAAACAAAAAGGTGAATTCACCTTTATTGCTTACTTTAAGAAATGAATAGTAGTTAAGAGTAAAGTAGCCAATTCACTACTTAAGAATTATTTTTTTATTAACTTGATAGACTATTTTCAGAAATTAATTACAGTTTAATAAATTGTTACTGTATTACTTCTTGTTTTATTTTTGTCAACCCCTGAATCCTCCGCAATCGCATTCATTATTATGAACTCAACAGCCTTTTTAAAACATATCATATAGCGATGGTAAATTTAATAATGTAGGCAGTCATATTTTAATTATTGAACCAAAACTTTTGTCAAACCTAATTTGCTAGCCTTCATAAAGGATAAATTGACTCAGATATATGGAATATGTTCAATAATAATGCAAATAAAATTTATGCTACTTGACGAGTAGTATGTGTAATAAAAAGGCCAAAATCAGGTACTACAATACAGTGGTAAAATCAGTGATATTGTACACAACCGTGACCATGTTTATATGTTTTATTTGTATGCTCTTCCAGTTTAGATAAACTTCTTAAAATAGAGAGAAGGATCCATAGGAGAATCCAAAATAACTCCAGGATACTGACTTAAATATAACAAAGAAATTTACTGGAAACAGAAATGAGGGTAAGAAGACTCAGATTTTATGGTCACATGAGGACTGACTAGGAGAGACTAAACAAAAAATTTTCACCAAAATTTAGGCTACAAATTCAAATAAGGGTACACAGAACAAATAAAACAAGAAACATGGGATTGCACAAGATTTATTAGAAAACAGAACGGAATACCAAAATTTCTCAAAAATGTGGTACTTGTGGCAGACAGAAAAAAATTTCCATCCAAGACCTAGACGGAATAAAGAAGAACAACTTTCAATAAAAACATGGAGCAAAGATGGGCCACGAAAAAACTGAAAAAAAATTGCCGCATCATAGTCGCATAGTCCTTCAGGGCAGTTTCGCGTCAAATAAAAACAATGCAAATGAAATTACTTATTTACAAGATATAAATAAATAAGCTCAGTTCGATAATGTGCGTCGTAGAAATTCATATTTCTTGAGTTAAGTGTATAGGTTCCATTTAAATGGTCAGTATGCTTAAATAATCTTAGTTAAAATGATCTCTTTCACCTTAGTAAAATAAATTTTTCATGAAAAAATAATTGATCCTGTATTTACTTACAATTACTCTTAACTATCTTTTAAAAGGAAAGAGCCAATAAAATGGTATAAATCCAATTTGTTTCAGAATCATTAACACCTAACAACTTTCCTCCAAAAAATCTAGAGTATTCATCACAATCACATTTCATTTTATTATTTTTATCCTTTATTGATATCTTAATAAATATACAATTTTAACTACATGAACTATCATTTATTATGCATAAATAAATGGGTAATAGAAGTCAACAAAATATGAAAATTGTGTACCTGAGAGAAATCAGTTGATAAACATATTCTAGTTTCTTGTCCAATTATTTTAATTTCAATTTAATAAATGGCATATATTATAAAATTACTAATAAATATAACACACTGTAAGAGTAAAACCAACACATAAGTTTATTCCCTGGTGTTTCTGGTAATATTCAGGTTTGCAAACATTTGAACCAAAAATTTATACCCGGTTTTTATTATCTTTTAATTAGTAAAAGTTTATTTTGAATTACTTAACAAATTTATAAAACTAATAATTTGTCATAGTTTATCTTATAATCAAGCTTGTTTTGTACTTTCAACAAAATGAATAAAAATAAGTTTTTTGTTTTTTTAAATATAGGAACAACGTATTCATTTGATTCCTTACTTATGGTAGTTTAGTTTGATAACTTTGATGGTTCTCAATGTGGTGTTTTTTCAAGAAAGAGATGCCAAAAGACAGGAAATTTAACTGTGAAATGAGGAATCTTCATTTCGATCCCCAAAATCTTACTAGGACATAAAGAGTCGAAATAACAAGAGGTTTCACAATCTGTATTTGGTGGAGGGGAAAGATTATTACAAATTTGGTTTATTTTAATGCTGGCATTAATATCTGTGTATTTCCTAATAAACGAAACAACGTCCCACAGAGGTTGTAGGTTCTAGTTTATTGTATGTTCTATTGAAACGACTAATATTATATCATGCTTTAAGCGTCAGTAAATTAATAATGATAACACAAAATAATTGTGTAGTGAACCTATTTTTTAGGTTCCCAGTTTACGTCTTTTCAATCAGCTTGCCTATTCGTCTAATGACCTGCGGTTTTGCCAATGACGTCAGATTTTCCTCTTATTTCTAACATGATTACATTCGTACCGGTTTGTGGTCAGTCATATCGAGCTTCAAGTGTAGAAAGGTAGTCTTTGGTTAAAACAGTATCTATTCAAAAATGTTAAGTTATCTCAACCACTGCAACTCATTCTGTTCTTACCAATTCCAGGATCATCTAATCTACTCTATCGATTAGAAGAAATGGAGATGTATTTCTATCTCGCTATTATCTCCCTGGCCCAGTTCTGTGGCGCAGAGGTTAGTAATAAATAATGAGCATTATTTATTAAACCAATATCCTATTTTGGAAATGTGTATCCCCAAAAATAATTTTCGATTTTTATACCCACAAAAATAAAGTTATTATTTTAAGTAACTTGCAATTAAATTACAAATAATGAACAAAATGAAATTAATCAAAATATTTTGAACACTTAGATGCTTTGATCACCGATAACATCTTATCAAATCTCAGAAACAAAGGCTGCGTTCACTATCGAGTGATTCAATTTCTAACAATTTTTTTGTGTTATATTGCACATCATACAATTCTGTACTAACTAAAACACACGAAGGGTCTTCGGTTCAGTATACCTAAAGCGACCATACGTCCTGTTTTGAACGGGGCTGTCTATCTATATTATTAAATAGTAATAATTATGCCCCTGGGATCTCATATATTTATTGAGGACGCAGGTAAAATATTCGATCCTGTGATTTTAGGCCAGAATGCCAGCGATCAGATGCTATTATTTTACCAAGTAAAAGTAGGCTTGCACCAACATTCAAATCTGTTGGTGACATTAAATTCCTGGAAGGTAACAGCTATTTTCAAAGACAGCTTGTAGAGCAAGTGAGGGATGGAGTCACTGTAGAAATAATTCAGCTGCACTTAGCTCTAAAAGTTGCTCAAAGAGAATTTGCTGAGGCAGCTCTGATGACTGTGGGCAGTGTTGACGCAGAAGTATTTTTTAGTCGCTTAATCTAGTATTGACAGATCGTAGAACGGACATGACACACTCTACTGTAGAAACATGTGCCATGTTGAGTTTCAATCAATATGTTTCAAGTGATTTTGCTAATTTAATTGTTTTTCTCCTCTTGTTGACTTCCATTGACGTTATCCTATTTAGGTATAAACGTTATGAAAACGCAAAATTAAAACTATAAAAGCTATATTTTCTATAAGTTTTGCTACATTTCTTAAAAATTAAAGCTATGAATTAGTGTATCTACATATAAATGATCAAATTAGTAAAATTGTGTCATCTTTCCACCAATTTTTTAATTCTTTATTTATTTATGATTGTTTCTAATCATAAGCTATGTTGAAAAAGGCTGCTCCTTGGAGAAATCTTCTTCGATTCCTATCTCCGATCTTCATTGAGTATATTCTTTCTATTAATTCAATTTGCATCTAGATATATCGCAGTGGTCGAGGAAGACATCTACCTAAGTACCATCGTGGTGGTCACGGTGCCGGATCGAAGCCGGTCTGGAATAAACTCCACTTTTTCTCTCTGAAAGGTCGGTAACCTGAAGCAATAGCTCGTCCTGTTAGTCTTAATAAGGAACAAGAAAGAACGTTATAACCCAATAAAAAAGGATTACTCTGAATAGAGTAAGGGCAAAGGACAAGATCGCATAAACATTCTGTAGTGATGCCAGTCTTAGTCCGCTCCGGATGGACCCCTTTCTGAAATATCCGAGATTCTCGGATATAAGGATAATTTTACCGTGGTTTACCGAGCCCTGTCAATACCTTGTTAAACCATTGTAATTATCTAGATTTTCTGTTTGCAGGTCATCTTTGAGATTCAATTGGTTAATAATAGAATAGGTTGCAATTCTACAAATGTTCTTGCAGTAAATTTCTCTCTTTATTTTCTACATGAATGAATAGTTTTCGTATTGAATTTTATTTTATCCTAATGATTAATAGTTAGATGTTTTTTTTTACTTTAAGAGTACGTTAAAGAATAGATATACTGATATGAAATATTTAGAAAAAAATTAAAGAAGATGCCATCATGTATCATTATAAATTAAAGACGATTCTAAAAATGATTTAAACAAACAGCTAATATACATATTTAATACATTTAATCTCATATCATTTATAATACACTACCTTTTGCCCACGTCTTCGCTCGCCTGGAATTTGGCCTGTCTCATTAAGTTTCGTGACAGATCATTTTAAATAAATAATTTAATTTCTTTTAACTATAAGTTACTCGTACATCCGAAATTTCAGATGTCTAACTTCAAAACTGACGGATTCCATACAATCTTTAAACCCTTTTTATATTAAGAGAGAAACCCTTGAGGGTGGAATTGTCTGAATTCCTTTCTTAGTGCTCATTTAAGCTATACAAAGAACCTATCTGTGAATTTCAAGATGCTAAGTTCAGTGGTTTCTGCTATGCGTTGACCGCTGGGTATGTTAGTCAATCAGGTTACAGTTTTATATAAACTTCGCTTGTGTGGTGTGTTGATAAAAAGTAGCCTATGTCCTTCCCCAGCCTTGAGATTATCCATATCAAATTTCATCACAGACGGATCAGCACACCCGTGAAATATACATTGACACTGATTAACAAACGGGACGGAGTTCACTGTTGTTCGTGTCAGTAAAGGATTGGTATGTAGCGTTATTGAAAAGGATTACTTAACGGTGTAACGGTTTCACTTGTCGTACGGCAGCAGCGAGAAGTGAACTATTTTGCTTGATTTGTTTTGTTCAGTGAAAGTATGTAAATTTTGCAAATAAGAAACACGTGAGCAAGCATACAAACTTTTCCTCCCTTAGGGGTAGAATTTCGGAAAATCCTATCTTATGGCAAGCCTACATCATACAAAGAACACACCCTCCAAGTTTCAAGACTCTACGATCAGTAGTTTAGGCAGTGCATTGATCACTCAGTCAGTCATTCAGGACAAAGCATTTTATATGTATAGATTATAAATAAATTGATTATGGATGCAGTCAATGAAAAAAATTAGGTACACCCTAATTAGTACCTGCAAGTATATTTATTAAAAAAAAACTGTACCACTAAAACCCATGAAGGGTCTTGGGTTCAGAATATGGTAGAGACTGTACAGTTTCTAGGAGAACAGTTATGCAGGAAGGTAATTTGTCCAAGATGGGTTTTTCGCCCAATTAAGGATTCCCACTTTATAGACGCTGGGTGATCCACAGGAGGGTCTCCAGATTTCAAAAGGTCAATCCCCAGCTGTTAATAGATTAAATAAGTTATCTGCCACTGCCACTGCCACTCTTGCTATGATCTCCCAGATATCTGGATTGCTTTTTACCCACTTTTACATTAATTTATTTACATTTAATAAAAATAATTTAAGAGTATTATACTAGGAATAAGCAAAATAATTTTATTAGTTCTTCTCCGTTAGATTCTTCTGGGGCCACAAGACAAATTCATAATTTTAAACAAGGCAATTTATATTTTCATTATTATTTAATTTATATCTTTATATGTTCCAGAATTCTACAGAATCTGTAAATGGGTTCACAGAATTAGCTGAAGAACCTGAAACTAATGAGATACCTAGTAAATGCGACAAAGTTGAAGAGTAAGCAAGTTTTAAGCTATTTCATTCAAAATGCTGTCAGAGGATGCGAAGAAGCCAAAATCCAGTTTTTTAAAATAAACGGTTATTTTTTTTCACCTTAACATTCTCGATTCTCTATTTTATATTTTTTGCCGATTGTCATGTCATTTCTTAATAGTGTATCTAAATACTTTGTATCTTTTTTTAAACTGTATCTATTTCTGTTAGTCGATCTTGCATCAATCACGTGGGATCTGAAAATCATCTTGGGATTTATTGAGCCTTTATAATATGGTTAACGTTCATAGGTAAAATGAATGGTAGAGACTGATCTCGGCTAAATCATCTCCTTGCACAACCACTGGCCTAGGCACAGGGCAGTCCTAACCAAGTAATAAATCTAAGACCTTTCATTGGTTGCAGTGGTGCAGGGTTTTTATTTTCATCTTTTATGTAAAATGCGATAATTTATTTGAAACACTTCTAAAAATTATAAACAATACAGGATAGTTTTTAGATAATAATTTTTTAAGTTCTACATTAACTTATTTGCCTCTTTGGGCCATTTTGTTATTTATTTCAAAACAGTTTTTTTCTTTGTTGAAATTATTTGTATCCTATAAATTACTTTCCAATTATTTTGAAAGAAAATGGTTGACCTTGATGAAAATTGTGGAAGAAAATGGTCCGGGAAGAGGTCAATAAGTTTTTCTGAATATCAAGAATAATAATTCTTGATATTCAGAAAAACTTATTGACCTCTTCCCGGACCATTTTCTTCCACTACTTTCCAATTAATTTTAAAATCCATTATTTTATAGGCATCCTCCAGCATACCAATGGAAGAGGATAGTATGGCCTACTCACAGACTGCCAAAAGATGGTGTAATAGGTGGTATTGATTCACCACAACTTTGTAGTACGGTTTATGTTGGGAGAGCATGGTATAAGGAAAATCTTCTGCCGGCTAAGGTTTGTGGTTCAGATGGCAGAGCCTTTGTTGCATACAATAACTCCGAAATAATGCTGAATGAATCTGAGGTATGTTTCAATTTATTTAATTTTCAAACGGAATTGGAGAATTAAAATCAATTCCAACAAGTCCCATCAAATTACCTTTACCCTTTGCCGAAAACCCATGACTTCCTGTCCTACTGTATCCTTTAATAGTACTCCACTTATCCCTGTTGAACAGATTTGCTACCTGGGACTCAACTTAGACAAACGTCTTACTTGGAACCCTCACACAAGACTGAAAAGACAAGAAACAGCTAGACGCAACCAACTACTTCAACACATATTAGACAAACGCTCAAAGCTTCTGATCAATTACAAAAGACTTATTTATGTGACTGTTATAAGACCTATATGGGCTTACGGAATTGAACTATGGGGCTCCACCAAACCATCAAATTCCTCTCGTATTCAATCCTTGCAATCCAAAATCCTTCGCAAAATCCTAAACGCTCCTTATTATGTTACAAATAAAACTATCCAAAAGACCTTAACGTTCCATATGTTACCGATTTTGCCCATTCCAGATACCTATCATTCCAAAATAAACTCCAGCCCCATCCAAACCCACTAGTTTCCATCCTTACATACAATTCCATCCCAGACAATCCTCCTAGGCGTCTGAAGAGAAGATGGCCTCGGGACCTTCTATTATAGAAATGTTATTAGAGTGCTGCCAGTGGGTAGTGCCTCTACATGTCATTTCATGTATCTAGTTAGTCATATAGCCCTTGTACTAGATGTATATATTACAGTTGTACAATTCAATAAAATAATTTTTTTTTTAAATGTAATTAATTATTTAAAAAAATCTTATTCCAGGTTCTAATACTAGAAAAATTTCAGAGGTTAAGCTTCAGCTTGAATAATATTAAATAAGTATGACAATTAAAAATAAAAACACCTTTTTCTGATAACTTGATTTTATAAGTAATGAAATTATAATACCATTACTTTGGCAAATAAGCTGATGAATTTATATAAAAAACTAGGCCCATTTTACAAATTGTTATCATGTTTTGCAAAACACATATTTACACTAATAATGAAAAATCACAATTTAGTATTAGCATTTTATCCAAAAACATTTAATTTTTTTACTCTTCTGAAGATGAAGGTCATCAGAAGTGAGGGAGAGTCAAGATGCGTTTCATTTAAAACCGTTTAATAACGCTGCAAGTTCCTTTATAGACAATCAAATTTCAATCTATATATTGAAATTTTATTTGTGAAGTTTTCTAGTTAGAACAATATAGTTATAAGTGGAATTTCTAGTTACCAGTGGAGAGAGAATTCCATTTTAAATCTTGGCCTGTTCAAATGTTTTTTAATCATTTTAATGGAAGACATTAGTAGTATAAGAATAGTAGTTCCATTTAGTTGTTAGCATTTAAAAACAATAATTAAGTTTAATGATAAGAAGTAAAAATTTGATTTCATTACATTAGACAATGGAATTTTATTGGCCTCAGCTGCCGGCACCTTTTTTTTTTTTTTTTTTTGTTTTAAAGAACCTCCAAGTAATGTAACAAGAGGATTAAACAAAAAAAAACATCTTGTACCATTAGTACCTAGTATAACCCATGAATGGTGTTGGGTTCAGGACATGGTAGAGACAGTACTGCCTAAGCTAATGGCAAGGAGAGGGGGCTGAGATCATGCTGAACCACCAGGTTTAACCAAAATTAAGGCTACTCACTTTATGGTGGCTGGGTGAGCCTGAATAGAATCTGCAGTACCCAGGATCAGTCTATGGTTGTTAACGGAATAAATAATTTATCTGCCACAAACAGTTGCTGGCCCAGGATCTACAGTTCAGTAACTCAGTGCCCTGCACTGTGAGCTGCCCCTGTCCCTTAATGTTAAATAATTACAATATATATTAATAATTATTCATGTTCCAATTTAGATACTATGCACTGAGCATGCAATCTGGAAACCAATAAAAGAACCTAGGATTCCGAAAAGTGCATTTCAAGCTGGTATCACAGACAAAGGAGAACCACTTTATGTGGGCAGGTGGTTTGTTGGTTTGCGCTTGACTCCTGGAAAGGTATCTATAAATAAATGACGTTAATTTATGTAATACTAACATTTTAAATCTATACTTGTAATATGTGTTTATAGATATAAATAAACTGCCTTATTCAACAAAAAGTAGATAGTAGATTAATCCTCTTATTCATAATTCTGTTAGTCATTTAAAGAAGACAAACCTAGTAATTATAGATTGCAACCATGATAGCTCAAATTATATGATTTTATTGAATGAAATGTAATTTTTTTATATAATATAATTTTGTTATACTAATCTTAAGGCAGACATATTTGGAATTCCTAATTTTACGGAATTATTATAAATATTTTATGAATGACAATCCGAAATTGACATGTCATATGGTACAATATAATAGTAATCATCATATGTCACAAAATATAAACATACATTGCATTGTTATGATTTCTGTTTTTAAAACAATACACTTTTTTTAAATTTAATTTCAATTTTTTTCAAACAATTTCATTACATTGTTTTAAATATTTTATATGTTAATCACACATTCATTTATATTTATTATAATTACATTTATATTTAGTGATTAACATATAAAATATTTGTTTCACTCTTTCCAAAATATCTGATTTTTATTTATCTTACCTAGATGCAAATAGAACATGCACGCCAACAAGAATTGAAATTCTCTCCGATAAGTCCGAGGCTGTGCTACCTTCGAATAAAGTGGAAATTTTACCATTATACTCTAATAAACTGGCAGGCACCTACCGAAGTAGCTTCTGAGAAAGATAAAGACCAGTTCTATGAAGATGTAGAAAAGATTTTTAGCAAATGCCCAAAACATGATGCAAAAATATTTTAATGCACAAGTAGGACAGGAAAAAGAATATCGACCAACTATAACTGGAAAATTCAGTTTCCACGAAAGAAGCAATGAAAATGGGCACAGGGTTGTAAACTTTTCAACTACACATGGACTTGTAGTAGGAGATACACTGTTCCCAAGAAGAAACATTCATAAGGAGACGTGGAGATCTCCAGATGGAAGAGTAGAGTGGCGAACCAGATTGATCTACCTGCTTTTAAGTTCATGGCACAAGTCAGACCTAATAAGCCTAAGATCATACGGGGGAGCAAGTATGGATACAGACTACCTGTGCATTGCAAGAATCCGAACAAGAATGCCAGTGACAAGCAACCGACGGAATCAGACTGGAAGACCCTTCAATGTCACTAAACTCAGGGAACCCAACCATCTTGCAGCCTATCAAAAATGAATAGAAGGAAAACTGGCTGATGAATTAAGGAACACAGAAGACGACTTTAAAAACCTATGGGGATGTATAAAAAACGCGATAATATCTACGGAAGAAGAAACCATTGGATAAAAACCTAAAATAAGCAAATCAAAATGGAATGAGGATATTGATGAGGAATGCCTGCTTATGACAAACCGCAAAAATGAGGCGTACTGAAAAATGATACAAAGGCACACTAGGTACACAACTGCTGTCTATAAGGAAACTAGAAGAGCAGAAAAGAAGGTCCACCAGAGGAAAAAAAGGGCATGGGAGAATAACCTGATGGAAGATATAGAGGATGTCAGAAGATCACATGAAAGCCGGCAATTCTTCTGGAAAGTATATGAAGGGAAACACAAATTTAAACCCAAGGTAACCTGCTGCAAGAATGATGATGGAACCCTCCTCACCCAAAGAGATGAGGTCCTTGAGTGATGGGTGAGATTCCTCAAAAAATCCCTAAGTAGAGAACAACCCATATTCGAATAGAACGAGGAGGAGACTGTGAAGGATGCCGAACCCCCAGATGACGATGAGCTCGATGACGCCATTGCAAAACTAAAAAAATAATAAAGCTCCTGGAATGGATAGTATTCAGTTAGAGCTCTTGAAGTATGGCGATCTAAAAGGGCGCTGAGGGAAGATTTCTTAGCACTGGAAGAGACAGCCAAGAAACTTGGTCTTAGTGTCAACATACAGAAGAGCAAGTATATGTGAATAGGAGGAACCAGGAAAAAGAGGATTACTTCTAAGTTGGTCAGTACCGATTCGATTGCGTTGACAGCTTTCTCTACTTAGGGACAGAAATTAATCCACAAATATCTCAGAAGATAAGAAGAAGAACTAATTCTGCTAATAGGTGCTATTATAGCCTAAGGTAGCAACTAACTAGCAGGTTCCTCTCTGGGCAGACGAAGGTGCTGATCTACAAAACGCTGATTCGACGGGTACTCACATATGCCTCAGAGGCCTGGGCTCTAACAAAGGCAGATGAGAATAGGATACTAATCATCGTGAGGACAATCCTGAGGAAGATTTTCGGACCAGTAAAAGTGGCAATACAATAGAGAGGTATACGACATTCCATGGCGCACGGAGAGTTGGGAGGCCAAATGTGAGGTGGATTGAGGCTGTACCGGAAGATGCACATACCCATCTTAATGCTAGAAACTGGAGAAATGCTGCAGAGGATAGTGCTGACTGGCGGAGAATGGTGGAGGCGGCCCAGACTCGGTGACGAGTTGTTGCACCAGATATTATTATTATTATTATTAGATGCAAATAGAGGACTGGTGGTAAAAAACACAAAACAAACCAAGTTCGCCATACCGTGGCAAGACATATTTCCAATTTACTAAGACTTATTGGTTGTTACACTGGTTGAAAATCCTCAAAGATCTCTTCCTGAAACGATTCAAAACTTAAAATGAGCTCCAGGCATCAGGAAGGGATATTTACCAGAAATTAGATGTTTAAGGCTTTTATAACACTGATTTGTTTTATTTAAATAATAATTATTTACTTTTTGTTTTGCAGATTGAAGCAAGCTCAAAGACCTTACAACTGACATACGGCCAAAAAGTATACCCTTTCACTCAATATGAAATTCTTATACTTAAGTCTAGTAACGATTTTTAGTTTTTGTTTTTCATTTTTAATTAATAATAATTAAGGTTTTTAAATTATGATAGTTAATTGTATCTAATAATTGTAATACATAATTGAAAAATGTATTTAAGATTAATAAATATCATCCCACTTTTTTTTTTCATTTATTAATATTAATCATTTATCTATACTCTTAATATTATTTTTTAGATTATAACACTTTATTACTGTTGTAATAGCATTGTTAATATCAACTAATTTGTGCTACAATATAATGATTATAAAATAGATGAATGTGTTTGACCCTCAAAAAATGATTTATTTCCTATCTACACTCCCTTTCTCTCCCTTTCTTCTACAGCTAAGGAGTAAGCATTTTTGATAAAGTAAGCGGTGTATGAACATGCATAAATTATGTTGATTGTACTGTCAAAGGTTAGTGCCTAATAAGCCTATTTAATTAATGGCTCTGAATTATGGATCAGCTTGAATTTCCATATTTAAGTTGATTGAAGATTGTCCCTGCCATAGACAACATCTATAAAATTCTTTGAAATACTGGGAGATGTTGTTGATAACAATATAGAAGAGCGAGAGCTTGAAAGAGACATAAAATACATGCTAAATAATTAGTGGAAAAATTCCCACCAAAAAGCCTTATGTCTCTAAACTAAAACAGGAAACAAAAATACCAGTTAATATTTCTCCCATTCAGGCATCATCAGGATAGAAAGAGAAATAACAGAAAAGGAAAAACGAAGAGCACATCCTAACCCCAAAATTCAGCAAGTCAATGGAAAGGAAAAGTGGTTTGTTGTTTGTTCATTTAACGTCACTTTTTACTGCTATGGCTGAACGGACGATGCTACTTTGGGAGCTCTAAATTTTGCCTATCCAGGCTTAATTAGGATAGGGATTTTTAAAGAGTACCTGACATCGTACAGGCTCGGGACCTCCGTTTAACGTCCCTTCCGATAGACGGCGTAACTAAGGATTTTTTACTTAGAATCTTTTACCTTTAAAAATCCTAGGACCTCCTGCCGGACAGTGAATCCACCCGATCTTGGGCTTAGTAATTTGTTACCCTAACCACTAGACCACAGGTCACCCCTGAAAAGTGATTAGACAAATAACAAAGTTAAAGATCGGATTATTTCGAGAAAAATAAAATAAAAATCCAGCTCCTTCTTCTTCTTCCTCGATCCTTCTTTACATGACTATATCAGTGAACAGAGACAAACACTTGGTTGTTCTCTTGAGTTCCTCCAAGCCTCCGCACAGCTTCCTCTCCAATGTCACTGGCTCTGGCCAAATTTGTTTGAGGACATTTTCGTGAAGTCGGCAGGACTGGAGGAAATGGACACCTGATTGCTCCTCTTCTTCGCAATCGCATAGGGGGCTCGTTCCTATTTTGAACTTCCTGTATATATGACATTTGAGCCGGTTGTGCCCAGCCTTAAGTCTAATTATAAGCACTTGTTCTCTTCTGCTTAATTTGTAGTAGTCATCGTGGAGACCCTGTGTGGGATGTGTTTCTAACCATCGCCCCACGATGGTTCCCTTATTAAGTGCCTTGACCTCGTCAAATTGGAGTACTGGGGCAAACTGAGGCATCAGGGATCCTGCTTACGCCAGCGTGTCCGTTCTTTCATCGCCGGCGATTCCACAGTGTCCTGGAATCCACTGGAGGACTGTTGTTCTAGCAAGGTTTGTCATCAAATGTATCGCGGAGACAAGGTTTTTTAGGCTTTCAAGTGCTTTTGATCTGTCTTGTATTGCCTGGTGAACAGAGCGAGCATCAGTGAAAATGACCACCTTTTGGAGATCATAGGAAGAAGAGGAAATTATCCTGCAGGCCTATGGCTTCCTGCTCAGTTGGTGGTTGCTGGAGTTTAGCCTTGTAGCTATAGACTTTTCTGCATCCACCTCCTTACTTGTTCTATTGGGTTGTCCGGAAAATAATCCAGGATTGAGATTTCTATAAAATACCCCTTCAAATAGTAAACTGTTTATGTTTGTTAACCTTTTGACTTTTATAAATGTAAACACTTGTTAATCCCATTTTATACAAATTGTTTGTTTACCTCTGTAACATTTTGCTACTTGGAAATTATTCATTCTTTACTAGGATGCCGAAGCGTGATTTTGGCATAATTTTGTTTTACGAGTTCAAACTTGGCCGGAACAGAGCCCAAACGGACAGAAATATCAATGAAGTCTGGTTCGAAGGTAGTATAAATGGGATTCCGAGGGGGAGGCTTGAGCCTGAAAGTCAAAAATGCTTAGAAGAAGTTCCGCTCTTGAAGATGTTCTCCGAGCTTTGGAGGAAGAAAATCCAAGAACAACTGTTCAAGAACTGACAGAGAAACTTGAAGCCACCAAATCAATCGTCGATGACCATCTCAAGCCAATTGGGAAGGTGAAAAAGCTTGAAAATTGGCAGGACGGTAAAGACTAATTAAAAAAAAAAATGTGGCAGATTCAACCAGTGCAAAATGAAATACTTCAATTGAATCTATCTTTAGGTTTTATTAAACATTTTAAATAAAAATCGTTGTACAAATTCTCCAAAGGCTTTTGATCCGTACCTACAGGAAACTTAAAAGGGAAACCCCAAGAGGAAATTGTTTAATTCATATATCAGTTCATAGCTATTAATTTTCAAGAAGAGTTATTTCAAGTACCTTTACAACCTGATCGATTTAATTTTTTTTTTAAATGGATTATTTTCAATAGAAAACAAAATCTATTTCCCGTCCGAGAAATAACTTTCCTTGTTGATTCCAAAGAAAACATTTTAACGTGGATCTATAATATGTTCCTACTTCCGGCATTGGTTCTATATAATAAAACCCAATGGTAGTTAATTTATTTAAACTATTATATTATAATATTTAAAATATCCAGCTGTACAACACCAGGCTGTACTTGGAACAGTGAGGACAGCCTTTAATCTTATATAATTAAATGTTTAATATGTTTGCCAGGCTGGAATAATAATATTTCATAATTTCAATGTTATATAATCGCTCTTAAAAAAGATTAAAATCACAATTAAATATTAAGTAACTGAATAATAAAAACATAAATCAATCATACGCACATCTCACTTCATATCTTATACCTGTTTAAGTTCAGTTTTTTTTATTTATAAATAATTTCACTTATTTTTCGTGTTTTCTGTTTAATCGTCTAAGACGTTTCTGCTTTGACATATGCTATTCTTCCTATTTCATATTAAATCAAGTTGAGCTTCAAGTCCATAAATGTTTATTTACTTATTTAATTATTTTATCAATCAGCACAAGTAATCTCACCCACTTCAGATAAACTATTGCTATTTATTGCTATTTGTTGGTCCAAAATCTAAGTACGACTGCTACGATCGAAAGAAATGAAGATGTATTTTTTTCTCGTAGTCTTATACCTTTCTCAATTATGTGGCGCGCAGGTCAGTAACAAAAAAATTGCTATATTGATTAATAATAATAATCACTATTATTTCATTTTTATTAATAGTTATTTTGATGGTAATTATTTTTGTTTTGAAGAGAAAAGATTTGTCCTGGCCGGAATTCGAACCCGGGTCGTCTGCATCTCCGGTGCAGTGCTCTAAACCACTGAGCTACCCTGGTAGTACTGATCCCTGGGTCGTATCCAAGTCAGACAAATCCGTTCTCTTACCCGATCCTATATCCCCGTGTTCTCGCAATTTTTGCTATGTATACACGGGGAAGAATGTTCATTGAACATTACTTTAATTAGAATCTTGTTAACTTATGTCAATATATTATTTGTATTTTTTTTTTATTAATAGTTATTTTTATGGTAATTATTTTTAAATATTTTTGTTTTGAAGAGAAAAGATTTGTCCTGGCCGGGATTCGAACCCGGGTCGCCTGCATCTCCGGTGCAGCCCTCTATGCCACTGAGCTACCAGGGGTCGTATTCAAGTTAGACAAATCCATTCTCTTCGCCGATCCTATATCTCCGTATTCTCGCAATTTTTGCGATGTGTACATTATTATTTCAGTATTCACTCAATTTCTTGACTTTAAATCGATGAAAAATTAAAATTACAAACGATTTATAGTGATCTAACGAATATGTAGAGACCTATAACTTTTAATCGAATTGTTCAAAATATTAAAGAAATTATTATTTTCGGGGCGATCTAAGGTCTAGTGGTTAGCATAATAACCTACTAAGCCCATGATCGCGGGTTCAAGTTCGGCAGGTGGCCCTAGGATTTTTTAAAGATGTTAAAAACTTATTTGTTAACGCCGTCCTGCGGACGGGATGTTAAACACGGGGGTGCCGAGCCAGTAATATTTCAGGTTCTCGTTATAATTCCGATCTTAACTTAACCTGGATAGACAAAATTTAGAGCTCCCACTGTAGCATCGTCCGATTAGCCATATCAACATAAAGTGACGTTAAATAAACAATAATTATTTAATGCAAGACTAGGAACCGCAAACAAATAAAGAAATGTCTTGTTATGATTAAATTAAACTTTACACCACATAAACTGAACTAAGCAGCAGGAAGAGCATAGAAGCTTTAAAATAACATAAAGTAATAAAAGACACACTAGAGACTGTACTGTTTCATGGACAACGGTTGTGCAGGGAGGTGATTTGTCCTAGATCACGTTTAACCGCAAGATTTTATTTTATTATTTTGAGAACCACTTTATAGAGGCTGGGTGAGCCCCAGGAGGGTCCTAGATCCTATTTGATCCATCTCCGGCTGCTAAAAGACTAAATAAAAGTCTTGCCAGCAGCGGGATTTGAACCAGGATTTTTGGCACTGCAACTCAGTGCTCTACCACTGAGCAACACAGCAAATCGTTCATTACAAACTCCAACAGCTTTACAGGTCTGTTTCAACCCTCGTGACGCTGTAACTTCAATTATATTAACAGGGTGCAATTACCTATATCTAATCTTATATCTAAGATTAAAACTAATAATATCCACTATATTCACAAGGTCTCTTTTATTACCTTAAGGTATTTTAAAGCTCCTATGCTCTTACTGCTGCATGCGGAAGCTTTATTTTTATGACTTTCAATTTTTGTTCTACATTTAAAGTGTGGAGGGACCACTCTGTTGGTGTTCGTACACTATAGCTATTAACAGATTAAATAATTTACCTGCCAAAGCCAACCACTCAATGTTCTACACAGTCAGCTCCTCCACTTCCAATAGCTATATTAATTGTCTTATAAAGAATAAATTCTTCTTCTTATACATTATACTGTTGTGGCCTAGCTTATCTAGTTGTGAACGTGAGGACCAAATGAAATTGGTGTGATATCTACAGCCCCAGTGAATAAGTGGTTAAGTATAAATTTCTCCAAAATGAGTTTCTTGTAGTTAAGTAAGTGGAATCGAGTTATTTTCGTAGTGAATAAGGGGCTAAGTAAGGCGTTGGCTTGAAAAGGAGTTATTGTTTATATTAAAACTCCATTTCAAGCCAAAAACTACGAGAATGATACGATTTCGGTTATCTGAAAGCAGTTTACTCCCTCTGGATGATATCCGACTGAACCACTTATTCACCGGGGCTGTAGATATATTCACCATTCATTGAGCTAATTACCTATGACTTGTATTTGCCTAATCTCTTGATTTAATTTGAGATATGTAGAGCATGACTGTTGCTGCTACCTACCATACATTCATATTAAACCCAGGACCTCGTTTGGAATTCTTAACGATTATTTATATATATGTATTTAAAAAATATATATCCCTATGAAATCCTAGATTACTTACATTAACATGTTTTGCCGTTATATTGTCAATATGCAACATTATCGAGAATAACAGCTACGAAGGATTCTCATATTTACTGAATATTCATAGCTAGTGGAGCGTCTGTTGCGAATAGTAATCATCGAATGTTAAGGTCATGGCGCGAAATAAAATTGTTTAAATTATCATAGAGGATCATTATGTTTTTACACAAAAACCTGTCTGGCCAGTGGGCGCTATTACTAGGTCAGGAGATGAGATTCTTAATCGTCTTGGGGTTTTCGGTCGCTATTACTCCGGTCATTGGTAACTTCTTAGGGTCTTTGTTGGCGATTACGCGGGTCCTTGGTGACATCTTTGGACCCTTGGCGGGTATTCGCCAAGTAGATGTCCGGTTGACGAAGACTAGTGGCGATTATCTTCTACATACCCCGATGTATCCCTTCAATGCACCGCGTCACACCAACATAATGTGGAGGCTTGTTGCACCCGAGGATCAAAAAATTGTCTTGTTCTGTGACAATATTCGTCTTTTAAAGGTATTTTCATTTTTATTTGTTTTTGTTTAATACAATGTAAGTATATGTCATATTCCTAAAATATAAACTCCACAATGGATGTTTCCATGGCAACCACTGAAAACACCTGGCCAGAAGATTCCAGCTGTTGTTAGATTTTCTTCAGTTACTTATAACCGTATTACTTCATGTTCATGTACAAATGTTAAAATTATTATCAATTTAATATATTGTTCAAAGTATCTACTGTTCTTTTTATTTCATAATAGTATATATTGGGTCGTTTCATACGAAATGCCCGTTTTCGAGGGAGAGGTTTTTTAGTAAAAGAACTTAACCCTTTAACTGCTATAAGTGAAGAGCTTTACGTCTATCACAGCGCTAAGTGGGCCGGCTACCCGTCTACCGCCCTGTGGTACATACTTTTTTCCTGCATTCTATCCTTCATTACGTCCCTTTACTACTGTCTGTTAACGTATTTTATTGTTTCCATCCTCCTTTCCATTTCCATTTTCCATTTCAAAAAAAAAAAAAATAGCGAGACAGAAAACTACCATAAAATAAAATTTATAGAAAATAAATCATTGCTAAAGGCAATTGAACTGAGGATTGATTCATAAAGAGAGCAAAAGAGAGAATGAGATTGGTTACCTGTCCGGAGCAGAAGCAACCGAAATCGTCTTTAGCACCGAGGGCGTGTGTGATGCAGGACGTCATATATCGTATTTAGCATTTAAAGGGTTAATGAATTGAAACATTTTTGTCCAAATTATTTACCCTCATCTTCAATACATTTCCCCCAACGTGTTGTCAAATTCAAGGTTTGGTGATAAAAATGCGTTTTTAACATAAGCATCATTTTCAAACATTTTACCCTTTAAGGAAGTTGTTCGAATTTCTGAACAGATGGAAATCTTTCGGAGATAAGTCGGCGAATAAGGTTGGTGTGGGAGGACTTCGTAACCCAGCTCGTTTAGTTCTTTCACTGTCTATCATTGTCGTGTAAGAATATAGGTCTCTTTCCATTAGGAGGAATTTATTACGAGTATCCAAGTTAAAACTCATTAAAAAAATGTTCACCAAAATCGCGTTTCCCTGGCCATATTTGATGGCATATCAAACAATGTTCGTTCAATTGTAATGATAGTATACATTTTCACAACAAAAAAACAACCTGTACCACTACAACTCGTGATTGGGTCTGGGGTTCATTAAATGGTAGAGACTGTCCTTTGGTCTCATAGACAGCGGGTCCAGGTGAATTGTCATAGATCACGCTCAACCACCAGATTCCCCCCTTATTTTGGCTACCCACTTTATAGAGGCTGGGTGGACCCCAGGAGGGTCCTAGATCCTATATAATCCATCTCCAGCTGCTAACAAACTAAATAAAATGCCGGCAGCGCGATTTGAACTAGAATTTTCGGCATGGCAACTCAGTGGTGTATTATCAAAAGGAGAGGATTGATAACAGCTCATTACTATCTGTAAACATAAACAAGAGAAGTCCACTAATTCCACTTTGAATTTTAGAAATAATAAAAGCGGACATTTCTTATGAAACAACCCAATACTTTATTCATAAATAATCTAAATCGGTTTTTCTTTTGCTTAAGAGAATTGGATGCTCGGAAGGAGCTTTGACGATCTGGGATGGAGCGTCACCACACACCATATGCAATGTCTTATGGAATTATCAGATAGCATCTAAACAGAACCTGATGTACGTCCAGTTCCGTTCTGGTTGGTTTGGTATCGGACAAGCGAGATGCAAAGCTAGGATCGTCAAAAGAGATGACTTGAATGACTTTCCAGTCGAAGATTCAAGGGAACAAGGCATTGGTGATGGTACTAAGCAAACCAACTGTCCTTGTGGCTGGACCAATAAAGTAATTAATTTACATATTTTTTAAAAGATTTTAATATTCAAATTACTATAACAGTAATCTATTCATGATATATTTTATATTATAATATCCTCATGATTTATTATAAAAAAGAACAGTTACAAGAAATAGTTCTGAATCTAAAGTAGCTTCATCTCATCAGACTATTTTATAATCAATAAAATATTATAATTTACAATGTATAATCTTTACAGAATTGTTATGCATAGAGACATTGCTACAGCACTTAATTAAGAGAGGGGAAAATATAAAAGTTGCAAAGAATTTGAATGGTATTGATGAGGAAATGGTTGACAATGTATCTTGAGCAATGTTGAAAAAGATCAGGGGGGGGGGGTACAGTCAATACATTTTTGTACAAATATGTACAACTTATTTTATTGTGTGCCAACATTTCAGCCTAATTTTTAGACCCTCATTAGGGCTGAGAATAAAACAAAACAGAATAACAATATCAACAGTATAGAACCAAAGAAAAATAGCATTTGGATAGACAGAAATGATAAGAATGAAATTGTTTTGACAGTAATTCAAAACTATAAGAAATATTTTAAAGTTGCTAACTATTTTGAAGTTAGTATAATGTATCCCACGTGTGGTGGATGTAGGATTAGTAGATAGAAATTTTTTGGAAGATCTTCCCGGCTGAGTCAGATGTACTCGCTGACCACAATGAGAGTGGCACTCATATGTCACATTTCTCCAGACTTGCTGAAGGGATGTAGCCTAGGTTTCAAACGCCTAGCCACATCATTTCTAAGTTTGTGTTTTGAACATTGAAAAGAATTATCAAGACTTGTGAATGGCCTTTATAGTTGTAAGCACCATAAAAAATAGTACTTGATTTCCTATAAAATGGTTTCTATTTCTATGGTTCAAATATTTATTTAACCTTTTTATATATATTATAAGACATAAGATTAGCTATATACCAGCTATAAGACCATTTGCTGCAATATACCAAGTAATCTTTCTATGAAATCGACCATACTGATTTCTGCTTTTAAAATTAGACCATTACATTATATACTCTTCTCTATCTACTTTATTATGATATTCTGATTCTATTTGGAAAATAATCCATGTTTTTTCTTTCATACAGCAAAGAATCATCGGCGGTAAAGAAACAGGAATTAATGAGTTTCCATTTATGGTAAGTCTTATCCTTTTAAAAAATCGGGAGAGAGTGTGTGGAGGAGGAATCATAACACCTTATCACATTCTGACTGCAGCACATTGCGTTTATCGAATCAACGAAGCACTTGGTGTGGTGATAGGAGAACATGACTTCACAACACGTAAGTAAAACTATGTCTTAACATAAATTAAATTAAGGATATAAAGAAATCTGAAACTACAACCAATAATTTATTTGCCAGAGCTGATCTTGAAGACAAGACTCACTGATAAGAACCTCAGAGCTCTATCTTGCTCTCCTTTGATACAATAGAAAAATATTGAACATATATTTATTTTTAAATAACTGTATTCACTGATATTCCATTACTATCGTTCCCATAAAAGTGATGATAGAATTAGATAAATATAAATATTGTTATAAAATGTTAACAATTCATTTCTATTTCTATTTCTAGAGCATGAAACCAATGCAACTGAGACCATACGTGTACGGCATATTATTCAGCATGAGAAATACATTCATAAAACCATGGTCAACGACATAGCAATATTGGTATTGGGTAGAAAAATTGAATTTAATAAACAAGTTGGACCTGTATGTATGCCTTCAAAGAAATATGATTTACTGAATAGAAATGTGAAAGTCCTTGGTAAGATCTAAAGTAAGGCTCAAATTGATATACATATATATATATATATATATACACACCCCTTTGGTAATATTGAAAGACATGTATTATTTACTATTTGCATAATTTTACAAATGGGCAAATTTAATTTTTCTTTAAACTGATAATGTAAACAAAAATTACCATATTTTCTTCCGGTTTATTTTATTTTTTAAATATTATCTTGTCTGATCATTGTCTTTTATTAATTTCTTGCTGCTTCAGTATCATTTTTTAACAGATAAAAGAACTTAATTTATTTAATCAGCTTCAGTTCTTAATTATTTAAAACAAATGCAAGGAAACTTGAACCACAGAAAAGTATGGCATTGATTCCTACATTCCCAAGTTGATTCCTGCATTGTGAATAATTATACTCTTATTTGGTTAATACAGGACCGTGACAACTGAGTAAGTGACAGTGGTTAGCAATAAGGCCTAACGTCTTCACTCAACCTCTATCAATACCATCATCATCATCATCATGACAGACACGAAAACCCGCTTAGCGGGTCTAGGCCTCCTCTAGCAGCCACTGCCAAATGGCATCTTGTGCTCCAGCCATTCAATTTTGGATGTCCATACTTGTTTTGGGTCACCCCACTCTCCTGTTTCGACGTACGTCCTCCGCCACAAATACCATTACTACATAAAAAAAAAGTCTTACTTTTTCCTCTTTAATACAAACTTTTCCTCTAGAATATACAATTAGCATGCTGGACTGTTTATAAATCATAACATTATTTGAGGAGGAAATAGTTGACTGAATAATTCTAATGATGGATTGATTTGGTTAGTGGATGCAGTCAATGATATCATGATAAAACATTTGTGTCAAAATGATAACACAAAATAAGCAGAAACTTATTTTTCAATTGTGCCAACGCTTCGGGCTACAGTGTAGGCCATCTCCAGGGCAATTAGCAGTTGCCTCAGCTGTGGTGACTTGTCAACAGTTGATAAGTATTATGAGTTGATAAGTGTTAGTTTGACAAGCCAACACAGCCGAGGCAGGTGCTATTTGCCCTGAAGATGGCCTACACTGTAGGCCGAAACGTTGGCACAATTGAAAAATAAGTTTCTGCTAATTTTGTTTCATCATTAGCTGCACCCCCTGACCAATTAAATCCATCATAACATTTTTTGATATCATAATTTTTTTTGCTTTTAGGATGGGGTTTGACCACCGACAGGGGAAAATTTTCTGATACCTTACAAAAAGTAGATTTGAAAATAACAAAACTTGAAAATTGTGCAGCAAAATATGAAAATCCCATTGATTTAAAGGATCCTAAGCAAATTTGCACTCATGTAGAAAAGAAAGACTCCTGTTATGTAAGTCATCCAAGCTGTGTTGTTATTAATGGACATATTTTCCTAATATTATAAGTTCCTTCACTTCTATACTCACCATTTAATTTACTATTTATTTATTAATGCATTTTTTAGATAGATTATCATTGAGATTTATTTTTCCAACAAAAATTTATATTTTTTTAAATCGTTGTTATAAGCTCAAAATATGTCATATAATAACATACAATTTTTCCTATCCTTTATATAGTTTAAGAAATATTAACGCTGAAATGTAGAAAATTTGAAAATAAGAAAAGTAACTATTCCGCAGGTTGTCTTCGAGTAAAGTCACAACTAGTTTTAACTTTTCATTTGTTCCCCCTTTCAATATTTTCCAAAAATACAAGTTATCATGAGCTTTAGTATGGAAAAGAGAATGTAATAATGGGAAATTTCATCATTTCATCAAGAAATGGACGTTTCAACAAACTTATATCATCTATACTTGGAAATATTAGTTCACTTTCATTTCTTGATAAAACGATTACCAGTTAAATTACGAACCCGTTAAAACTTGTTATGTCTCATCTCTAAGTGATAACCTTAGCAGAATAACTACCCTGAAGATTAATTTATAATATTTAGAAGGTATATATTGAAACTTCCGTCTTTGTTATGTTGTTAACGTCACATAATGCTAATCGGGCGATGCTTCAGTGGGAGTCCTAAATTTTGCCTATCCAGGTACAATTAGGATATGCGTTGTTTAATGAGTACCTGACACTGCAATTGCTCAGGATTGCCATTTTACATCTCCTCTAATGGGCGGTATAACTAAGGATTTTGTACTCCCTTTAAAAAAATTCTTAAGCCACCTACAATGCTGCGATCCTAGAAAGTGGTTATGCTTAAACACTACAACACAGGTGACCACCTTATTTTTAGGTTCTTGTTGAAATATTTTTGACTGTTAACAAATTGACCAAATATTTTCATAAATATTGAATATAAACCTTCTTATATGAATTAAAAATAACCAATTACAAAAATACTACCCCCTTTCGAATCCAATTATCAAACTTATATTTGAATATGTCATAATAAACTAAAATTTATGACATGGAGATAAAAAAGAAATATATACAAATTAAGTTAAGCAGTATAATGTGAATTTCGAGAAAGTATTTCAAAATTTAATTTGATTTACAATAATTAAACTTCAACAGATGTTATATGATTAAATAATTCTAATGGACTATTGATATGAAATTCGTTTTCATTTTTAAGTTTAATTCATCATTTCCATTTCTTATAACAGGGAGATTCCGGAGGGCCAATGATTCAACACGATTCCGAGATTAACTTATTTGTCCAGGTTGGATTAGTGTCATATGGCAAAGAATGTGCTTCTAATGTCCCGGCAGTTAACACGGATGTTTATGCTTACACAAATTGGATTGAGGGTCACATAAACAGTAAGTATTACAGTTCATTGATGTCACCTAATAAGAAAATACTTATTACCATTAAGGAAAATAATTAATTATTATTTGGACACAGTTAAGTAAAGAAAAAGGGTATTTTTGGTATTATTCCGCAGGTTGATGCTTTGATTTGAGTTACAAGTTTTAACTATTTATTCTTTTCATTTTTAATTCTTTGCAAAAATACAAGTTATCATGAGATTTATTATGGAAAAGAGAATTATGGGTAATGAGTTGATTTCGGTAATCATTTTATCAAAAAATAAAAGTCTCAACTGACATTTCGAATGATGGATAATATATGTTTGTTGAAGCGTTAAATGATTACTGAATTATACACATTTCCCATTAATTGCATTCTCTTTTCCATACTAAAGCTCATGATAGGAGGATGCACTTATTTGGGTGGTGCAGTCAAAATAAACACCAAATAAGTGAAAACTTATTTTTTATTTGTGGTGACGTTTGTAGGTGATCTTCAGGGCAAATAGAAGTAGTCACGGCTCGGTAAACCGTGTAACTTGCTCATGATAACTTGTATTTTTGGAAAATATTAAAAATGAAACGAATAAACAGTTAAAACTTGTTGTTGTTTGATCATTTAACGTCACTATATGCTGCTATGGCTAAATGGACGATGCTACAGTGGGAGCTCTAAATTTTGCTTATCCATGTTTTATTAGGATAGGGATTTTTAACGATTATCTGACACCATATAGACTCGGGACCCCTGTTAAAATCCATTCCGAAGGACGGCATAATCAAGGATTTTTTCCTCCCTTTAAAAAATCCTATGGGTACCTGCCAGACTACGACCCCGAGATCTTATGCTTAGTACGTTGTTATGCTAACAACTAGACCACAGGTCGCCCTGTTAAAACTTGTAACTCAACTAAAAGCAACAATCAGCAGAACAAATACCGTGTTTTTTCATATATCTCTTTCGAAAAATTTTTAGTCATTCCTGGTACTTTTTTTTCTTACCTTTTTGTAAGTAAATCTTATCCTTGACTTCTTCTTGATACCTATTATTTCTCTATCTCCTATAAATCTCCTGTATGTGTATATACATAACAATTAATTTGTAGTCATTTGATTTACTGTCAGTCTAAGTTTGTACACAATATGTGTTATTACTTGCCAGATACAGAATGCTTTTGTTACCAAACATAATGGTATTCTAAAATATACATAAATTTTATGAAAATGACTAAGTTTGATTGGTTTCTAATTCATAACAATGTTTTACTATTCTTTCAGAGCATGAACCTTCAGTTAACACCTGTGAAATGATCAATTAACAAAACAAGATGAGGTATATGAGGAAATAAACAATTCTGTAATGCAAATGCTATTAAATTATTTTTATTTTTTAAAATTGTCTAATTAAAATGAAATAAACTTGATTTTTATTAAACTACATAAGTGGAGCTATTGTTCTCTTAATAAGAGAATATTTTACTGAACTAAATTTCATTTTACATGTTTACCATATTATAGTACAAATGGCTTTCATCATGTAAAATGTAAGTATATTTTGGAATATATGTAAATGTATCAGGTTGAAACTGGTAATCGATTAGTTATATGGTTATCTGAAAAAGTGTCAAGAGAATACAGTTGTGTTAATGAACTTTAAATTTCAGCTGATATAAATTGTTTAAAGGTAACCAACAAACATGTTGAATTAATTTATCAGGAAATTTACAACTATCTCTTCCTTTAGCTAGCCTAACTAACATTTCTTCTGAGTATTAAAAAAAAAAATGTGTAAAAAAATAAAAGTAAAAGAAAACAATAATCATACTGAGATGAAGTTGTAATTTTCATTTCTTTAGTTAATTGATTTAAATTCAAAATGTGTTTTCGAGCATGCAATAAAATCTTCATTGAATCTTGTTTTTCCTGGGGTCTAGAGGGTGTAGAACATCTAGGTCATCAACACCCTTAGATCCATTGAATCTGATAAGCTATTAATCGAACCTAATAGATGTTATTTTTCAAACAAAAATTATATTATTAAAATTATAATGTAGTTTCCTTATACCCCAGAATCTGGCATATAATATATTCTCATATAAAAATGCTTATTTAAAAAAATATATAATGAATGAATGAATAAATAAAAAGTAATAAACTATAAAATAAGAAATAAAAAAATTATCAAATTCTTGTAGACAATATTATGTTTCTGAAAAACTGAATATGATTTGTAATTTTACTAATGGATTTTCTTTGGAAATTGGAACATGCTAATATATCTAATTAAAATTTTGAAAATTTTAAAAAGGATGTAAACTGGACTGAAATTTATCTAATATTTCATAGTTCAATAAAAAACCTTTATCCAGTCAAGTATGCTTTTAATAAGATGTTTCGACATTAAATGTCATTTTCAATCATTTATATAAAATTCTTGTATCCTTTCATCTTAGTTAATAACTTGAAAAAGGTACAAGTCATAAAATCTTTTTTTTCACTATTGTCATAAATGGTCATCTTTTGTTAAAATTCTTTTCTAAAAAATTTTTAACAAAAGATGCCCATGGAGGACAATTGACCTCTAAGTAAAACATTTTTAAATATTAATAATGATAATACTGAAAAAAAAGATTTTATGACTTCTAACTTTTTAAAGTTATTAACTAAGATAAAGGATACAACAATTTTATATAAATGATTGAAAATGACATTTAATGTCGAAACGTCTTATTAAAAGCATACTTGACTGGATAATGGTTTTTTATTGCATTATGAATTATTAGTAAAAGTTTTGTTTTACTTACCAATTAAAAAATTGTTGGATTACCTAATATTTAATTAATTAATACAACCTGAGAAGGTTCTGGGGCTCATTACATGGTAGATACTGTACTGTTTCTAAGACAATGGTCGTGCAGGGAGGTGATTTGTCCTAGATCACACTCAACTGCCAGACTTGTCCCCCCTATTTTGAGTACCCACTTTATAGAGGGTGAGTGAGGCCAGCGGGTCCTAGATCCAATAGGATCCATCTCCAGCCGCTAAGAGATTAAATAAAAGTCTGCCAGCGAGTGGGAACACATCGCTCTAACATTGAGCCACTTGGCTCCCAATATTTTATTAATGATAGTGGTAAAAAAAAAAAAAAAGAAGTGTTTTATAACTCCTGATGACTTCTTTTTATCTGTTTAATTTAATAAATAGGACCTGTTTGATTAATAATGATAATAGACCATAAAGCAGGATGTGATGAATTTGATATCATAATTACATTTATATATTTTTAATTTAGTGTCTGACATTAAGAACTTAATTACATGTTACAACCAGTTTAAGTATTTAGAAGTGATACACTAAAAACATTAATTTTATGAGACCACTTATCCATCGATGTCATTAATATCCTAACTTACACCTACCAATCTGCAAATAATTTTCTTATCAATTATTTTGAACATGTAAAGTACTGAATGCGTAAATTCCCCAAAACTATTAAAAAGCTTATTCTAAACATTGATTCTTAAATCTATACAGATCAACATAACATGTACATCACATAATTTCTTAGATAAAGAAATAAGTTTGGCCATAGCAGAGAAAAAAATGCCAGACTATAAATATTCTTTTTATAGTTACATATTAAAATTTCCATTAAAGCTCAAGGAATCGAATAATACTCATTAGCATCCCATTGTAACAGAATTCTATTTTTCCAAAAAAAAATTAAAACTGGGGAAACTTTAAAAAATATATGTTTTCTTGCAAAATTACTTAGTATGCCACACAATGTATTACAAATAATTAAATATCCATGTTTTGCTATAATAAGATGATAAACCTATGTAAAATTTAAAAAAATTATTAGTACCTCTATCATTTCCATAAAAAAGAAGAAACTTCCAAAAAGTTAAATAATCTCTTGAACTACTTAAAACATTAAGCCTTTTATAAGATGTATTCAGTGTTGCCAATGGGCTGAATAGAAATTGTCTGTTATATAAAACAATTCTAATAATAAACAAAATTTGGTAATATTTATTATTTAAGTTACTTAAAATTTGTGTTATAATTTATATTTCTAAAGCTTAAAGTAATTTTACTTAAAAAATTCATGGTTGAAAACGCATTATTATTATAGTCACATTAATGATGTAAAACTTATTTGAGATCTACAAGGATAATAATTTATATTTTCAGAAATTTGACGTTATTTGTAAAAATCTGTTAGGAATTAGATCGTATTTTTACTTACATTCATGACTTTTAAAACTTCAGTAACCTGAATTCACATTTAGTTCACCTATTTTACACCAGTGGCGCTAACATCAACCCAAATTATGGATATACCAGTAAAAACTATTAATTAATTTTTATTTCTAAATTTATTCATTTAAAAATTAATAACAACTAAAATAAAATTTTTATTTCTATTTATTTAGGGCAGTTATTTAAACGTTATAAAAAATTATTTAATGAATGAAAATGAATTATTTTTATTAAAATACATTATATATCAATTTAAGAAAAATTAGAAGGAGAATAAAAGAAAGGATTTTTGACTTCCAATTGAACATATATATAAAATGAGCCATTATTATCGATCTTCTTATTATAATTATGTATAATTCATGTTAGTCTATTTTATTAATCAAAATGACCATAATTGATTTTATTCACTTTATGTAATTCAACAATATCATTGAAATTGATATTTTTCTACTGATATCCCATTCCTGGTCAGTAATATTTATCCTCACAGAAACAGCTGTCAGATAAAATTTTAAATACCTTGAAGACAATAATGTTATTGGATTATCTCTTAAAATAGATATTTTTAAAAACAAGCTATCTCAGTTGATATTGTTTGTATTTTTGTTTCATTATCTGCTTCGTTTTTTCTACTTGACATAGTAATTTGCATACATATGTAATTATCTATTGTTTCTCTCTCTATAATCGACAACCAAGGTGATTTTCAACAATCGCTTCATTGAAATCTATTAACTTTAAATAATGGGCTACCGCTTATTTTAATGGAAAAATATTTTTTTAAACATGAAATTTTTGACTTCGAAAATTTTCTGTTTGTATTTCGCGCCAAAACGGTTAGTTTTGAAAAGAGATATTGTGACATCATCAGGCTTGTTTCAGTTTATCTCTCATCGTTGTTGAGTTTGATCTTTTTCTTCCTCTTCTGTTCCAGGTAGAGGAAGTAGTAGAAAATATTATCAAAGCTAGATTAGTAGGGGGTCCAGTAGATTAGAAAAAAGAAGCTGTACCAACCAATTCAATTCCCAAACATAGAGGATCCTACCATATTCATCCCAACCAAGACCTCTTGGTGTCACAAGTATGAGACAATTACTAATCAGTGATTTTATGCAACCCTCAATATTGAATAACAAAAGCAGAAAACACAGGATTGAATGTCTCAGAACCTATATTGGAAATTCTACATGTTCTTCAAAAGTAGACGCAGAAACACTAGTATCATGTACATCAGAAACACACAAAAAAGTTCATATCAAAAGTAAAGCTATCCAAACAAAGGCATGTTTGAAATATAGGGCATCATCACCTATTTTAATGATAAAAACTATCACTCCAGTGATTCAGATAACATTTCATCATATGTTGATGATAAAGCTAACAAAGATTCCTCTACTTTGTCTTTAAGTGAATCAAGTGAACTTTGTTGAAGTATTTCTGCATTACGAAGTTTTAAGCACATTTAAGAAAATATCATAAAGAAACATTTGTTATAGATAAGTTATGTTGATAAAACTAATTATTGTTGAATAAAAAGATCCCAATAATAACAAAAATTGACTCTTTACTTGAAATAAGTTAATTTAATTAATAAACAATCCTTTTATTTCTCATTTATTTAAAGATGAACACAATATTCTATATGAAAATGCAAAAACATCAACTGAATTTTTTATCACAAAAACGCAAAGAAGCCTGAAGAAGTCACGAAGCCAAAATGAAGGATTTAAAAGTTTCTCATTTCCCACGTCAATTTTTTCATAATGCAAACGCGATTTATTTGACGAAAAATGATTTTTTATAAATAAAATAATTATTGTTATCTTATTTTTATTTCTTAAACTCTGTTTTTTTTCTTTAAATGTTGCCACTGGAGGTAATTTGCAAATTTTTTTCTCATTAATTCTGTATTATTTGTTAATTTAATTTAATAGATTAATTAAATTTAATCACATTAAACTTTAAGACATAATTATACCATGTGTAGAAACCTGTATTGTTATACTAAAGGGACTTGTACCAGAATAAATAAAGACTTTATTATTATTATTAAATGGATCATTCTACTAATGCAAAATGGATGCATTCTATAGCCTGAGAGGTTCTTAGACTTTTTTTTGAGCTAAAAAGAAGTCAATTGTGTTTATGGTTGATCATTCAAATGTAGTTATATGTTTCTAGGAGTAAATGTATAATATATGAAGTCTATATATCTACGTGAATGAGTGGTTAAGTAGAATATTCTCCAAAATGATTTTCTTGTACTTAGCGAAGTGGAATCATGTTATTTTCATAGTTTATTAGGGGCTAAATCAGCCATTGGCTTGTAAAAAAATGTTTGCTTATTTTACAACTCCATTTCAAGCAAAAATCTACGAGAATATGATTCCGCTTTCCTCAATATAGAACACATAGAATACAGAAGTTTCTCTGGAACAAATTAGACTTAATCACACATATTAGTAGATAGATTAACATAATTTCAGTCACATATACAGTAGGGTTCAGGGAAGAATCAGCCAGAAACTAGCAGGAGGGTGGATATGCCAAATATCTGCGGGGTCTTATGAATGATAATTAGACATCTCATTTTGCTGGTGGTGCTGTTTAATTTGAAGCCCAATCAATTTTATGTTTTTGACTTAATTTTGTTTCACTACATTTACTTTGGTAATTTGTTTGTGGATAATTTAGTACAAGAAAGAAATACTAAAAATTTTTTTAAAGAATTAGGGAGAGTAATGGCCCTACTTATTACCCAATATGTGCTCTCATGGCTTACATTACAAAGTAATGTAAATTTTTTTTTCAAGCTATGGCCAATAAAGTTATCAAAAGTAATATGAGTATTAACATATTTTTGTATAATTATAATGCGAAACGTAAGATATTTACACGAAAAATATATTAGAGACTAATAATTTCTTATTCACATATTTATACAATCTATTATACAGAGAAAATATCAGAAGTCGTTACAGAAACCACTTTTTAAAATCATTTAAATTACATTAAGTGATTTCTTAACCTATCAACAGCTCTTGATGACGTTTGCATATTAATGCGGTCAGGATAAACTAATTTTTCCCTATCCTTTAAAGTGTATTATTATTAAAATTAATCATTGCATAATTTCTATACAATATTTTAACATATAGAATAAACCAAAATATGTACTTTACATAGAGAAGAAATTGTTTAAATGAGATATATAATACAGCCGTACAGTAGTAACAAAAGGCTTTTTAAGTAAGCCATTTTGTAAAAACTTTACACTATATATATTCATTGAGTAGATTATAGAAATCTTTAATATGGGGTAAAGTTTTGACATTACTTAGCAAATATAACTTTACAGAAACCATTAACAGTGAATCATTATTATACTATAAATCCATTATAAGCAAGCATGCTAATAAACAATGTTATGAATACAAAATGATATAATTTTTCAATATATTTACAATATTTTTTTATTTATTTTAAAATATAATTTTGGTATTCATTTTTATTAATAATTTATAAATCTCATTCAAACCAATACAGAACTTTCAGATATGAGATATGACATGAGCTTTTAACAGATTCTCTTTATTATAATTTTTAGGAAAATCACAGGTAATAATTATCACAATAACACGATGAAGCATCAGGACACTAGTATAAATCCTGGATATTAATATTGAGTCTAGGCTCTTGAGAAACAAAGTAAACTTCAAGCATCTGATGCCATTTTGAGCCGACTTTAGTAAACGTTGAGAAGAATTGGCTAAAAAAAGTCAGTAGTAAAGTAGTAAATAAAGAAAAGCATTATTTTTTTATTTTAATTTAAATATGTGTAAGCCATAGAAATTTAAGCATTTTAAGTCAAAAATATCTTTATCAGTAGGTAATCAGATATTTGCTAAAACTGTTATCATATCTCATTAGCTCATTCTTACACAATAATCTGACACAACAACTACAAGTACAATTTATAATTATTAGATTTACAGTGTATCTACAAGGAAAAAGCTATTAGAATGTAATCGATATATCCATAGTAAGATTTGAATAGTCTAAATGATCACACTGTAATGTCTAATTTTTTTCATCCATTTGTCATTTGGATCAAACAGGTCATTAAGACAATTTTGCAACAGACTATTGCATTTTACAATTTTACACACTATTAAATATTGTAAGGGAAGTTTTAATTTTAAAATTGTAATAAAAAAAAGTTGCTTACAGACTTAAATTCAAATAGGTAAAGAATGTTAAACTCATATCATAAATAAACCTTTAAAGGTTATATTTGGATGATTTCAAGAATATTTTCGAAACAATAGCCTTGAAGTTACACTACAATATTAAATAATAATATTTACAAATACATGTGATTCCAATACCATAAGTAACATCTGCTTGGTACAGTTAGATGTTCTATGTTAGGTCATTTATTGTTTTAGTCCTTATAATAGAAGGCAATGGATATCATTGACATGCTAGTTGTTTGCTGCGACTAGATTTTTTTTTTGGATTCTTTCAAATATGAATTGATTTCACGACTTGTACTTTGGTATTTAAATTGAAAATAAAAATAATCCTATGTTAAGCTGAAAAGCGGTTGCAGATGATTCATAATATTCCTGCAATAACAATATAAAATGTATCAAGAACAGCACTTAAAGTGCTGTGGTGTTCAAGAGCTATGATGGCTTTCTCGAGCAGCAGAGTGGATGTCAAATCTTTTCAGCATTGCTCATAGTGTAATGACTAGTTATGACAGAGTTCTGGCGATTGTGCTTGATGGAGCTGCTTTTGTGTGTCATCGTGACTTCATTGCAAGGAGTATCGGAACGCTTACAGCACAATAAGTACCTGTTAAAGTACCTTCGAAATGCTTTGCTAACACAATAGAGGGCGATGGGATTTATACAAGAGTTGATAAAACTCAGGCAGAAACCGACGATCCTGTATCCATGCCAGAAATTGTTGAAATCATCTTGAGCCGAAGGATAGAAGTGGAACCACAACATGAAAGTGTGATATGGAAAGAAACAAACGAAAAAAATTATGACGAAAGCGAGAACCATTTTAGCCACTTTCTTCCTAGCGTTTATCTGGTTCGATTGCCCTTGCATTTCACCAGGCATGTTTTTCGTACTAAGAACAAGATGCCTAGCCATTAGGATGTAGAAACCAGCGATAATGCAAAGAGGGCAAGCGTAATAGATGAGGAATTTGAACAAGACCATTGACTGTAAGTAAGGTAGCCCGTACTCAGGAGGGAACGGGGAGCAGTATTCTATCGTACGGTTGCCCAGCACTGGAGCGGTCTGGACATTTGAGAAGATAGCATCTGGTAAGGCCAGGATGAATGACATGATCCAGATAACGAATGCCATTACTATAGTCAGCGGCTTGGTGGATATGTGCCTCCGGATCGGGTTGACGATGGCGCAATACCTTTCAGCGCTGAGGGCTGTCAGTGTGAAGACGGAGACTCCGATGGAGATGTCCTTAGTGGCCTCTGAGAGTTTGCAGACGAAGTCCCCGTACGGCCACGACTCTATTGTGTATAGCGTAGAGGTGAATGGAAGACTGGTGACTATAACGAGGAGGTCTCCCAGGGCCAGGCTCATGATGTAAGTGTTGGGAATGTTGCGCATTTTGGAGTGCCTCACAAAGATGACCACCAGCGTGCCGTTGCCAAGGACACCGACCAGGAAGATCACCGCAAAGAGGGCGGGGACGAGGTAGGTCTCGATCCGCTCTGAGTAGGGGGTGTACTCCTCGTATTCCGTGATGTTGTCCATCTTGAAGCGTCAACCTAAAAGCACATATTTATTAATATAAAATAAATATTCATTAGATCAAAACCACAATAATAATACTTGGATGTAAACGAAGTACGCGTGTTTTCCGTTACTTAAGTCATTGAATACTTAACAAACCATTTATAAAATGACAAATATTTATTAAGCAGACAATAAATGTTTTGAATAACATTTTCTTTTTTTTTTCTTTGTCTATCTCCGTAGTTCTGTTAGGCCTGGAGTAGCCTCAGTCCATCTTTTATAAGTTTCTCTGCCCAGAGCCATTCTTCAGAGTTGATCCATCGGCAGCCGCGTTCCTTTCCTAGCCCCTCAATACATTCACTATAGGTAAGTCTTGGCCTACCTACAGGGGGGTTTCCTAATGGCTTTGCTTCCATCAGCCAGCGAGCCTTACGGTCATCTCCCATCCTACAAACATGACCATACCATTTCAGCTGGTGTTCCTCTACGACATCAGTAACAGATCTCACACCCTGAGTGGCACGGATGCTGTTATTTCTTGCATAATCCCTAATGAATTATGAAATATGAAATTATCTACCACTTCAAGGTTCTGTCCAAGGCAATTAATTGTAAGCTGTTGGTCTCTCCTTCAATTATGCATGATTTTGCTCTTACTGGGGTTTATGCACAATCCTTTTTTTTCAATTCTTCAGACAACTCATCGACAGCTACTTGTATACGTTCAGGTCCATCTGCAATCACCACTATGTTATCTGCATAGATAAAACTTTGGACCGACTCAGGAATCAGGTTCCAATATCCAACTGCAGCTCAAGGAGTTCTTCTTTTGCAAACTTTCCCTACTTGGTCCATCACAATGTTAAAAAGGAGGGGACTCAGACTGTCACCCTGCTTGCACTTATTATTCTCTTCCAAGGCATTCCATATTACCTGGTGCGGTAGTGAATCAAACCCAGCTTTTATGTCGAGAAAGGCAAGGTATACGTTCTGTCCTCGATCCCACGCCTTCTCTGCCACCATCCTCAGGGAGAATAGGTGATCTTGCTTTTGCCTACCAGGACGAAAAACAACCTGTTCCTCCTCAATATTCTCTTCAACATAGTTCCGCAGACGTCGTTCCTACAATAATTGAGTGTATAGCTTATATACCACCGAAGATAAGCAAATAGTTCTATAATTTTCACATAGGGCCTGACTTCCTTTTTTGTGAATGGGGATAATAATATTTTGTTCCCACTCCTCTGGTATCTTCTTTTCATTCCAAATTTCCAGTAATTGTGTCTGGAGAATCTTTTTCAGTTCTTATCCTCCAAATTTAATAAGTTCTGGATGAATGTCGCCAGGACCACTATCAACTGCCATCTCTATTTCATCCTCTGTGATGCAGTTGATCTACCTCAGGTTGCTCTACCGCAGTCCTTGAACGTACTCTACCTAAATTCTCATGGTTAATATGATTGACAAATGCGAACTTCTCTGGGTAAAGAATTCTCCAAACTTCCAGGATCTCTTTTTCATTAGTGGTAATATGTCCATCTGCGTTCATTATGTTTCTAGCCTGTTTCCCTCTTTTCCCTCTGAGGCTTTTCACTGTGTTCCAGAACCGCTTAGTATTCTCTTGAAAGTTGCTCTGTATTTCCTCTCCAAACTCCGGCAGGATCTATCTTCGGGTTCTTTTATAAAATTCTTGCATAGGTTTCGCTTCTGAGTGTAATCTTGCCAATCAGCCTCATTCTTGCTTATTGTGCATTTCTTCCAGGCATCCTTCTTTTCTTTCACTCTTTGAGCTACCTCTGTATTCCACCATATTGTCCTTTTGGTACTGGGAGTGATTTTGTTTTTGTCGAATACCTCCGTTCCAGCTCCTAACACACAATTTTTAATGTTCTGCCACCGAGTATTCAAGTCTTGTTTCTTGTTATTTCTCTATGCTCCCTACTAAGAACATGTGTGAATTCTAGTTTCTTATCTTCCTGTCGAAGAACTTCTACTGCAAGTCTGTTATTAGGTTTTGGTCTTCTTCTGCAAGGTAAGAAGTTTTTGGTTTCTGCCACTAGCAACCGTATGAAGTTCTGCACCTCAAATTATCTTGATATAAGTAAAGACTGTCTCCCATGGATCTTTTTATGATTAAAGAAAGGATTCCCTATAAGCAGATCGTTTGTAACACAGACTCGATTAATCTTTGTCCATTATCATTTTTAATAGTTTCTCCTCCCAAGGGATCCATCGCTCCATAAGTAAGATTGTGGTCCATGCCAGTTCTTTCATTCAGATCTCCACAGATCACTAATTTTCTGTTTTGACCGCTAGCACTATTCACAACTTCCTGAAGATCCTCGTAGAATTGTTCCTTGTCCCTCACTAAGCTATCTTCTGTAGGAGCATAGATTGGAATTATTATTACCTGTCCCATAGTTATATAGGCATAGATAATTCGAGAAGATATAGCTTCCCAGTGGTGAATTTTATCAAAGAGAGAATTCCTGAAGACTAAACCTACTCCTTCCTTTGCTCTTCCAATGTTGACACCAGAGTATATCCATCTGCTAGTTGTCTTGTGCCAGACCCCTTCCTCTTCACTTCACTCAAACCCAAGATATCTACACCATATCTTTGTTGTTCGGGAATGAGTTCTGCTTCTTTTCCTGTCAGGGTCTTAATATTCCATGTAGCTAATCTTATGCCCTTTTTCCTGGCGTGTCGTTTCCGCGAAATCCGTCCAAATCTGAGGCTATTGTTTCTTTGATTCGAAGATACTCCAGGTGGGTGAATAGCCCAAGCCCTGAAGGCCCTGTATCCTCGGGACAACTAGCCTCCAGATTATTCAAGCCCCTCTGAAGGAAGGGAGCCCAGGTTATTACCATGGGCCATCTCAGGGAAGGTGGTCCTGAGGTGAGTACTGTAAGTGACCTTGGTGTCAGGGTTAGATGTTGAGTACTGTTATGTTTGCAGTAAAGTGAACTCGGGCAGCCGGGGGAGCGTTAATCCCCGTTAGCCATGCAAAAAAGCTAACCGCTGCGAAATTGACCAACATAATTAATGCATATTTGTTATTGTATTAAGACATACAATATAATAATCAATGATGAATATGAATCGACAGAATTACAAAAAATACATGAAGTTACGTTGCTTTTATTAATACGTTATGATAGTTTAGTCCACATCGATTGCGTACAAAAGTCAATGATTGTGCTGATCATTATTTTTTTCTTATTACTAATATCTAAACATTTAAGCACTAAACCTCAATCTCATTCAGTTTTTCAAAATCTATGTCATAACTAGTTTTAGTGTTCTTGTGGGGCTATAGCATGTGAAGGGAAGTGTTATGGATTTCTTTTATCACGTTTTATTGTAACTAAAATTTATTTTATAGGTAACTGTGAAGAAGTATTAAGTTGATATATTACTATTTCATGGTGCAATATAAAAACGGCGACACTATCAAATTGGCAGGATATGAAGGCACTGGAGTACCATTCAAAATAATTGGACATATCTCAGAAGTTGAACTGCTCTCGAAGAGGCTTGCTATATTAGCCTTTTACGATCCTTCACAATTGGATGAGCACTCTTGGGTCCAGTATCCCATGCCCATTATGATACAAGATCCTTGTAAAAGGAAATACAGCCGAGTCTTTGTTGTATCTTGTGAACGCAAAATAAACTGTATCTATTAAATGTTATTACATCTTTTAAGCTTACATTTCATTTCTAGTATACGTTATTAAAATAAATTAAATACAAAATCATAACGTCGAAATCTTCGTAAATAACAAATTATATTAGAAAATTTGAATATAAAAAATTCATCAGCGAAGGGCATTGTTTTAGTTGAATTAATGTCGATATCTTCAAGTTACCATTCCCCATGGGGCCGGGTCTCAAGGGGCGCCGCGAGGTCTTAGGGTCAGAAAAAATTTCATTTCATGTTGATCCCATAGCAAAAATTTGTTTAGTTTCATGGGCACATTCACCTCCTTAGGGGGTTATCCGCTTTTTGCAACATCTTGTATAACTGTAAGTGTACAATTTTAATCCCGTGCCTCCTAGAGGGCGCCTAGGTCACGATCGCACATGGGCTAGAGCCGGTGCTGTTGCGTGTTAAATATGCTAACGTTAATATTGATATTGGATAAAGATAGGGAGTGGTTTAGTTCAATGGGTAGACCGAAGGTTTCGGGTTCGAATCCAGCTGTGACAAATAAATTATTTAATGCGTTAACATGTCCATGTATGGAACCAGTGGGAACTGCCAAATCTCCCGGGGTTCATCCAGCTTTTGTAAATTGGGTACGCTTAATCGAGGGAAAAAACCTGGCGGTTAAGCGTGATCTCGGACTAATCACCTCATTACACAACCGCTATATTACAAACAGTACATTCTCTACCGTGTACTGACCCTTCAAGGGTTGTGATATTACCGATTTTTTTTTTATTGGGTAAAGATACTAAGAGATACTTAATTTTTATTTAACAGAATATGTGATTTATGAACACTTTTTCACAATATAATTTTGTATATAATTTCTGGAAATAAAAGGGAAACCTCGAATATGCTGTAAAATCTAATAGAAAGAGTTTATTTCACGATTACAAGAGGTGAGAATAAAAATGTAGTTGTATTTACTCTTACATCGATCTGTTTGTACACTCATGAGTGCCCATCCAATAGTAACATGTGTATGTGTGTATGTATATTTATATATTTTTAATTAGCTGTGTATCATGAAAAAACTATATTGATTGAAACTTAAAACCCAGTAATACTTTTAATTTGAATACCAGAGAAAAAAAAACATTTACATAAAGGAGTCGATATTGAAATGTCTACAATAAAAAAAAAATGGAATGTACGAAGAACTTTAATTGGCACATTATATCCACACAAGTTAAAAGAAATAGTTGTTTAAAAATGTTCACATAAAACTGGTAGCAGCGAAAAGTGATAAAAATATCCCTACCAAGTAGGGGATCAAAACATCACAACATTTTTTTTTTTTTTTTTTTATTTAATTCAATGATATTTACAACTATAATGGTATTATATCAAGTAAATGTGCAAAAATGTAGAATATGACATGAAAACACTTGTGGAGAAACTACCCATCGATAGCACTCCAATAAAGTTCTATAGTAGATGATCTCGAGGCCATCTTCTTTTCAGGCGCCTCGGAGGGTTATCAGGAATAGTATGGGAAGCAAGCTGAGAGACTAGCGGATTCAAGTGCGTATGGAGCTTGTTATGGAAGGATAGGTATCTAGTTTGGGCCAAATCAGTAACATATGGGATATTAAGATCATGATGGATGAGTTTGTTTGTGACATAATAAGGAGCATTGAGGATTTTACGAAGGATTTTGGATTGCAAGGATTGGATACGAGATGAATTGGATGGTTTAGTAGAGCCCCAAAGCTCAACTCCGTATGCCCAAATAGGTCTGATGACTGTCATGTAAATAAGTCTTTTGTAATTAATTGGTAGCTTAGAGCGTTTGTCCAGTAAGTGTTGAAGTAGGCGAAAACGTCGAGCAGTTTCTTGTCTTTTCAGTCTTGTATGAGGATTCCAAGTGAGACGTTTATCCAGATGGAGTCCTAGGTAACGTATCTGTTCGACAGGGTTCAGTGGTGTATTATTAAACGATACAGTAGGACAGGAATTCGTAGGTTTACGACGAAGGGTGAAGGTAATTTGATGGGATTTGTTAGGATTTATTTTAATCCTCCAATTTTGACACCATTCTTGTAGGTGTGAGATATGGGATTGAAGAGATTGGGATGCAACAAATGGATCCTTATTAACTGATAACACACATGTGTCATCAGCGTAAGTAGTGAGGACAGTGGTTGGATGGGTTGGGATGTCAGCTGTATATATCGTGTATAGGATGGGCCCCAGGATACTGCCTTGAGGAACACCGGCAGACTGGGTGAAGAGGGAAGAGTAGGAACAATTATGGTTTACTTTAAAGGTTCTATTACTGAGGTAGGAACTGATAATAAGGAAGTAAGTTGAAGGTAAGAATTTACGGAGTTTGTACAGCAGTCCTGGATGCCAGACTCGATCAAAAGCCTGCTCTACATCGAGAAAAGCTCCCGTGCAGTACATTCCGCGCTCTAATGCAGATGAGACAACGTCCACCACACGATGGCATTGCTGGATGGTGGAGTGTGATGTTCGGAAACCAAATTGGTGATCTGGGATTATTTGATTGGATTCTATGATAGGATGAAGACGTTTCAGAATGAGTTTTTCAAGTATTTTCCCCATTATGGGCAAGAGAGATATAGGACGATAAGAGGATGGGAGTTCTGGTGGTTTTTTAGGTTTTGGAATCATCTTAATTATGGATAATTTCCAGGAATCAGGAAAATATGTGGTGCGGAGTACGGCATTGTATATATATGTAAGGAGTAGGATCGCTTTCCGAGGAAGGCGGTTTAGAATCTGGGATGTGATTAGGTCGTGTCCAGGGGCTTTGTTGGCGGGTAATCTATGAATAATGTTTGATATTTCGGAAGGATGGAATGCTTTAGGAGGAGGGGACAACTGAAGAGGAATACTTAATTCTGCTCCAATGCATTCAGAGTGGGTTTGATTAAGGATATCTGGATGAGGGTTAAATGTTTTGAATAGGTGCTGGCCGAAAATTTGTGATTTTTCTTCATCAGATCTTGACCAGGTTTGGGATTCGGTTAAAAGTGGATGGTTGAATTTTTTATAGTTTAGGAGTTTTCTAGTGGTATTCCATAAGGATTTGTCAGTAGTACTGAGATTTTCTGTACGGTAATACAAATTTTGAATTTTGAATGTTCTGATCTCTGATTTTAATTTGTTGGTCAATTTGGTATAATGGCTCTTGTCCGATGGATATCTCGTGCGGTGCCACTTTGCTCTTGCCCGTCGTTTTTCTTTTAATAACTCGCGAATATGAAGTGGCCAGTTATTCTGTTGATAATGATTTTTACTTGGTAAAGTGTTATATTTTATATTGACTTGTATTGCTTCTGTTAGTTTGTCTATTGCAGAATTAATGTCTCCTTTTGTTTTAAGCGGAATTTTGAGGTCTAAATTATTTTCTAGATTTGATCGGAATTTATCCCAGTCTACACGTCCTGTAATCAGTCGGGGAAGAGAGGGCTTAGGAATGGGAATCGAATGCACTTGAAGCAGAACTGGACTGTGATCAGAGGAAAGGTCATCCAGGGATTTTATAGCAGTTTGATTGCAGGAAATCTGTGAGGAAACAAATATATCTAGAATATCTGGACGTTTTTTGAGGGATGTAGGCCAATAAGTAGGGTTTATGGGTGCGAGGATAGAGAAACTATTAGAGGTTGAAATTTGGGATAAGATGCTACCACGGGAATTGGATGTTCGACAACCCCATCGTTGATGTTTGGCGTTGTAATCTCCTCCGGCAATGAAGCGCGGTCCGAAGGATTGGAATAAGGATTCGAGGAGGTTATAAGAAAGAGAATTGCCAGGAGGACAGTATACAGCTGAAAATGTGATATGGAAAGGACTAATCGTTAAGGTTACTGATGTTGATTGAATGGCGTCAGTTGGAGTAGAAGGAATAAGAGAATGTGGTATAGATTTATGGATAAGGATACAAGAACCGGCATGTGCTGTATCGTCAGGATGATCTGATCTATATGTGATGTAGTCCCGTATGTAGAAATGTGTGCGGTGAGTGAAGTGTGTTTCAGTAAGTAAAGCAATATCTATTTGGTTGTCGTGTAAAAATATATCAAGTTCGTCACGGTGATTATGCAGTCCATTAGCATTCCATAGGACGATAGCTAGGGGCTTTATGCTCATCGTGGGTAATTAAGTGGAACTTCGGTAAGGATTCTCGTGAGTAGAATGATGAGAGGCTTGATAGTCTCTTGAAGATCTTTCAGGAAGGATGACAGGATTGAATTTATGTCGATGGGGTTTTGGATTTGGACTGGATATGGGTCTGGAGTTTGATATTGATAATTAACGGGTAAAGGAAGGTTGGCTGGGGGTTGTACCCGAGGTGCTGGATTTACATTCATTGTTTGATGAACTGAAGGATTCATTTGATTGTTGTGATTGGAAGTGGTAGGATATGGTTGCTGTGGCGGTAGTTTGACTATTAAGGTTTCAGGATGGAGAGGTATATGCTGACGTGGGGGTTGGACTTTAGTATTGAATTTCTGAGGCTTGGATCTAGGATCTCGGGGTTTGGGTTTGGAGGTTTGTGGCTTGTTATAGGAAGGCTGTGGTTTATCTTGGGAGGGGAGAGGTGCCTGACGTTGAGGCTGCTGCTGGTTCGTTGAGATCGGGATTATGTTTTCCGGAGGTTGAACTCTGGTGATGTGCTGATCTGTAATGGTTTTTGGTAATTCCGGAAATATAGTTGAGTTGTTGAATTCAGGTGGATGAGGAACATTATTCTCTATGCTTTTCCCTTGCATTTTATGTGTTCTCTGTAGCTGGAAGTTTTTGTATACCAGGCAGCCTTTATAATTCGCCGGGTGGTCCCCACCACAAAGAGCACATTGCTGGCTCATTTCTGGACTTCTGACATACTTCTGTTAGATGTGAGCCAGCACACTTGACGCATCTGGCTTGGTGGTGGCAATAGGTCTTCGTGTGACCTAAGTTTTGACACCTAGTACACTGTACTATGGTGTTTTTGTGCCTTGGCTCCTCGAATTTAACAGTTGAATAAACAAGCCTAGTGACTTGAAATATTTCAACATTATTTTTGGCTGGTTCCAGTTCGACAAAAAACAGAGGAAGGGGATATTTTTCAGTTGGGTGCAACACTGACGAGATGTTCCTGATGTTATGGCCTATCTCTTCCAGATCTCTCTTGATTGCTGCCGTAGGCGTGGTCGAGTGAAGCCCTCTTAGAACTACCCTATATGATTTGTCTTGTTTCAGTTGGTAGCAGTGGAAATCGTAATTTTTGCTTGTCAGGTGATTTATGAGTTTTTTATATGATTCTTTGTTGGTGGTGTTTATTTTTATATCATTTACTCGGGAGTAACATCTAAAATTTGGCTGCCCGATAAGATCAGATATTTCTTTTCCGAAGTTATAAAAATCACTTATTTTCGTGATAAATATTGGCGGAGGTTCCAAGTCATCGAATTTTTGTCGTTCTTGATTGTTCTGACGAGTATTATCACTGTGGTCAGCGTTGGTGCTGGTTGAGGCTACTGGTGGCTTGACTGCAGTCGATTTACTGCGGGTTTTTGGCGGTTCTTTCGATGGTTTATTTGTGGCTGAAGTTTTTGAACTAGCCGCTTTGTTTTTTTTTTTGTTTGGCGAGTTACCCGCTGAGCCAGGGGCAGATTTTCTCTGACGTTTTTGTAAAGTTCTTCTTTTAAGATATTGTGAGTCGGTTTCACTAATTTCGGAACACAGAGCTTCTTCCTCCGACATTTCACTACCCGAGATGTCCACATTCATATTTAAATTATTCATTAATTAATGAAAAACAAATAAAATAAAATTTTTAAATGATTAATTATAAACTATTATTAATTTAATTGTATTAAATGAAATAAACATATTAACTAAACTAATGAAAAAAAATAAATAATAATAATAAAAATAAAAACAAAAACAAGTAAAATAAAATAAAAAGTTCACGTTACTGAGTGTAGCCCGGAGAAGATAAGCACCAAGCCTTGACCTTGATCTTGCTTCTATTGAGTATTAGTCCTATCTATTACTGAAGGATTAAGGCCACGTTGCTGCCTTTAGCAGCTGGTCACTAATTTATTTTAGGTCTATTGTTTTTATTAGTCACTCACCTCACTAATATTGAAAGTAAACTGTAGTTTAGTCTATTCACTTTGTTCTGGTAGAGTTTGACGAGATGATATGAACGAAATTGTCTGAAAATAATGTCTCAAGTACAGAGCGATGTGAAAATGTAACTTCACTTGCGGCCATGACACTTGGTACTTCACAACATTTAAAATGCATTTAAGTATATAAATGATACGTGCATAATTGAAAAACGACATAAAATAAAATGTCGAAATGTCTCAAGAGATAAATAAGGATCAAAGAAAATTTAATCGACTGGATAATGGTTTATTTTTTTTTCTCTTTCCTAATAATAAAAACAAACTCTTCAAACAAACAAAGCGTTTACACAAACTCCAGAATTTCAGGAAACTTTGATACTAAACCCACTAAAAATCTGTGTTTTAATTTTTAATCAAGAACATTTAATCTGTATTTTTTAAAAAATTAATGAGAGCAACAAAATCTCTATTGTCGTTCAAATTCGTTTTAATATTTACTGACTCAACCTCAAGACCTTGTAAAGATTCGTATTAAATAATAATAATAAAAATATTTATTTGAGAAATCATACAAATGCCATTTGGCACATATTGGTATTAAATGAGACGAGAAAAAAAAAACTACTGAACATCACGAATGTTAAATTATAAATTTTTGCATTGATTGATTTACCTCTTATTTATCTTGATTAGCATATGACTATAACTCTCCGCTGTTCATCTTTCTTCTTCGATACCATGTTTTCTGAAAAATGCAATTACATATTAGAATCAATGCACATAGTAGTGTATACATAGATAACTATTATTTACTAACGATAGAGTTCTCTGCTAATCCAAATAATCAAGGAAAATAAAAGATTCATTATTATACTTCATTTTTATAATTGAATAATGGAATGCCACCCTTCATATCACCACAAATGAGCCACAGGACATTAAAAAAAATAATTTGTTCAATGAAATTTACAACTGAATCATACCAATACAACAAGTAAATAGAATGAATGTACACATTGTCGTGAAAAGACAAGTAGAGAAACTGCCTATCTTCTTTTCAGACGCCTCGGAGGATTATCAGGAATTGAAGAGGCTGCTAGGTTTGAAATTTGTGGGTTGTATAAGTAAGTATTAGTAATTGCCAAATTTATTATTTGTAATTTAAAGCAGTTACTAACTAAAAAAAACAAGCAAGCGAAGTAAACTTTTCTATTTCAATTAGAATAAGAGAAGAGAAGGTTTTTTTCTTTTTTTTTTTAATGTATTTATTGAAATTTACTACTGTATATTGTATAAAGGCAAGTAGAGAAACTATCCAGTGGTAGTAGTCAAATAAAAAGTTCAACTTAGAAGGTCACGAAGCCATCTTCTTTTCAGACGCCTCAGAGGATTATCAGGAAGAGGTTGCTAGGTTTGAAACTAGAGGGTTTGAGTGGAAATGATGTTTTCCATGAAAAGATTGATATCGGATTCGGGCCAAATCAGCAACAAATGGGACATTAAGGTCATTATGGATCACTTTGTTGGTAACAAGGAAAGGAGCATTGAGGATTTTACGAAGGATCTTGGATTGTAAGGATCGAATACGAGAGGAATTGGATGGTTTAGTGGAGCCCCAAAGCTCTATTCCGTAAGTCCAGATCGGTCTAAAGATTGTCATGTATATGAGTCTTTTGTAATTATTGGGAGGTTAGAGAGTTTGTTTAGTAAATGTGAAGTAGCCTGAAACGGCGAGCTGTTTCTTGTCGTTTCAGTCTAGTATGAGGATTCCAAGTTAATCTTTTGTCAAGGTGTAGTCCTAAGTACCGGACCTGTTCTACTGGAATTAGTGGTATGTTATTAAACGATACAAAAAAAATTGTCAAATTCAATTGTCACACTTGGTCCTTTCATCAACTGAGACTGCATCTGGCTACACCCAGAATCTAGTCAGACTGCAGTAAAGAGGGATTCCTATCTTCACAAACCTTCCGGGCGGATCACGGCCCTTCACGTCAGGAATACCAGTCTTTAAACTTCGGCTTATTGGGGAAAAATCCGCTTTTAAAAAAAGTTATTTCCCACTTGTGTAAACATATTTTAAGTTTTCTCCCGGAGGTGCTGCGCCCTATTGGGCCCATTCGGTCAATTTCTTTATTTTCCATGGGATAATATACAAATCTTAACAACTTATGGTACAGGAGTCTGCAATGTTTACAGTACGTTAACCTGGACGTGGAAAATTGAGTAGCGTCTCGATCACAGATGAAGACCTTAACAATATAATTTCTTAATCTAATTACACATTTCATTTTTTTAAATTTATTACGTTAACATTAAGAAACAAAACTCAAAGATGAAGGATTAAAATCACAATTGAATTAACAATGACTAAAACTTATCAAAATTCCTAGATCCTCAAAATTAAAAAAACTACTACACCATTGTTTAATTACTATTTTTCACTCTATGCAGGCGGATTTGTGAGGTCTTTAAGCTTTATACCGAAGCAAAAACCTAAGTCTCCTTAATCGTCTTCTCTCGGTCCTGTCATTTACTCCTCTAAGCGCTAAGTATTTGTCTGAAACCATTTTAAAGTATTATCCGGCTTAACTGAAACCTGACTTTAGAAGAAGCTTTACGAAAAGTTAAAACGATAGAAAAACATTCTGTAACGTGATTAAATTAAATTTAAACTGGCTTTTTTACTTATCACTTTTAAGTGACTGAAATGGTTAAATAAAAAAAATTCTGTATCACTATAACCCATGAAGGGTCTTAGGTACAGTACGTTGTGGAAACTGTACATTTTCTTGGACAACGGTTGTACAGGGGAGTGGTTCGTCAAAGATCACACTCAACCACAAGGTTTTCCCCTACTATATAGAGACTGGGTGGGCCCCAGGAGAGTCATAGATCCCATAAGATCCATCCCCGAACAGATGGAATAAAAGTAATGAGTAATAAATAATTATGAAAACAAATCAAAGTTAAATAATTGTATTTAAATCCATACTGTGCCTAACAAATGCATTTTAGGGGAGAATGATGTAAAATTGGATTCGGTGCGTGGTAAAGATTGTAATGTTTCTAAGTAACGAGATGGTTTGGTCAGGATCACACACAAACGCTAGATTTTTCCCTTAAGTAAGGAGAAAAAACGTTAGGGAGGCTGGGTGAGCCTCAGGAGGGTCTCCACAAATCGGAAGCGTCTGATGGGGAAAACTGAGACGTAAGTGGGAAAGTTGAGGTTAAGAATGAGCATACGGATTTGAGTTTGGGTAGTGCTCCGTGGAGGACGTTTGTAGCAGAGATTGGTGATATCGGCATCGATCCTTCGAGTTCGTTAAGCCTTTTTATTTATTTATTTAATAATATTAAAGTTTTTACTCAGTTCATTTATTATGGATGTAAAAAAATACCAGCTAACCCACCAAAGCCACGACCCACTCACTAAATAAGCTGCCAAATTAGGAAAAGCGAAGGATCGATTCGATATAGGAAGTCCATCAGGAACAATAATTGAGCAGTTATCAGGTAGGAGAGAGGTGTTCCAAAATGGCCGCTCGACATGATGGCTTCTGATTGGATACTTAGCGCCAACGGGCGTTTCCTATTGGTCGAGACATCAAAGGTGCAATGCCGACCTTGATCAGTCCTGTGCAGTCAATAGGGGACAATGAAGAATCATACGCTATTTGCTCCCTTTGTAGGATTAGTACTGATAATTATTTGAAGCACTTCATAATTGGAGTTAACTACATGATAGATACTATTGACTTTTTTCTTTTTTATCATCCTGAAGTAAATCTCCAAACCTCCAAAAATACCTGCATAAACCTAATTTTTTTAAAAGTGAAAACTTCATTAGCCGCGTTTGACTGCTTTTGGTAGAGTATGAACTTGTGGCTTCGCGTCAGCAACATGCTCGGGACTGGAGAAAGCTAGTGGAACGTGCATGAGTTATACGACTTCTTTTAATGAACTTTATTTAAAAAATTAGAATTTCTTTGAAATAAGAATAATTATATTTATCTAAAAAGTCGTTTAATAGTTGTGCAATAGTTGATAATAATAAATTAAAACAGCAATAACTGGTTGAATTTTTTTGTTCCTTCTTAAAGGTTTTAATTGCAGAAGTTAAATTAAATGATTGAAAGTACATATGATCTATGTATTGTTGGACTTAACGCGAAACATGAAGATAGAATCTAATATAAGATTTTTTTACTTCTTGATATTTGTATTGACTTCCAAATATCAACTTTATAAAAACTGTTCTTTTCTTGAAATAAACCAATTTTCTTTTAAATTGTCCTTATTCAATGCTTCCTAACTTTAAAAAGAAAGAAATTTTCAATTCTTTGGGCCCAAAAAGGAGTTGACTCCAGAATAAAATCGACTCTAGAATTGCGAATTCGACGAATTTGTCAATGGAATTTGGCCAAAATATGAAGTGGTAGGAGACATATAATTGGACGAATTCAAAGGCAATTTAAATACATTCTCTATTTTTAAATAGTTTTTTTCTTTTACCAATAATTATAAAAACTGGAGTTAACTCGTTGTTGCTCCAAACCCTTCAATTATTCTTGAATAAATTGATTTCTCAGTTATGCTAATAGTTCAAAAGATGCTCCCAGTACCTGTTTTATAGTCAGCGTAAATATTGAATTATTTTTTCAAATCGAAAAAAAAAAACCGAAAACTTTTAATGGAAAAAGTTCTTACATCTTAGTCTAAGAAACTCAATAAAAAAAAAGAAAAAAAACTATGTATCCATTTTAACAGAGTGGTTTTGGAATTTTTATTAATAATACCTACAAGGGATACACCTAATGGCGGACCAACCCACGTTTTACTATTTATTCAACTGTTCATTTATTATGGGATATAAAGGGATGTAATTTATAATACGATATAAAGAAATTAAAAAATCATTATACATACTGTAGTGTATTAATGAATTGTATATTAATAAAACAGGAAGTATTAATTATATAATAAGTGAATTATTATCTCATAGTTACTTGTAAGATGAAAACTGCATTTTTTTTTCAATTATAATAATCGAAACAAAGATTTAATAAACTCGACACATAATAATTGACTGTAAAAGCTACTTCGGTACGAATCATAGCTCGTGCAATAATGAGAAAGTACTGACTTCGAACCTGCACGGGCCTGTAGCGTCCAATGTTCAAAGCAACGAGAATAAATGGCTTTTTAGAATAACTTTTAATTTACAAAATATACTTAATTTAATCATTCAATTTTCCGTTGTACAGCAAATACCATATATAATTAATTATTGTCTCAGTATTTATTTTTGAAAGATGAAATTTCCGTGATTTCTCCGATAGTTAGATTTATTTGCAACGGTAAAGCACAGAGGAGTTTACAGGTACAAATAGAAGACAAAACAATCTAAGGGAGAAATAATTCTGATAATAAGGATTGAGGTGTCTCCGTTACGGTCGGTTCCGCTTTGGAATTATAAAATAAAATATTGCAACATCACTATTTTCCGATTTAGCAACCCCCACCGGTAGCAAACATGGACCCAAAAATTCACCACAAAACCATACAGGCTCACCTTGGTAAGCCCACCGTCATCACAGGGCTGTACAAGAGGCCTAGATCGTCACTGGTGGAATTCTCGAGATTGCTCAACGAGTGCGCCAAGAGGACAAACCATTGGGTCGTCGGCGATTTTACCACTCGACATACCCCCTGGAATAATACCTCTTGTAACGCACCTGATAAAATTATCTTAAAAACGCCCTACATCGTGGTGCACCCAAACACCCACACATTCATAAATAGGACGAATGCGACATTCACATCCACGGTTAATCTCCTGCTCACTCGCCAGGCTCACCGCTTTGTTGACTGCGGTGCCTTTGACATCATAACAACCGACCATAGGCCTGTGCTTTATCTATTAGACCAAGAAGCGCTACCCCACCTGCACCAACGAAATAGAAATACCAAGAGGCAGCCTGGGAGGCCTACAAAACACAGATTTATCATTATCTGTCAACACTTCCTACTCTCCGTACGCCGAATGAAATAGACGAATATATACAGTTTTTCACAGATTCTATCACTGATTCCGAAGACACGACCATACCAAAGTTTAAGCCACTTCCGCGAGCCCTGCGTCCCCTACCAGATCACATTCCTCCATTAAGCGCCTTGCGCAATAAGTGGAAGAATAAATGGTACAGGACCAGGGATCATGAGGTGAAATCGGTAGTGAATTCCCTTTACTACTCAGATTCGCAATCTCATGAAACAATGGCGGACTGCACAGTGGCATGAAAAGCTCCGAGTAATCCATGGCGACTACAAGGAAGAGAAGATCTACAATATTACGCGACGGAGACAAATCGTTGACAGATGAGGAACAAGCAAGTAAGTTCGCTGATCACTACAGTGCCACTATAGCCCGTCGAACAATCAGTACGACCGAAATCCCGAACGAAGAAATGGGAAATAATTATATGTTTGTATCTCCGAAGCAGCTGAAGGCTGTACACCGTCGTTCGCGAGGGAATAAAGCACCAGGCCACAACGGGATACAAAATATACTCCTGAATCAGTTACCAAGATGAGGCATAGCTCGTCTGAAGAACCTTTACAACTCCTGTCTCAAGCCAAAATACTTTCTTGATCCATGGAAAAGAGCTATCGTCTTTCCGCTGCTGAAGCCAGCGAGAAATGGTAATTACCAGCCGACTACCGGCCTATTAGCTTACTTCCGCACATGGGCAAAGTTTTTGAGAAAATTATCCATAACCGCTTTGATAACCATAGACTGCAAGGAGGCGTTTGACTCAGTGTCCCATAGTCTTCTATGTAAGACACTGCAGGACAAAGTCCTTTCTGACACAAAGTTCAATAAAGCTACGAGCTGGCGAAGAGCTGTCCAACCCCTTTCCAATTACGTGCGGTGTATCTCAAGGGTCTGTGCTATCACTGGTATTATTCTCAGTCTATACGATGGAAATTGTTGGAGCCAAATACAAAACAGCTACTGTGGCGGCGTATGCCGATGACATCGCCGTCTACAGTAGCTCATTGAATGCAGAGAGAGCTCTACGGCAGGCGGTGGCCTTTGAGGAAATAACTAAAAAACTGTTAATCCCAAGAAGACCGACTGTATTATTCTCTTCTTCCAAAAGAATAAGCGCCCTCTACCTAAGGTTTTTTTATAGAGTAGCAGGCAGAGTAAACAAACTTGCGACTAGGATAACGTATCTCGGTGTCACCCTAGACCGGCACTTAACGTTATCCCAACATTGTAATAAGAAGAACAAAATCTTACAGGCTTAATCACCTTTTAACCTCACCGAACTTATGACTCCGCCTCAAAGTAATGATGTATAAGGCAGTCATTAGACCACCACTCCTTTATGGGGTGCCTATGAAATTACATTTCACCAACAATTTCAAAACCGTATACTGAGGCGTATAGTATGCCACACCTCTCTACAATGGACTTCATCAAACGGAGGCATATCAAATTCTTTGATAGCCTCCAACACTGCACGAACCCACTATTCAACACACTTACACCGACAGGCCGATTTCAGCGCTGGCAAACTAAAAAATTAAATCACATTTAATATTGTTTAACTTTAGTTTTAATGCTCAAATTTAAAATGGCAGCGATGTGCGCAGTTTCAGAGCCGGGACCAGACTGAGAGGCTAGGCTAAGAAGTGCAGGTCCTTTGTTCACGCAGTAGAGGGGAATAGGAGAATAGTTAAATTTATATACTCTTTTAGTGCATTATGAACGTCGTAAAAACGCATTTTATGAAGTAATAACTATGTGAATTAAAGAATGGATATGAAAACTACGTATTAGGAAAATACACACGGAAACCAACTGCATAATTATCGAAAACAGTGGTATTTTACGAATGTATCTAAACCAAAATCTAGTTACTTTATTTAAATTAAATTAAATTATCTAATCAAAAGTCTAAAAAATAAGTTTCAAGCTTCTAGCTTCAAAAGCTGCGAAAGTTAAGGATTTTCGAAGAGAAGTTTATTTTATTTTATAACGCGTAAAACGATTGCTATCACCTGATGAGATAGTTAATAAAGTATTAAAAAAAAAAATCTGTATCACTACAACCCATGAAGAGTGATGGGTTTCTCGGAAACAACTGTTTCAAAGACAACAGTTGTGCTGGGAGGTGATTTGCACGAAATTATTCTTAACCGCCAGGATTTCCACCTATCCCAGATATATGGCACCCATTTTATAGAGGTTGAATGAGCCACGGAAGGATCTTATTATCTTAACTTCCTGATAATTAAGATAGCGTTTTAGGAAACTGCCCTACTAATCGGCTGGTCTCATTCTATAAGCTGTTAGAGCAGAGTGGCTCACAATGTGGCACACTATCCACTAATCGAATGGTCTCAGATTCGATTAGTGGGGTTATTCTGTTATAAGCCGGGGATCGACCCTGTGGTATCTACAGGCACTCTTGACCAAGCCACGTTAAGGTAGTTTATCTAAATGAGGGCGAAAAACCTAGCGTGACGCGAGTGATCTTGGCCAAAATACCTCTCTGCACAACCGTTGGAATGTACTGATCACAAGACCTCTCATGTGTTGTATTTGTACGTTTTAAAAAAATATTTGATTATCTATCCTATTAGGGAGATTTTTTTCCATCTCTTCTTTCCTATACCAATACAACCCATGAAAGGTCTAGGGTTCAGTACATTGTAGAGACTGTGCTGTTTCTAAGACAATGGTTGTTGAACAGATGTGACTTGTTACAACTATCTGTTTTCCCCGAATTAAGTGTTTATACAAAGTGAGTGAGCCACACGAGAGTCTGTAGATCCCTGAGGGGTCCATACATACTTAACAAATTAAATAATTTAGTTTAATAATGCAAATCTCCCTCTGAAATATCTTAAATTTTGCAATTGGTATATTATTTATTGTTTTTAATAATATATTTTTTTATCTCAACCCTGTTCTGAGCCCAATTTCTTGTTGTAGTACAGGTTATCAGTCCTAGATCGAACATGAGGGATATCGGAACATTCCTGGGTCTGAATCATCTTCTATAAAGTGGATTTCCTTAATTTTGGGAGAAACTTAGTAATATAGTCCATATCACTTTCCTGCACAATCGTTGGTTTATAAAAATAACATCCTTAACATATTAGTAGATCCGTCAACTCTTATGGGTTGTAGATTATATTATTTTATAAGACAGGAGGATTGAGAATGAGCTGTGGCTTGAAACATTACCTAATGTAATTGAATAACGAAATTTAAAAGAGTTACTCTAGATTATGTTTATATAAAATATTATCACATCTTTTTAGATAAAATTATGTTTTGTAAGGAAAGTTTTTGATGTGAATTAATTGGCATTATATAAATCTAGCATATAAGCCCTAGAAGAAGCCTAAGGATTCATTTAAATCTTTAGCGGTTAAAGAGGTCATGTTCCTGGTTTCAATTAAAGTCGAGTGTCGCCACAGGCTTGCGAAATTAAACGGTTTCATCACCAGTAGCTCCCTTTGACTCTTCATTCTCCGCACTTTTTTCTCTCTAATTCCTAATTACCCCTCTTATGTTTGCCCTAGATAGCCTACTTTACAATTACACTACGATATCATAAACTGAAAACAGGTCACACCATTATTCAAATGGATGAGATGTTAAAAAAAATATAATATCTGTAGTCCTGCAACCCATGAAGGTTTTCGGGTTCAGTAGGCTGGTATTTATAAGGGTGATAAATACTAGTAGACATGTTGAGGAGTTTTTTTTTCAGACTCTAGGGTTATCTACTTAAATATATTTATAGACCAAACTGTGTCTACGTGTCTGTTTTGAGACAATAAATAATAAAAAATCGCTTGTCTAAGGTCTTCCAATTGGAATGGGAGACTTCATAGACGGTAGACATATTGCACGAAAATTCCTCAGTACAGTGGAGCGTCGAAGTAATGTTGACAGGGGTGATTCGGATAACCGAAAATTCGGATAATCGAAATTCACAAAAAATAAATAAATTCCAATTTTTCTTTTGATGAAAGAACAACTAGTTTTCTGTTTGTTGACATGCTCCAATTTTAAAACAAAAATTGATCACAAATGCGATGTACACCTCAGAAAGAATAAAACTGAAGATGAGCAGCCTATTACCAGCCAAATGAATAGGAAGGGATTCGGAGAAACAGATGAAATTACCTAATTAGGTTTACAGTTCTTAGTAAAAAAATACTATTGAAGTCTAAGTTAATTGTTTTGCTGTTTCCGAGAAATAATTAGGCCCCCTTAATGACGGTCATGGAAAAAATCAATTTATTTTTCGTAAAACTGTAATTAATATAACAGTAATTTAACAATACAAATAATTAGTGGATGATCTAATCAAGTTAATTAAAATTACATTTGAAAAAAAATACAGTTCCGTTAATTGAACGTTCGGATAATCGACGCTCCACTGTATAAACATCACTGTAACGTAAGACGAGACACACACCAGCTTGTCTCCATCTCCCGAGTAAGCAGTATTCAATTGTTTTCCATTTTTGTTTTAAATATGGCGAAATCAAAAAGTGTTAAAACTAATAAAGGCCTTTCCAGGAAGTGGTTATCTCTGGAAATGAAGAGCCTGGAATACAAAAACATTAAAAAAGAAAGAAAGAGGTATTTGAATCACTGGCTATTAAGTAGTAAATTACAGCAGTGATACAAAAAAACACCACAATTTAAAAACATCCTTTAACTGGAGCGTAAAAAAAATAGAATACATCGAGCCACGTCTCTCAAAAAGTTCAGTCTATTTAAATGCTCTCCATGGTGGACTGGCGAAGGCTAGACAAGAAATTCAAATAGTAATGTGGACGCTAGACGAGACCAATAAGGGTTTCTTTAGACCGTCTACTAGACAGTCTATAGAAAAAACGAGTAATGTCTCTAATAGTATGCACGAGACTTTTGTAACTTAACTCTTTCTGAGCTAACGTTGTGTAGCGAGGCAAGATAACCCTTAAGCTCCGAGTTCTTCAATTAATAGACCCATTTTACGGAGGATGGGTGAACTCTAGGAGAGTCTGCAGATTTTACAGGGTCAATTTACGGCTGTTAACAGAAAAATACTTTAATTGCCACTGGCGTTCTCGAACCCATTTTGGTACATTGCATTCTAACCTATCCCGGACTTTAATTAAATTAAGTTGAAAAATAAATAATATTTTGTTTTTTAAATAATATAGGGACTTAAATGAAAATAGGTATTTTATTTTTGAATATTATTTTATAAAAATACTGCGATGAGTTTTTTAAATAAGTATATAATTTAACTTAGGTCAAATACTTGTTAACTCGGTAAGTTTGTTGGTTACATCAAGTTGCTACAATGTTGTTGACGTATGAAACATCAATCGCCTGGAGCGTTGTAAATTAGGACACGCTTCGTGAACATAATTACATCGTTAAAGTTTGAAGTTAATCATAATTGAAGTGTTATTTTGAGGCTTTCGGTTGCTTATTTAATATAATGTACCTTTAAAATCGAGTTAGAAAAAAAAATAACCACTACCTTAAAAGGTTTGGTTTAAGTTTCAAAATCTATACAATTCAGAAATTAAAAAAATAAATGAAAAAACAATCTTTTTTTCCTGTTTCCATTTTTTATTATTATGGGACCTAAGTCTTAGGACTTTGTTACTGAGAAATCGACATTGACATCCGTCATTAAACTGCTATTTATATACGTACACATACGCGAGTATATATAGGACTCTTCTGGGGCTGACCCAGCCACTATAATGTGTGGACCCAAAAAGGGGTGGGAATCTGGCGGCTGAGGGTGAACGAGGACAAATCACTTTCCTGCACACCGTTGTCCACAAAACAGTACAGTCTCTACAACGTACTGTATCCAAGACCCTTCATGGGTTGTTTTTATTAACTAACTACCTTATGAGATCATTTTAATTGTTTTCCACGTGATATAATGAAACAAACATCCCTTAATAATTTCTTGAATTTCGTATCTTTTAATCTAAAGAACCTTGTAAACTAATTATATTATTAATATTAATTTTTAATAACAGTTTTTTCTTTTTAATTATTTCAGACTATCATCATTAATCATTTGGTTTGTTCATTTAACGTCACTTTATGCTGCTATGGCTAATCGGACGATGCTACAGTGGGAACTCTAAATTTTGCCTATCCAGGTTTTATTAGGATAGGGATTTTTAACGAGTACCTGACATCGTACAGGCTCGTGACCCCCGTTTAACGTCCCTTCCGAAGGACGGCGTAACTAAGGATTTTTTACTCCCTTTAAAAATCCTAGGACCACCTGCCGGGCTACGAACCCGCGATCTTGGGTTTAGTAGTTTGTTACCCTAACCACTAGACCACAGGTCGCCCCATCATTAATCATTGTTTTAAAAACAAAAAAGTAGGATTCTCAATTTTTTTCGTAGACTGTCTTTATTTGGAGGGTATATTTTAAAATAAAATTTAAACAATGATTCCAATAAATTGCTGGGGCTGTTCGACTCATTTGAGTAGGAAGTTGGGCCGGCCGAGAAGCTAACTGGACACTGATAAGTAGAAAGGCAAAGTCGGAATGGTTAACAACTTAAAACTTGGAAATGGAGTCAATAGATTCAGTTTAGAGGCCAAACAGAGAACTAGGTCGGATGACAGTGGAGCTTAAGAGGGTTTAAGTTCCTGAGGCCTTAGTGAGCTGAGACTTCGATACATTGTTTTCAAGCTACGGTGCAAAGTTGTCGAAGTCTGGCAACGATTACGACAGACGTTGTAGTGGACCAGCAAGGTGAGGAAATTTCGGACGAACCATTAGTATCCATCAGACTGCGATAAATGAGGGGTTGTGGTCTAATCATTTGAATTCAGTAATAATTTAACAAAGCTATTTAGTCTTAGTGGTTCAGCGTGATCTTTAATAAACTCCCAGCACAACCGTTATCCTAGAAGCAGTACCGTCTCTACCATGTACTGAATCCAAGACTATAACTGTGCAGGTAAAATTTAATTACTTAATGATTACTGAACTATACCAGAACATAATTTGCTTGTTTTGTTATAATTATATATAGCAAGCACTGTGTAATAAGACTTCATAACTACACCATTGAAGAGCATTAATTTAAAAAAAATGTCCAATATTTATATGATAATATAAATTACTTCTTGAGGTGGTGGACCGGTTTGGTTACTTTATACGAAGACATTTTTTTACTTTTACCATAGAACAGCAAAATTGTGAGAATTAATGCACTTATTTATGTTTTTTTTTTTCGGTTAGCCTTGGAGATCTATGAAGATTTTTGACAGGATCATTCACTTGCAAACACCATGTGTAGCTGGAGGGAGCACGACGTACAAATAGTATCAAGGACATCTAAAAATTAGCCTTGATCCAACTTGTAAGTTGTGAGTTGCCTCCGAAAGGCTGGCGGGACTCACAAATCACAACCTATGGGGTTGTAAGTAAATTTTTATTTATATATATATATTTTAATACAATAGTGGAAAAATTCCAACTAAAAACTTTAAGTCTCTAAAACTAAAACAGGAAATTAAAAATACCTGTCCAATATTTCGCCTATTCAGGCATCCTCGGAGTAACCTTCGCTATGATTCAGTAGTTGCATTTGAGCCTTGGAGGTGGTGGGATGTTTTTTTTTTGGGTGCATTATTCATCTTTTGGTTTGCTATTATTCTCTTTCTACCCTGAGGATGCCTGAATTGGCGAAATATTGGACAGGTATTTTTAATTTCCTGTTTTAGTTTAGAGACTTGAGGTTCTTAGTTGTAATTTTTCCACTAATGTATTAACATTTATTTGATGTCTCTGTTGACCGTTCCCTTTTTCATTTTATATATATATATATATATATATATATATATATATATATATATATATATATATATATATACATATATATACATATATATATATATATATATATATTTATATATACACATATATTTATTTATTTATTTTTGAAGAGAAAAGATTTGGCAGGACCGGGATTCGAACCCGTCATTATTTGCGGGTTTCCCACGCATTCGTCGTGATACTCTGCCACTTAAACTATACTGGGACGTACCTCGGCCAGACAAATCCCTTCTTTTCACCGATCCCATATCCCCGAGTTCTCTCCGTGTTTATAATAAAATAAATTATAAATAATATAATGGCGAAAGTCAACAAGATCCTAATTAAAGTAATGTTCAATGAACATTCTTCCCATTGTATACATCGCAAATTGCGAGAACACGGGGATATGAGATTGGTGAAAGGATTTGTCTGACCGAGGTACGTGCCAGTATAGCTCAAGTGGCAGAGTACCATGACGGATGCGTGGGAGACCCGGGTTCGAATTCCGGTCCTGGACAGATCTTATCTCTACAAAATTAAAAAATATTATAAAATTATAATAGTAATAAAAAATAAAATAAAATAAAGTACACACACACACACGCACATGCACGCACGCACACGCACACACACACATATATATATATATATATATAGTTTGCCAACTATACTTATTGATTGTATATATAATATAATATAAGTTTTTCCGAATCTCGAGATTCGGTGAAACAAGGAAGTTACATTTTTGAATCTTAAGAACTACAAATCATATATATTAAACGCATATTCTTTTTTTTGTTTTTTTGAGTTTACTTAAGTCATTGAAAAAAGTACTTTATCATCTTTGTCTTGTGTGTGCATGGCTTTTATGTGGCCTTTTTGCCTCTCTACTTTATACCGAATCACGGTAGGAGGAATCACGGTTAAAAAAAGTCGGTGAGTTTGAGCTGATTTATACGGCACATGATATCAATCGATCATGGGAGACTAAACCAAAATCCATGTATATGAGACCGTAGGAGGGTATGTAAAACAAATGAGAGAGGAAGCAGAAAAATTCAAAATGACAGACAAAGACTACCTAGATAGAGTACAATACGGGGAAAACATTAACAGAAGTTAAGAGTTCCTGTCGAAAATAAAGAAAAAACGAAAGGGTACTGCTTTGTCGGAAGAAAGGAAGCAAAGCAGAAATGATGAGAAAATACTGGGAGAAAAGAAAGACGAAAATGAGAAAAGAAAAATAATGATATTCCCGTGGTCTAAAAAGGCTGATTCGTGAAAAAAAGTCCTGTCAACTTCGATACTTTATATGTTGCTTTCAATTTAATTGCTACAAATTGCTCTGGTAGCATCACTGAATAAATTATTGAACATTATTGTGCTTTTCCTGGATATTTTTATGACTAAAGTAATATGAGGTTGTAAAACATGAGGTGAAAAAAATAAACGTTGGACTACTATTTAACTTTGTAAACTTCATGTTTCCACTTGAAACACACTAAAAGTTCTTGATATTAAAAGTTGAGAAAGGGTTCTCTCGTAGTTTCAAAACAAGTTTTGTTAAGCTTAGCAAACAAGAAACTGAGACGAAATGAAAAATAAACAGGAAAACTATCCGGTATCAATTAACCAGAAAGTCTAGACAATTCCTTTCAAACTACTAAATTATAAGAAAACTTTAAGAAATAGGAAAAAAAAATTTTAATAAACAAACCCTATAGAAAAAAAAAGGGTGTTGGTGGAATCAGAACAGCGCATTAAGAGAAACTATTTTTGCGAAGGAAGCAGTACAGCTTTAACTAACAATCAAATGAAGTAAATATACGACTTATATATAGAGGAGAAAATTCCTCTTTGAGAAAGTCAGAATAACTTCTCAAGTAGAAAGAATTTATTATATATATATTCGAAAACTTTTCGACATATGAGCCGTTCACTGCACAAATTGACACACTCCAATTTTTGAAAAATCTTAAATCTAAGTGTAATAGCACTTGGTATAGTCATAACTTTCTATATTAATAAAAAAATTTCCCAAACAATAAAGGTTAACACCATTAAACGACAAAATTGTTTGGCCACTTAATAATAAATCATTTTTTTTCAGAGCTCATTTTGATTAACTCCGTACTCTAATGAAAATCGTTGCAATGATACCATTTAAATGCCCTAGGAAGCGCTAAATGATGAATTTTACCAAGTTGAAGATCCAAACCACACCAATTTAAATGTGTCTATAATGAAGAAACAAAATTTAATGCAATCTAAGGAAATCAGATAGGCCACAGGCAGATTGATGGATGTTGGATCTGCTGAAATTCATTCCTCCTGTTAAGCAGATTACTTTAAAAACTTGCGAAGAAATCGAAATGACGAGCCCTCACATAAAGCTGATGGAGAATACATCATTTATTGTACTGAACAGTTAATCACAAATAATAATATATTATAACAAAACTGTTAATATTATTTTTATGGAAAATTTGTAATAAAATATCTAATAAATAACCTCAAAGATAAAACACCATAAGATAAGAAAACCTTTATAATTAAACATATAACAATAATTAACTTTTTCTGTGATAATAAGCTTAAAAATTTGAACACTGAATTTTAATTTATTACTTTTTTCACTTGCCAAATCGATTAACTCCAACGGTCACATAAAGATTGTAACATTTCTGACGATAACTTTTTGGCTAGTCTTTCTTGTTAATTTCAAATTATTTTAGATGAATGCTACATCTTTATTTATGGAATTTTAAAAAAACAATGCACACTATTTTCTCGCACTCCCCCTTTTGTTTTATACAGTTAATCAACTTGTGCATTGAACGACTCATATATTGCAAATGTTCATCAGTGCTTAAATAGTAAATGGCGTCGGAGATATTTTTCCTTATAATTGATACAGTCAAGTAATAATTGTCTAAGTATGACTTAATAGTTTATCAGTGATATGGAGGGGAAGTTAAAGCGAATACTTTGATTTTATATCTTACCACTCTTTTTCGCCTATGCTGGAAAATCGATTCCATTAACATTATACCTCGAATATTTCTAGTAAAATGACTTTTATCCATCGCTTTATTTAAGCCTATCAAACAGGTATTCCAAGCTCGTTCAAGAAGCTCTTCTCAATATTTACCGTTCAATTTTAATAATGAAGTTCAATTATCGTTACATCTCTTGAATTAATTATGGTGCAGTGAGTTTCGAGAGCTTAACTCTCTCTCAGGATAAGTTATCTTGTGACCAGGTTGCGGGGTTTTCGGTCCAAGGTCCAAATTGATTTAAATAAACTATTGTCCAAAAAAAATTGTTGTATTCTTATATTATACATCAACGATAACATAATGCCAACACCAACGACATAACCATAATATATATCGTAACACCACCAACTAAAAATCATAGATACATAATTAATAAAAACAAAGATTATATACACTTTTATTTACAAATATTAATAGGATGCTTACCGCTGAGCCGCAAAGATACGATAAGGTAAAAACAATTAAATTTGGCAATTACTTGGCCATATAACCAACTTATACACATCCGTATGGAATGACGGTCCTCAGTTAAGTGAGGTCAGATAGGTAGAGACACCTGACAGACGAATTTAGCAAACAAAAGAATACTCGTTACAATCTCAACCATTAAGTACTTATTATAGGTAATTTTGATTAATGCATTAATACGATAGAGAGTGGCTTAGTTCAGAGGTTCAGTGTTGAGTAGCTATGCATAAGGTTCTGCTGTATTCAAATCCATCTGTTCCAGATGAATTCTTTAATTTTTTAACATTCACTGATGGATCCTTCAGAATCTGGAGACTCTCCATGGGTGACCCCAGCCTTATAATGTCGATAGCTGCTATTTTGGCTTCACTGTCCAAACAATGATCTATAGGAAAGTAAGATCCTTTGATCAGAATAATAATTAAATAATAAAATGGGATGCCACTCTGAGATCGTTACCACTGAGGTACAGTTATACTTTATCATTAACGAGACATATGCTTCTCTTTTCTAAACCTTGACGTGGTTGACTAATTAGGAGTTTTTTAGTAAATAAAGAATTCAATATTTATTTTGCTTAAGACTAGATTGAATAGAAGTTTAAAGAAGACTTAGAACTGAGACATGTTTTTGAAGCCTGGACCATAAACAAGAAGGATTCACAATTGGTGGACAGATTATAAAGACGTATCGTAGGCCCTGTCCAAAAATATAGTGTTGTATGGAATAGATAAGTTCACGGATACAACTAGTAATTTTAAATAAACAAATTAGAAGCTGTGAAGGTCATATATGCCGTAATTATCTCATACGAATTATGAGGGAATATGACCTGAATGAGAGTAAAGCGAAACACAATCAGTTAACCCATATCTGAAAATTCGAACAACCAATTTAATCATATTGTTGGAGGCAACAGTATTTGATTAACTAGTTGTTGTTCCCAAAGAGAAATAAAGTGATTGACCAGGGAAGCAATATAGTGGTGTTATCCCCAATAGGGTAATTAAATTCTCCCTTTGTGTTCTCATTACGACCTAATTTTATAAAATGAATTGTATCTCACCGAAGATATCATTTAGTTATGGTCTAAGTAACGAGCTTTGACTTCATTAATTAAGCTTCAGAGTGGACATTTCCGAAATATACTATTATAAACAGGTGGAATTTATTAAATAATGATATAGCTTAAAATAACTAAAACATATAATCTCACATTGTACGAAGCGTGTCCAATAAATACCCAAACCGATACAATGTGACCGCTCGTATGATGTAGGTGTTTTAGCTGTCTGTCGAAATGGAAAATGATGAAACCACGGAGCTAATAGTCAATATAAAGTTTTCGTTAAAGCTTATGAAAAGCAAGGAGCGGATAGAAAAAAAATAATAAGCACCTAACATCAAAATCAAGAAAAGCTGATAGAAAATCAAGGCCATGCTGTTTTGTGTTTTTAATGTGAAAGGTGTATTAACCATGAATTTGTTCTTGAAGGGCAATCAGTCACCTCCAGAATTTTTCTACTTTCCAGTATGCAAAATAGTGAAAAGAGGACACCACTGAGAGAATACGGAAAAAATAAAAATAGATAACAAATTAATAATGTGCTAAAGCGGGAAACTAAAAAGTGGAGCTGCCGAGGACTTCCATGCGTTTATGAATTTAGTTCGCGCATTTATTGGACAAATAATGTACGTGTTTTATGCCTTTCTATCAGTTATATATCGCTGTTAAATGTGATGGATTATATGCTTAATAAAAATAACTGAAGAAAAACATCCGTAAAACTCGTGTACCAAGACCACCAATGATGGTGTGAGCTTTGGAGTTAATTTTTGGTAAAGAAAGTTAAGCTTAGGGTTGATCTGACCGAGACCACATTTAACGGCCAGATTTCTCTAAACTATAAGAGTGTCCGTACTCATAAAAAGTATCCATTTTAAAGAGAGTAGGTGAGACCCACGAGGACCTCGAAATTACCCGTTAGGTCGAGTCACTGAGTTGAAATAAATAAATAATATATCTCCCATTGTCTTTCTCCATAGTGGGATCTAAAGATTATTAGAACTGTTCGGTAACACAGTGAGCTACTTCCTTTCTAGCTATGAAAACAATAAGAGTTCTAAAACTAAAGTTTATTTAAAGTACCATAATGATATCACTCTATTGTTTGTTCGTTTCGTTTAGTGGGAGTCCTAAATTTTGCCGACCTATGTTTAATTAGGTTAGGGTTCTTTAACGAGTACCTGACATCACACAGGCTCGTGACCGCTGTTCTAGGTACCTTCCGAAGTACGGCATAACCAAGGATTTTTTACTCCAAATAAAAAATCCTAGGGCCACCAGCTGACGAGCTACGGCCAGGGCCAGCAATCTTGGGCTTAGTAGTCTGTTATGCTAACCACTAGAGACTGAAACGACAAGAAACATCACGGCGTTTCAGGCTACTTCAACATTTAATAGACAAACGCTCTAAGCTCTCAATTAATTACAAAAGACTTATATACATGACAATCATTAGAACCATCTGGACTTACGGAGTAAAGCTTTGGGCCTCCACAAAACCATCAAATTCCTCCCGTATTCAACCCTTCCAATACTCTGTAAAATCCTCAACGCTCCTTGCTTTGTTACGAACAAAATAAACCATAATGACCTTAATGTCCCATTTGTTGCTGATTTGGCCCGAATCCGATATCGATCTTTTCATGACAAACTTCATTCTCAGTCAAACCCACTAGTTTCAAACGTCTCTACTTCTCATTCATGCTAATATGTGACAATCATTCTATTTACTTGTATATAATTACTGTATTAGTATAATACAGTTGTAAATTTAATTAAATAAATTATAAAAACTAAAAATATATTTGTTGTTTGCTCATTTAACGTCACTTCATCCTGCTGTGGCTAATCGGACGATGCTACAGTGGGAGCTATAAATTTTGTCGACCTATGTTTAATAAAGATAGGTTTCTTTAACGAGTACCTGGCATCACACAGGCTCGGGACCCCCGTTTAACCCCCCCCCCTTACGAAGGAAGGCAAAACCATGGGTTTTTTACTTCCTATGAAAAATCCTAGGGCCACTTGGCGGGCTACAAACCCGCGAGCTAAGGCTTAGTAGTTTGTTATGCTAACCACTAGACCTCGATATTCCTCTATGTTTATACTCCCTTTTATATAGTAACTGTTACTTTCGAGGAAGGTAGTTTCTGATCCATTTGGTATTGAAAAGAAACTGATAACCGGAGCTGCATTGAATCCTAGCAACGATTAGGGGTTTGGTGGTTGAGCCAAACACCTCACGGGCCTGGCAGATCATTGGGATTAACCTTAATGTCTGCCCGGTCATTAATATCTGTCGGTTCCTCCTTCTAGGGCCAGGTATATAACAAATATTCTAGTCCAGGGTACAGGACTACTTTTCTAAATTATTAAAACTGGTCTATGGCCTTCTAAATGGCTTTATTTTTAGTACCAGTGATTCTCAAATGTCAATTCTATAAAATCTAGAAACCCTAGAAGGCAGATAATATATCAATATAATGGGGGAATTGGTCGTCTGTTCTCCAAGGAAGTTATATAGTAAAACAACTGTGTGAATTAAAACAATTATATTCAAAACATTTACCATAAATTTATATACATTTTTCCCAATGTGTTATCAAATTTAAACCCCATAATTGAAAAATCCAGGGTTTTGTAATGAAATAAAGTCAGAAAATGCGTTTTTGACAAGAGCACCGTTTATTTGAATTTTACGCATAATGAAGTTGTCCAAATTCCTAAACAGATAAAAAATATAGGTGGGTGTAGGAGGACTTCGTATCCCAGATTGTTTAGTTTCTTCACTCTTTGTAGTGTAACATGAAGTCTGGCGTTGGTAACGTGTAAGAGTATATGTACATTATGATTAACCAAAGCAGGTTTTTTTAATTAGTTTTTGTTGCTGTCTGTCAATGTCCCTGCAGTACGATTTGGTTGGGATGGTTTCACTTATAGGTAGAAAGGAATTCCTACCATTGACCGTGTACAGAAACCAATATTTTTTAATGCAAATTTGGTATTGTCATGTGTTCCAATTCTTTCCTCAGTATTTACCCCTTCCTGAACGCCGAGTTAATATTTCTAGCAGCTTGGGCTTCCGAATATCAAAGTTTAAACTCATACAAAATTCATATGAAAATCGCGTGTTTACTTGGTCGTATTCGATGGCATATAAAACATTGTTCGTTAAATTATATTTGTAGTAAATATTATTAAAAAATAGAGGATTAATAACAGTTCGTTACAATCTTTAAACATAAACATAGTGAACAACAGAAGCCCACTAATTCGACTTTGAAATATAGAAATATTTAAAAGAATATTTAGTATGAAAAAGGGTAAACAACTCTTTGGTTTTCAGTTGAATAATAATGTGATTTCATAAGGAAATCGATTATGGGCAAACGATTAGTATCGAAGCAACAAGAGATCTATTTTTTAAACACACCTAAACTCGGAAACTACATAACAATAAAATTCATCTATACTAATTTAAAGAAGAACTATAAGAATATTTTTACTATATTGCTCATTTCTTGATTTATCCAAGCTCGTGTATCTCTAATTTTGTGAATAAAATGTGTTTTTAAAAATGTATTGATTGAAATTGAACTAACCAGTGGTAGTACTCAAATAAAAAGTCCAACTTAAAAAGTCACGAGGCCATCTTTTTTTCAGACGCCTCGGAGGATTATCAGGAATTGAAGAGGTTGCTAGGTTTGAAACTAGTGGGTTTTAAAATGTTGGAGCTGTACAAAGATTATTTTATCCAAGTTTGCCATGCAAAAGCAGCAGAGGGCACACACCACGGCCTCTATAGCTCATTAAATAAAACAATAGATTACCATAGACATTTTAAAGCAACAAAAAAAATGAGTGTAGTTATGAAGTGTAGAGGGGAACTTCTGAATCTAAATTACAAACCATTTGAAATTGATTCGCAAAATATACAGCTATGCTCACTGTGTAATCTGAAAGAAATTGAAAACAGTTTTCACTTCCTGGCAGTGTGTCCCGTCTTAAAATTGTATAGAAAAAAATTCTTAAAATATGAGCTGATATCAAAACAAAAATTAATAGATATTCTGAATGGAGAGAATTTTATAGGTTTATATAATTTTGTAAGTAATGCAGGTCGTTATAGACATTTTTTAATTTCAGAATTTAATTATTAATGTCAAAAAGAAATTTGATTTATTTTTTGGTTTTCTCTTGTTGTTTAGTAGTTTAATCAAACTCCCGGCAGACGGTATAAGTACCATGCTGAGGTTGCTAATGTGAAAAATAAAATTAAAAAAAGAACAGTTGTAAATAATTTAATAAAGAGCATTTTATATCTATCTATATCTATCTATCTATCTAGTGGGTTTTAGTGGAAATGAAGTTTGTCATGAAAAGATTGATATCAGATTCGGGCCAAATCAGCAGCAAATGGGACATTAAAGTCATTATGAATTACTTTGATCGTAACAAAGTAAGGAGAATTGAGGATTTTACGAAGGATTTTAGATTGTAAGGATTAAACACGAGAGGAATTCGATTTCGTTTCAGTCTAGTATCAGGTTTCCAAGTTAAGCGTTTGTCAAGGTGTAGTCCTAAGTACCGGACCTGTTCCACAGGTATCATTGGGATGTTATTAAACGATGTAGGAGGACAAGAAGTCGTTGGTTTTCGACGGAGGCCAAAGGTGATTTGATGGGATTTATATTAATCCTCCAGTTTTGACACCATTTTTCAAGGTCAGTGATATGGGATTGAAGGATGCTATACCTGGATCGGTGTTGACTGATAATAGACATGTGTCGTCCGCACACGTGGTAAGGGTAGTATTAGAATGAGTTGGGATGTCAGCTCTATAAACTGTGTAGAGGATTGGACCGAAGATACTGCCTTGAGGAACACCCGGAGATAGAGGAAAGAGGGATGAGTAGACAGCATTATGATTTACTGTGAATGACCTGTTGGAGGGATAGGATTGGATAATGAGAAAGTGTGTAAGTTTAATGTAAGTAGAAAGGTGGGAATTTACGGAGTTTGTAAAGCAACCCGGGGGAATAAAATGTAAACATCTATTTTGGATTTAAAATTTTCTAGTAAATTTTATGAACGATGTTTCCACATTATAACTAAATTATCGCTTATTATAACTAAATTATTACTTATTATACTTATACGAGGTGTATATATTAAATAATATCACTGAATGGTCATAAAAATATTGATTAATCAGTCAAACTGTGTTTTAATTAATTTACAAAGGTCGGAAGATTAAAAGAGACTGAGATGGACTTTGCGAATCGATGAAAAATATATTTAACAAGGTTTAATTAAATAAGAGTACTAATCATCAGTGATGAAAACTGGAGTATGATGCATACTCAAATTAATTGAATTTTTTGCAGTAATTTTATTAATTGGTGGATTAATTTAGGACATTGGTAGTAAATTCCTGTTTTACAATAAAAAGAAAGATATATCTTGATGAAGAATTTAATTTACTGATAATGAATAAATATTATAGCGGGAGGGTCATTTAAATTTTGTTTTCTTTAAGTACTTTATTAAAAATTTTAGATAACTTTACGACTAATGAGAGAGGATGATGCTCCAGAAAAAAAAAAAATGTTTAGATTATTAGATTATTAGATTAGGATAGTAAAAGGAAGCAGCCAAGTATAAAAAGAAAAGTTAAACAGACAAATTTTCAAACCTTAAAAGATAAAAATAAACCTAATGAAGGATAGAATTGGTCAGGGTGTGCAATCAATGATACCACAAAAATAAGAATAACTAATTTTCTAATAGTGCCAACGTTGGTACTGCAATGTTTTTATAATTATTTCTGTTTTATTTCTAACCCCTGAAGATGGCCTACACCGTAGGACGAAACGTTGGCACTATTAAAAAATAAGTTATTCTTATTTTTGTGTTATCATTGACTGCACCCTCTGACCAATTCTATCCCTCATTAGAATCAAACAGTCAACTATTTTTCTCTCTCAAAAAATAAACCTATTTCTACTGATTATTGCACAACATAAGATAGTATAGAATAGAAAAGTAACTTTCTGGGATTCAGTGACCAGACTCTGTTATTCTATGACCAGGTCCTTTAAGAATAACAAACTTGAACCGTAAAAGAAACTTAGTAAATATCTGGCCAAAAGTCTACGTAATACAAATCATAAAATATTTATAAACTCCCAAAAAAGTAAATAAAAAAAAGTACGAATTATAACCAAATACTAAGCAATTAAAGAGAATAAATAAATTAATAACAATTAAATAGATGAGCATGGATGAAACAATTTCTTTACATAATGTATATTTTCTTATTTAAAAAAAACAATAAAAAAATAAATGAAAAAAAAACGACTTAACATCAAAGTCCATTATTCAATACTGATTCATTTCAGCAACTGACTTAAATGCTTTTAGAGCATCTTTTTGGGAAGTTAGGAGATCTAGGAAAGCAAGGATTTAAATGTGGATAGTGGACAAGCATGGCGGATGATAGGAGGGATTGAGTTCCACACTGTGGTGGAGCGGGCGCAAATGTTTTGGTTCTGTGAGAACGAGTATAGAGACCGGAAAGGCGAGATTTCCTTTCATGGTGCTGTTCTGAGAATTTGAATTGGAGGAGGCAGTAGATATAGGATCGGTGTTGATATAGAGAGTTGATATAGAGAGTTGATACAATATTTCATCGAGGAAATATTGTATACGAATGAGAAGAAAGAGGCACTTCAATTCATAATATGGTGCTTAAAATACTAAGGCTCAAGCTTGAATAATTTATTTAAAGATGAAATCCATTCTACTTTTTTAAATTTGTGAATATACAAGAATTCAAGGCCATCGCTTATTTAAACAAATATACAGTAGAGCGTAAATTATCCGAATTTAAGTTATCAGTAAGTTAATGACCAATGAAATTTCCTTCGTAGGAAAAAAGAATATACTTCACAATTCGCTTCTGCGGGAATATCAAATTATAAAAAGGAATAAGCAGATAAAAAAAAATTGAAAAACATTGGAGCAGATCTACAGTAAATTATATTCAGCAATAACAAGAAAAGGGGGAGAATCGGTGGTTCAATTTTATATTATAATGATACGATCGATGCCTGGCTGTTATGTCATCATATGGCACAATTGTTAATAATTCTCTCTCTCTCATTTTTCTCTTCAATGATTTCATTCCCTAATGATCTGGTTAGGATTTTATTAATGAGATCAAAGTATAGTTACGATATCGAATGTACGACTTTCCCGGAGTAAATTATATCCAATTACTACTAGGTTAACTTTTTTTTTTTTAATGGAAAAAAGTTCGGTATCAGATATTAGGTAGTTACCTAACACTCTAGTAGAGGCACCCCGATAATATTAAAGAAATTGAACTTGTAGTTTAGTTCTTATTTTGTAATATATTAAATTTTTTTAAAAAGTTATTTAATGAAATTTACAACTGTATAACAGAATACAGTTGTGAATATAATGTCATTAAGCAAATATAATGAATGTATACATTGACATGAAAAAACAAGTAGAGAAACTAAGCAGTAGTAGTACTCAAATAGATAGTTCAACTTAGAAGGTCACGAGGCCATCTTCTTTTAAGACGCCTCGGAGGATTATCAGGAATTGAAGAGGTTGCGAAAGAGGATTTTTTAAATGGAATGAAAAATCCTTCGGTAGGGACGTAAAATAGGGGCCAAAAAAGACATACTTTTTATAGCTGTTACATGTTATCTCAGTGGTTATAATTATATACCTGTTTTAGTGGCGACTTGTGGTCTTGTGGTTAGCACAACAAACGAATAAGCCTTAGCTCGCGGGTTTGTAGTCCGGCAGGTGGCCCTAGGATTTTTCCTTCATAAGGGGGGGGGGGTTAACCGGGCTTCCGAGCCTGTTTGATGTCAGGTACTCGTTAAAGAACCCTATTCTTATTAAACATAGGTCGACAAAATTTAGAGCTCCCACTGTAGCGTCCTCCGATTACCCACCCATAGCAGGATGAAGTGACGTTAAATGAACAAGCAACAAATATATTTTTATTTTTTATAATTAATTCAATTATATTTACAACTAAATTATACTAATACAACAAGTAAATAGAATGATTGTCACATATTAGCATGAAAGAGAAGTAGAGAGGTTTGACTTAGAATGAAGTTTGTCATGAAAAGATTGATATCGGATTCGGGCCAAATCAGCAACAAATGGGACCTTAAGGTCATTATGGTTTATTTTGTTCGTTACAAAGCAAGCAGCGTTGAGGATTTTAGGAAGGATTTTGGATTGTAAGGATTGAATACGAGGGGAATTCGATGGTTTAGCGGAGCCCCAAAGCTTTACTCCGTAAGTCCAGATGGGTCTAATGGTTGTCTGGTATTGAGTATTTTGTAAATAATTGAGAGCTTAGAGTGTTTGTCTAGTCAATGTTGATGTAGCCTGAGTCTAGTATGAGGCTTCCAAGTTAATCTTTTTTCAAGGTGTTGTCCTAAGTACCGGACATGTTCTACAGGAATCAGTGGGATGTTATTAAACGATACACACAGGAAGTCATTGCTTTACGACGGAGGATAAAATGATTTGATGAGATTTAATATAAATATTAAATTAACTTTAATATATTTGACCATCTGAGGATCGAATCGCTTAGATTTATTTAGATTTTTTCTTTTGCTATAATATTTTCATTCTGACCATTTGTGATTCCGCCGAGATTTACAGAGCTGGGCATAGGTAATGATTTGTAAGCACGCCTCGACCACAGATGAAAACCTCATTAATATAATTTCTTAATCTAAAATATAATTTAATTTTTAGTTTATTATTCTGTTATTGACAGTTTTTTTTTTACCTTATATACCCTTGACTATACCTTGTTTTCAACCCAGCCCTTTTCAGGTGTCCCTGAGGTCTAAAAGAGGGCCCGCGGGCAATAATATAGGTAGTTGCTTCTTACCTATTTGATTAGAGATTTTTTTTTTTCTAAATATTAAACATTATAGTCAATATGTTTGTTTTATTTCATGCTTTTGGGATAATTACAGAACCATTTCTTTCTTTTTTGAGCTAGAATAATATATATTACGTATACTTTATAACTATGTAAACTTGGATTGCTCAGCAGCTTGCTGGCCGAATGTATTTGATTAAAGTTGCTGGAGGAAGGCTCACCCACACTGGTATGCTGTGCGCTATTATGTATACCGCTCTTACCACAACCCCTGTTGGGAGCAGATACAAGATCCGGGCTCCGGAAGTGATTTACAGGGAATTTGCGGGCACAAAGTCTTCCTCCACCGGGGAATCAATGTGCTCCCTAACTTTACCGAAAGGATAGCAAGTTATAGCACATACAACAATAGGGAGCGAAACGGGCTCGAAAGGTATCTCATAAGAAAATTTATTGGTAATAAATCAGGAAACCATGTGTTAATTTAATCACAACATAGTGTTAACGATAAATTAGTATCAACAATTTATAACGTAAACTTATAACCATTAACTATAGTATTAACAAAAATACCTTTATACTTTCCAATTTTGTTCGTTTTTGTACAGTGTTTAGAATATTTTTTATTATACATATACGGTATATATGTATATACATATTTTTTTAATATTTTAGCAACTGGTTCGATACTGATTTTCCATAATTTTCAATTCTTTAAAAGTTGTTCCTGCTACTTAAATCAATAAAAGTGAGCAAAAACTCAAAAAGAGCCATTGGAAGATACATTTTCCAACGAATGTCAAATTTCCAGTATTTAGGAAGCTGTATTACAAGAATTTGGATGAGGAGGAGGAAATCAGAGCCAGGATAGTATCAGCAAATAAAGCATGTTTTGGGATATCAAAGCTCCTGAGAAGTAAGCTCCTTAGCCTAAAGTCCAAGCTGATGATATATAAAACCATCATTAGGCCAGTACATATGACATACCCTGGTGAAACCCTTACACTGTATAAATCCAGCGTGGAAAAGCTGAATAGATTCGAAAGGAGATTTCTTCGAAAAATATTCGGCCCAGTTCGAGAAAACGACCAACTCAGGATCAGAAGGAACAAGGAGCTGAGTGAGTTATATGGAGACCTAATGATATCGAGATTCATCAGGATTCAACGCATCAAGTGGCTGGGCCACGGATATAGGATGGACGAAGAAAGATTAGCTAAAAAGCTGTACAAAGGAAATCCGGATATAGTAAGATCTCGAGGAAGGCCCAAAGCAAGACGGAAGGATGCCGTCTGTGAAGATCTGAGGCAGAGGTCTCCATCACTCGAGCAGGCGATCGGGACGATTGGGGAAGAGCGGTTGAGCAGGCCAAGGACTTCTTTATGAGTCTGTCGCGCCAGTAATGTAAATGTTAAAAACTCAAAAAGAGCTATGAATTATAAATAGAATGTAATACGAAAAATCCCCCCAAAAAAACCTGATGATGGGTATGCCATAGGACATGATGATGCCTGATGATGGGTATGCCATAGGGCATGATGATGTCTGAATTGGAGAAACGTTGACTGGTAATTTTTACCAGCACTTTAAAGACTTTGTTTTAGTGATGTATCTATTTAGTTTTACTTAATTAGTTTTACTAACAAATCATCATCATTGCCTTTCCTCTCTACCGCTCATGCAGTGTGAGGTTTCCTTCGGTACAGCCCGGACCACACCATGAGATCCTCTAACATTTCTCTTCGTCTATTCCACTCTTTCTTCCCAGGTATGTCGGTATCTTCCTTTGGACCTGTTGTTTTCCATACTTATAACATGTCCGAACCATCTCAGACTGTTTTCCTCCATGACTTTTTTACTATCAAATTCTAAGATTTATAATAACATCATGTAATCTTTATATGATGTTATAATAAATCTTAGAATTTCTATTTAACATAATTGTACACTATAAATCGATTAAGACCCCTAATTAACCGCTGAATTAAAGAAGGATATCGATATTTTACATCGATGTACAGAAATGCTATTTAGATAAAAAATGATTACTAACCAGCTGATTTTTTTTTATTTCTTCTTTTTTGACCTCTTTATAGATACATATCGGAAGGAGGGGACTCTTTGAACAAACCATACATTTTGTAGGACAAATATTTTTTCAAATAATTTTGATAATTATCTTGAGATTTAACAAAAAAAACCTAGTTAGTAATAAATTTTTGAGAATCATCAAATCTACATATTTTATCCTTGCTACCTCTGTTAACTACCACAATCGAGAATTTTTGCAAAAGAAGTTGTTGGGCGTCTCATCGAAACGAAGCTATTCAGGAAGATTCAGCTTGATAGTAATCAAGTGCGAAAATGGACCATGGATCCTGGACTATATACCAAGTTTTTACATCAATTACCTATCCTAAACCAAACGCTATAGATCGAAAATCAAAAATACGATTTTATCATACATGTTACTTTCTACTTGTGTCAACGAAATATTTGTTAGTTCTTTAGGCCCTACCGGTATAGCCTTCTATAAAATGGTTTACATGATTGGGAAAAAATGAATTAGATGGACTTCTGACTTAGAAACAGAACAATCTGCTTCTAAATCCAAAAACTTGATTTATTGATGATAACACGAGTTACGGTGAAATTTTCTTTTTTTTTTAATGAGAGGGGTACGAAAGAGGATTATGTTAAGAGTTAATATGGTGTCAGCATCAAATGTTCGGGTTCGCTAAACCTTATTATTATGAATACAAATAATTTTAGCCCAGCTATATTTTTACAGTACTTTTCCCTGAATCTGGCATCAATAGCTCAAGTATCTTAAGTCCAAATATTAAGCACTGAGCCGACTGGTACACGCCCACGGGGTAGTACGTGGGTGGGAGTATCTGTTCAAAGTAATCTTGGGGATCGCTTAAATAATGATTAGAGGTATCACCATCCATAGCATAAATAATACTATATTAACATATAAGTCTTTTATAAATGTTATTTGAAATTTATTTTCAAGAAATAAAATAATATTCTTAACTAAAAGTATTATCGAAGCATCTGGACACTTTAATAAAAGAATGGTAGAAATGCTTGTCGGGAAAATTTGATATATTTTCACATTTAAAGCCCAGTTATAGTAGAAGCTGAAAAAGGGCTTTACCCTTTGATAAATGTAGTGGACGGTGAGATGGCGAGTTGAGTCTCTTAAAAGGAGAGTTATGGTGTAAGTGAAAGTGTAAATTAAATTTATATAACTTATCATCACCCATATAATCTTATTTATTAGTTTAAACCTGTACGGCTACAACACATGAAGGGTTTGGAGATCAGAACATGGTAGATATTGTACTGTTTCTAGAAGAACGGTTGTGCAGGGAGATGATTTGGCAGAGACAACGCTCAACCACTTTGTAAAGACTGGGTGAGCCCCAGAAGGATCTAAAGTCTAAAGTCCAGAAGGATCTATATGGACCTTAACATCTGATACTAATTAAATAAATTATCCGTCTCAGTGGAATCCGAACCCGTAACGTCAGAACAGCAACTTAGCGTTTTTAGTTCTTACGCTCTGAACTAGCTCACTCCCTGCTTTAATTTTAGGATGAAAACACTTATAACCGATTTTTATATATTTATGCAGGATCACAGTCAGAAACAAGGCGTGTCCAATAAATACGCGAACTAGGGTTATAAAAACTTAATTCTACAAAATTTCATCTACATTAAATTTGTCTCCTTCAAAATTTTCTCCATTCGTCGCACATTTTCAAATCTTATTTTCACTGTCCAAAGTATCCTTTGGTCCTGAGCAGATACATTTTAAATTACATTTTTTTACGTACGTACTGCGTTTTGGGTTTTAAAAGATAGGGGGACATTGCTTAAAGCTTCACAGCTACATGACCACGGTTTAAGATATTTTAAAGGAACTAAAAAATCACATCTTATGCTGTTCTTCAGAGGGCACGTAAAGTGGCCTCTGACCTTTGCGGTGCCAGGTATTCGTTAACGAGCCTATTATTCTATTTATAGCTGAGTAGACATTGAGTAGGACTCGTAGCATCGTCCAACTAACCATAGTAGCATAAAAAGGTGTTAAAAATTAGAAAAAATAAATAAAAACAGAAATGAACAAGAAACCTACAACTGTGACTGTTAAATTATCCCTCATGGGTTGAATCCATAGCTTCTTTAAACATCTCATTACAAGGGATGCACCTCCGATATGCCCTAGGTGTAATAAAAATCATTGTATCAGACATATATTTGAGGAATGCTACTCCTATAAAAAATACTAAATCAGCTGAAAATACCGCCAGATGTTAGAGAAGCTTTTGGAAAAAGCAAATCTGAAATCGACAAAGTGGTGAAATTCATTACAAACTGTAAATTAATAACCAATATTTGATCATCCATTGTCCCTGCTGTAGATGCATTTGTTGTTTTTTACGATTGTTTTATTTCCTTATTATAGATATATTATTTGTTAGTATGTGTGTGTATATAATTTTTTTTTTTTAAAGATAAATAATTATAAAAATAAAAATCTATAGGGGTCGGTGGCCCTAGGGTTTTACGCCTCTAAGCAACAACAAACAGACAAACAATAGCTTAGAGTAGTCTGCGAAATTATCCCTGCATTACCTTTTACTGTTGTTTTGATTAATTTTTTTTTGGGGGGGAGGCTGGCTCAGCAGGATAGATTTTCAGTTCCGGGATACGACATTTATCGTAAAGATCGTAACAGGGCAGGAGGGGGCGTCATGATGTTAGTTCGTTCCGACACTCAACACCACTTCATACAGGTACCAAAATTAGAATTTACCGAAGCAGTAGCCATTAACTAAATAATAAATAATAAACTAACTACAATCATATCGGTATATATACCTCCAAATAAATTAAATATTAAAGATATTGCTAAATTATTGCGGTTAAATAAAAAGATATTAATATACGGTGATCTGAATGCCAAAAGCTTACAGTGGAACTGCCACAGCACCAATAAAAATGGTAAACTCTTATTAAACTACATAGTAAACAATCAAATAGATTTACACAGCCCTTACGAACCAACCCACATTCCCAAGCAACGCGATTACAAAACAAGCATAATAGACCTTGCTCTTACCAAAAATATACATAACGTATCCCCACTCATCGCATTATCATGCCTAAACTCGGATCACAACCCCATGATTTTCTGTTTAGGGTCATCTTTATCCATTAACCCGAAAACAAGTAAATTTGCATTCAAACAGGCTGACTGGCAAAAATTTCGAAAAATAATAGATTCTAAAATAAACTACAACCCAATAATTAATAACTCTCATGAGATTGAATGCAACATTAATAATTTAAACCTACTAATCAAACAAGCCATGGCAGAAACTATCCCTCAACATTCTTAACAGTCTTACCGTAATTATAATTTACCGTCTCCTCTACTAGCACTCATAAAAATTAAAAATAGACTTAGGAGAAAATACCAACGTACCAAAAGCCCTCAAATTAAGACAGTTTTTTATAATTTTAACAACTTCGTTAGATCCCGTATCAATCAATGGAGAAATGATAACTGGGCAGCAACTTTAAAATCATGTAAACCTGGTGAAAATAAAATGTGGAAAATACATAAAATTCTGACCAAAAAAGCTACTAAAATTCCCAAACTGAAACAGAACAATAGTTATGTCTACACGGACAAAGACAAAGCCGATTTATTAGCCCGTAATTTCCAATACACGAACTCTACAACTTCGAATTTTGGCTCTAACCATCACAATCGAAAAATAAATAAATCTGTCCGAAACTATTTAAAAACGTCATTCGAAATTAATTTCCCCGCTATTTCACCCAAAGAAACAGGAAAGATTATAAAAAAATTAAAAACAAAGAAAGCCTCAGGAGACGATGGCATCCCTGTACAGGTTATAAAAAACCTAAGCAGGAAAACCATCTACCACATAACAAAAATATTCAATTCAATATTAAGGCTTAAATACTTTCCCGCCGCTTGGAAAATTTCCAAAACAATCGCCATCCCAAAACCTAATAAAAACCCAAATAATTTTACAAGTTACAGACCAATTAGCCTGCTAAATATTCTATCCAAAATCCTGGAACGCTTGCTTTTAAAACGAATTGTTAGGCATGTAAATCAGAACAAACTGATCAAAGATGAACAGTTCGGTTTTAGAGAACACCACTCCACTGTCGACCAACTAGCTCGTCTTACCGATTTCATTACACAAGGGTTCAACAATAAAAAACATACAGGCATGCTCATGTTAGATCTCGAAAAAGCTTTCGATACAGTTTGGCATTACGGTCTTATTTACAAATTAATATTGCACGACTTTCCTCCATACCTAATACATATCATATATTCCTTCCTTTCTAATAGACAATTCTATGTTCAAATAAACCATTCTAACTCCAAAGCACTTCCCCTACCCGCTGGACTTCCTCAAGGCTCATGCCTATCCCCAATCCTATTCAACCTGTTCATATCCGATCTCCCAAAACATACTAAAGTAGCCACATCGCTTTACGCAGACGACGCTGCTTTGTACACAGCATCATACCGAATCGATACAATAGTAAACCGATTACAACAATCTTTCAAAAAAATCCATAAATTCTGTCAAAAGTGGAAACTAAAAATCAATCCAATAAAATCGGCCGCCATAATCTTCACAAAGCGCAGACCTAACATAGACCAGCACATCATCTTAAACTCCGAACACATCCCCTGGCCTAAGTCCGTAACATACCTCGGTTTAATTCTAGATAAGTCCTTAACATTCACAGAGCACATCAACAGGAAAACCGAAAAAGCGAAAAAAATCATCTACAAAATGTTTCCCTATTTTAATAAAAAATCTAGGCTAAGCCCTAAAAACAAACTAATCCTTTACAAAACAGCAATCCGCCCATTGATAACCTATGCCTCACCTGTCTGGAGTTCAACCTGCGCCACAAATTATCGAAAGTTTGAAAGGGTACAAAACCTAAGCATGAGGATTATCAATAATTATCCCCGCTACACGAAAATATCGACTATGCTTAGAGATCTTGAACTCCCCACTATTAAACAATATGTTTCAGCCCAAACAAACACATACTTTAAAAAAACTCCAGCTTCCGAAAATCCATTAATCCGAGAAATCGGTAACTATGACAAACATTCGCTACGACGCTACACGCACAAAAGAACAAAACATATACTTCTTTCTTAATAAATCACCATTTGCAGATATTGTAATCAAGTTATCTGTATTTATTTTATAGTTCTTTTTAATTATTCATTTATTTTCTATTTAATTATTATTATTATATTTGTTTACTTATTATGGTCTATATTTTCTTCTCGCATTTGCGGGTTCAAAACAGAGATGGGGGACAAGTCCAACCATCTGCAGTTATTATTTTGGTTTTTATATTTTTCAGCTCTACACATTCAGAAATTTTCTAACGATCCTGGCTGTGTCTAGGAGAACTGCCTGTTGAGACTCATTTAAAACCTCGACCGGAATTCCCAGTTTCTCAATGCCCTCCACCGTGGATTTAGGAACCAATCCATTCGTGGAGACTACAATAGGTGTTACCACCACGCTTTCCATATCGTATAGCTCTTTTAGCTCAGCCGCAAGTTCCTGATACTTCCGAAGCTTCTCTCCAATAGTTAAGCTCACATTATTGTCGTTAGGGATCGCAATATCAATTATACTTGCTTTCCTCTCACTCGACTTTATAAGGAGGATATCTGGCCTATTATGATGCACAGTGTGGTCCGTTATAATGGACTCATCCCAATATAATTTAAGGGGACCTTTTTGTAGTAGTCTAGTGGGTTGGTACTTATAATATGGTGCCTTTACATCTAGAAGGTTGTATTTCACCGCCAGGGCTTGATGCAAAATTTTGGCCACATTGTTATGCCTCTGAAGATATTCAGTGCCAGCCAACACTCCACATCCACCAGTGATGTGTTGGATTGACTCCAATGTAGCCGAGCATAGCTGACATTTATCTGGCGTTGATGAGTCTTTTAAAACATGCCTTCTATATGATCTGGTGACGATAACTTGGTCTTGAATGGCGATAACAAACCCCTCTGTCTCGGAGAATATCTTGCCAGCCTTTAACCAATCAACTGACATCTCCTTGTCAATGGAGCTATCATTTAATTTGTGATAGAATCTACCATGTAAAGACTTTGTTTTCCATTCCGTCAACCGTTCATTTTCTGTAAGAACTACTGATTCCGCATCTCTTGTTAGATTTAGTGCAGTTAGACCAGAATCCAACCTTGAAATAGTGACAGAAACTCCATCTGTTTTTGTGAGGAAATATCGGCGTAGGGCCACTTCCTGCTTGCGGCAAGCTTCTTCGATATTTATCAAGCCACGTCCCCCTTCTCTCCTGGGCAAGTACAGGCGAGCTTTCGATGATATTGGGTGGCGTGCCCGTTCTTGAGTGAGAGTTGTTCTCACAAGACGATCCATCTCCTGTAGCCTGGTGGTTGACCATTGCAATATCCCAAAGCTATAACTGAGAGCAGGTATAGCCCAGGTGTTAATGGCCTTGATTTTTCTTTTTCCAGTCAGCTGGGTTCTAAGGACCTTTCGTAACCTAATTTTGAGGATTGTTAGAAGCTCTTGTTGCATGTCTCTTCGGGCAATTTTAAGATGCTGATGCATGCCCAAATACTTATATAATTTATTGGCCTCAAGTTCCTTGATGTATTCTTCCTCATTGATCAGGATACTGGGCTTGCTAACGACTTTCCCCTTGGTAACATGGAGGACTGCACACTTGTCGAGGCCGATTGACATTCCTATGTTTCTAGTATAACATGTTACGGCCTCAACCATGCTTTGAAGCTGGTCTTTGTTTTTAGCATACAGCTTGAGATCGTCCATGTACCAGCTGTGGCTGATTGTGGTCGCTTCGTCGTTGATGATCAGCTTATATCCCTCCTTATTTTTTCGAAGGATCCTGCTTAGTGGGAACAACGCCATGCAGAACCACAGTGGGCTAAGACAATCCCCTTGGTATATTCCTCTCATTATTTTTATTTGGTTGGCCGTACTGATAGCTCCGATTTTCAGCTTAGTTTTCCATCCAGACATTAGGTTTGAAAGCAGCCTGCTTACTTTTGGTTGAATCTGGTAAATATCCAGTACCCTCAAAAGCCAGCTATGCGGAACAGAATCAAAAGCCTTTCTATAATCGATCCAGGCCATTGAGAGGTTTCGCTGTTTTTTCACAACTTGGGCAGCAATAAATGTATCTATTACTAAGAGTTCTTAACAACCCCTAGCTCTTTTTTTGCACCCTTACTTTTACTTTATTATTATTATTTTTATTTATTTATTATATTAGTATTATTATTATTTTTTTTTTGTGTGTCTTAAGCTGGTTTTTTTCTACATTTTTCCTGTTATTGTGAAACTTATTTATAAAAGGTAACTGTAATTAATTAAAATCACTGTCTTTAAACATGTAAAGGTAGTCCGGAACATGTATTCACAAATACTGCTTGTATATGTAAAATTGCAAATAAAGTTGTTTTGTTGTTGTTTGTTTGTTGTCTGCGATTACAAGGCTTGACCACGGATATACGGTACTAAACTTGCTTCGAGAGGAACAAGACGAAAACCTCACTGAACAGAGCCTTACTGAGTCATGGAAATGTAAACAACTTCACGGCAGATTTTACAACGCCTTAAAAACCTCTGGAATAAATTTAGCAGCATCTGTCCAATGGTTGAAAAATGGAAGTGTTTCCAGAGACGGAAGGATTCCTTTTAGCTATACAGGATCAAGTAATGGCAACGCGTTCGTATAGGAAGTATATCTTACAAGAGGCCATTGATGATAAGTGTCGTCTTTGCAAATCTACAAATGAATCAATACATGTGACCTCAGGCTGTCAGGTACTAGTGGGAAAAGAATACCTCCAAAGACACAATAATGCAGCGAAAGTCATTCATCAACCAGTTGCTAAAAGATGTGATCTAATTAAAGATCACCAACCTTTCTACAGATATCATCCTGAAGCATTATTAGAAAGTGGTAATGTTAAATTATATTGGGACCATACGATGATAACAGACCACCATATATCTCACAACAGACCTGACATCGTGCTTATTGACAAGGCAGCAAAGAAATCACAGATTATTGAGATAGGAGTTCCTTCCGACAATAACGTGCAAATAACAATAACAGAAAAAATTCGGAAATATCAGGAGCTTAACGAAGAATTGAAGCACCTGTGTGGACTGGTGAGGATTGAAGTACTACCAATTGAAGTTTCTATGAACGGACTTATCCCAGAGGAAACAATAAGATCCTTGCAAATCCTTGAATTGAACAAGGAAGTTGAAATACTACAAAAAGCAGTGTTATTAGGAACTGCTAGTATTGTACGGAAATTTCTAAATATCGAAAATAAGACGATTAAGCTTAACCTTGACCATGGCCCGGTTAAGACATATCAACCAGCAATGCTGAGAAGAAAAACAAATAATAAATCTTTAACTTTGATATAACGTTTGAGAACACAACCCTAAAATAGTGCCATGCAATTCCGAAACACCCTGTATGGATATATATATATATGTAAGCCATCGGAGGAGCCTGTAACCCCTAGAGGGCGCGTCCCCGGGTGGCGGATAGGGGACCCCTACAGCTTGTAGGGCTAGTTGAGATGCCCAATAAAACCCGCGGACCATACAGGTAGACTTAATCTCAATAATTAAGTCTCGCATCTCGTGATATCAATCGGGGATTACCCAAACAAAAAAAGTTATAACTTGAAATAACCATGACAGAACGACAGGATATAATTCCATTACCCCAGGCCCCAATCAGTAGATTGGATCCCCATTCTGGTCATAGGATTCTGGGAGACCAGACATGTCATGTGGAGAAGGATCGGAGCGTCTCAAAACCTCTTCGAACATAACAAAAAAGTTTTTCATCGGCACACTCAATGTGAACACTCTGATGAAACCTGGGGAATTAAAACATTTGACGAATTCAGGAATAAGATCAGAAACAAGAAAATTGAACTAGACTCAAAAAAAGAAACAGCATCTAAAAAGTGGACAGAGGAAAGGAAGAAAAACACAGTGAATTAATGAAATTGCGTTGGGAAGAAAGGAAGAGAGCAAAAGCATTTAAGCTGTGATTGATTCAAGTTCTAGGGCTTTCCTTTTGAGGAATAATTGACAATAATAATATATAAGTAAATAAAACAAATAGATGTTTGAGTGGTAAATAATTACTGGATCATTCAATTGATGGATTGAATTGGTCAGAGGGTGCTTCATCATAATCCTCTTTACCGCCTAAGCAGTGTGAGGAGGAATTCTGCACAGCCTTATCCAGCTCTGCCGGTCTTCCACAAACTTTGCTCCTCTGCTCCAATAGAGTCCCCACTTCTCAAAGTCCTTCCTCACCTCTTCTTCCCACTTCCTCCTTGGTCGTCCTCTGCCTCGTTTTTCCTCCACTTTGGCTCGGTTTCGAAATTGTGCTAGGATTCATCCGCAGAAAGTGTCCAAGCCATCTCAGTCTGTTTTCCTTTACCAGCTCATTGGCTGGTAAAGGAAAACATTCAGGTTCGACCTTATACTGGTGTTACGGCCCCGGTCTCTTTTCGTTTTGCAGTCTATCTTCCTGAGAAATCTCATTTCTGCTGCTTGTATTCTGGATTTCTTTGGCAGCGTCCATGATTTCGAAGAGTGCGTGAGGATAGGGAGGAACGTTGAGTTAAATACAACTACTTTCGTTTTCTTATCAACTCCTCTTCGGTTAAGCACCGCTGCAAACATCCTGCCCGCGGCTCTGATTCTCTCGGTCACTTCCATATCGTCAAGATGCTTGTTCAGGGACTTTATCTTCAACTCTAATAACCCTAATTATTCTCCTTGGCTCATTTCTTACCCTCATCACTTTTGTTTTATTAGGGTTTATGGTCATATTTATAGCCAGCAATGCTTCATTAAATCTGACAACATTGGTGGTTTCTGTCTTTCTCTGAGAAAACCACAATGTCCCCCGCAAATGCCATTAGTGAGAGGCTTATTGGGCTCAGATTGGCATATCCTTGGTGGAACTTCCTCATTTTTTGTCTTGGCCTTTCGAAGAGCTGAATCCATGACCAAAATGAACAGTAGGGGACTCAGAACACATCCCTGCCGGATTCTAATAGTGGTCTCGATTTCCTTTAGAAGTGTAACTGGCAAATCTTACTACAGTCCTCGTTTTCTTATATAAACTTTCGACGGCAAGTATACGACTTTTATCCATCCCTTTTTCTCTGAAGGCTTGCAATATATCTGTTTTCCTTACACGGTCAAACGTTTTTGTGAGATCGAAAAATCACAGAGACATTTCCTTTTCCTTTTCTAGGACTTTTTCAAAATCCTGTTTCATTGCAAAAATCAGGTCGTGTGTGTTACGATTTTCACGAAAGCCATATTGTTCCTCTTGGAGCAATCCTTCGACTCGTCTTTTTTTTCTCTTTTCCAAGATTTTTTTTAATATATCTTATAAAGTTATAGAAGAAAACTTATTTTGGAGTCAGGATGGCGACTAAAATCTTAAAATTTTAGCATTTTTAACCTTTTTCTGCATTTACAGAATAACGAAATATATTTCATCTTAATTTGACGTATCTAGGTGATACAATAAACATTCCTAACGTTTTTTATTCAAAATTCGTCGAGCAGCCGTCTTGTAAACATAGAATTTATTCAATTATTTGAAGACAGTATTAGAAGAAATCTTATTTTGGAGTCAAGAGGAAGACCTTTAAAGCGTATATTTTAAATGTTATCATTTTTAACCTTTTTCAGCATTTGCAAAATAACAGAATTTATCTCATCTTAATTTGACGTATTTCCAATAAGAAAGGGGTTTCTCCTAAATTCTACCACTAACGGGGTGAAAATTGCCCCCCCTTTGTCCAATCTACTTCAAATATTTGACCATGGAAGAAAGTCAAGTTCAAGGAGTTTATATATATTTGACTTTTTAATTTATTTGACCTCAAGTAATGATTGGACTTGTAAATTTTAAAGGAGGTTGTGTGAAGAACTACTAAAATTGAAAATGACAAATAGGTGTCGAAACGTTTTTTAATCTTTTGTTAATTTTTTAACAAAAATTTTTGACTGGAATAAGGATTCTTCTTCATTATTAAATTATAAAACTGTAACCTGATTGACTAACACACCTTGCGGTCAACGCATAGCAGAAACCACTGAACTTAGCATCATGAAATTTGCATATAGGTTCTTTGTATCCGTCTGTTTTGAAAGTCTGAAATTTTGGATGTACGAGTAACTTATAGTTAAAAAAAATTAAATTAATTATTTAAAATGATCCGTAACGAAACCTTATGAGGCAGACCAAATTCCAGACGAGCGAAGCCGCAGGCAAAAGCTAGTTATACAATAATTCTTATTCTTATTTTATTAAGTTCCAAAAATTTTTACAATCCTTTCAAAACATCGAGCAAAACAGAATAAAGAGTTAATTCTCAAAAATTTTCAACTAATCCACTGTAAGTTCATGAAGTTAACGGGTATAACAACATATTTATGAAAAAGTAGTAGAATCAAATTATAAATATAATTTTTTTTTATTAATTGTTTAATTTAAAAATATTTTTATTTTGAAGAGAAAAGATTTAAAAAGTAATACAATAAAATAAGGCCTTCTGTAACCTCCCCTGTGCCATTAGACGAAATAACCATTATTCGTATAAAAAATCCATTAAAACTTTTCCCAAATAATAAAGTGATTTCAATTTATTTCTGTGAAGTTCGTTTTGTATTTGGAGCACTTAGTACTGCGCATGTGCGGGCTCAGTCTCAAAGAGCGCAGGTGTAGTGGGAATGTGATGAGAGAGTCGGTGGCAAGTTGAATGTCGGGTCGGTATTCTGTTAGTCTTTAGAATAATGTTTTACTGGAGCCCTTGTGTATCATTTTGCTTCCCAAAAATATTAAAAGGTTATGGGTCCAGTATGTGTTTGGGATATGGGATCAGTGAAGAGAATGGTTTTGACTGACCGAGAAGCGAACCTGGATATCTCAAGTGGAAGAGAACCACAACGGAAACGTGGGAGACCCGGGTTCGAATCCCGGTCCTGGACAAATCATTTCTCATCAAAATAAAATATTTAAAAATTATAAAAAAAAATAAAATAAAATGAATTATAAAATTTATCTAAAATGACCTGTCACGAAAGTTTATGTGGCAGACCAACTTCCACGCGAGCGAAGCCGCGGGCAAAAGCTATATAAATATAATATCATATTTAAAAAAAATGTTGGTTCAATTAAAGTACAAATTAGTCACTGTAGAATTTTCTTTTTCTTGACCTTCTGGATGTTCTTTCACGTAGGATATACCTTTTTCGGTTCCAACAGAAATCAGCCATCACGGTGGTATTAAACTTCCCTTGGTATCTTTGCTTGATCACTTTTATATCCTGGTGGAACCTCCTTGCTCTTCACTGTAACCCCCTAAATTTTGGGGGAAATAGCCAATGTGAGAATGAAGAAAATGAACCATTATGCTCATGAGGCAGCCGAGGTTCTGGAAAGTTTTCAGCAAGTTTTCCACTAAACTTCGGTAATTGGGGTCCTTTTTATTGCCTAGAAATCCTTCCACCACAGCCTTGAGGCTTAGCCAGGCTGCCTTTACCAGAGAATTCGTGGTGTTCTCAAACTCCATGACTCCTTGACTACAGAACTCTTGAGCTAGTGGAGAGGATGGAGCCAAACAGTCTGTTGAAAATGCTCTAAGGATGAACAGAAGGCAAGAAGAAACGAGGATGACGGATTGATGACGTGGGACCTGGGACTGACACCAGTGGTTTCATAGGGCTGACGCTGATTGCATTGGCAGGCAGCCATTCCTGCTACTGGATTCAGTGAAGCGAACCATCCACTATAAAAAATGGGTAACGAAACCACAGGCAGAACCTCATGGGTGGTTTGGAATCCTGCCTATCTCATAATTAAGTATTTTCTTCTTCTTTTACTTCCTCCAAGTTCCATTCTGCTTCGAGTTGTTCTACCCCAGGATCTGCATTTTTCTCTGTCCCTCCCCATCTTTGTCGTCTCCTGGAGTCATCCCAATAACCAATCGATAAACTTGCTGTTCTTCTCTTACATATTTATTTTTTATATTCATAAATATGATGAAGAGCCAAGGGCTCAGACTGTCTCCTTTGCCCATCGAGGAGTATGCTGTCACTTTTAAAATTATCTTACTTAAATAAGCTATTTATACTTGTTTTTAATTAATAATTTATAAATAAATATAATTTTAATTAGCGTTTGATATTATTCAAGGTTCGAACTATCATTCTCATGCTAGCATGTATGTTTTATTTGCCAATTTCCTTTTATTTTCAACCTGCATCATTATATTTATAACCTACTTCTTCTTTCTCCTTGTGCCTTTCAGCGTGGAGGTGCCTCCGTCCATTTCAGCCACGCATACTGGTTCCTGGCCAGGGCCTTCATGGCATTCAGGCCTTGTCCTCTTTGTTGTCCCAGCTTGGAGATGTGGTCTGTCTATGATAGCCTAGGTCTGTCCTGGGGACGTCTTCTAATTAAATAAAAAAAGGCATCTTAGTGAATCCAGGCTGCAGGCCTAGAAGTAGGCCGATGACCTCGAAATATCTACAGACCATCCATTTGTGATTCCGGTATTGAATGTTTTCTAAGACAATTTATAGGTTTTGATAAATTTCTTTCAAATGCACAGAATGAACTATAGGAATAGATGCATATCTTTTCCCATTATGAAGAAGAACTCCTTTTATGCTGGCCTTCAAGGCGTCTATGAACAGCTTCCACTCAGCTAAAGAGTATTACATAATGACTATCACATAAAGATTTTATATCACAGCAATAGACCATAAAATATTTTTCTTCAAGGAAATATGCAATTTCCTGTTCACGATGTCGATACCATGCAAATAAAATCCCTGTAGCCAAAAGGTTTTTATATTTTAACCTTGACCCAAGGACGTCTGCTGCATCTTTGGTGAGATTCACGTCTCTAACTAAGTCGTTCAGTTCTCCTTAGGTGAAAAGCTTTCCACCTCTTCCGGCTCAAATGATTCACCATTAGCTTCATCAGGCTCAGTTCATAAAAAAAAAAAAATAGATACAAACTTCCTAGTGATTATTTACCAGGTATTCTAAAATATTCCTGGCCAGGGCCTGAATGCCATGAAGGCCTTGTCCTCTTTGTTGTCCCAGCTTGGAGATGTGGTCCGTCCATGTTAGCCTAGGTCTGCCCTGGGGACGTCTTCTAATTAGCCTAGCTTCAAAGACCTTTCTCGGGTACCGATCTTCCTGTATTCGGCAAAGGTGGCCAAACCATTTCGGCTGCCTTTTTTCAACCGCTACTCTGCTGGTTCTGCCAGCCACTCTCCTCAGGTATCTCATTTATGCGGCTGTAAATTGCTCCTATGCTTGTCCAATGGGACCCAGTTTTCACTTCTATAGAGAAAAGTAGGTAAATACTTCCTAAATACTGAAAACAAGGATTTTGTGATTCAAAGCTTTTACAAACTGCCTCATCAGCCCGAGTTTAATATGTAGGGGTGGAAGCAACACCCCTACATATCATAGAATATGCAATTTTCTGTTCACGATGTCGATACCATGCAAATACAACCCCTGTAGCCAAAAGGTTTTAACCTTGACCCAAGGACTTTAACCTTGACCCAAGGACTTTAACCTTGACCCAAGGACTTCTGCTGCATCTTTTGTGAGATTCAAGTCTCTGACTAAGTCGTTCAGTTCTCCTTGGGTGAAAAGCTTTGAGGACCTATCCTCTTCCGGCTCAAATGTTTCATCATAAGCTTCATCAGGCTCAGTTCATAAACAAATAAATTTAACAAAATATCATTATTCATATAACATATTAACATATTAAATATATATGAGAGATTATCGTATTTGTTTTAATACTACTAAAGAAAAACACGACTTTATTATACTATGAGGGAGGTAATCAGAAAAGCTCTAGAAGTACTAAGTCGATGACTGTATTATAAACATTGATGACTAAAGAAGAAAAACATTTTGACTTCGTATTTATTTTACTAGATATTTTGAAAACCATTTATTTACTCTGACTAATGAGTAAAATTAAAAAAGAAATTACAGTCCTCGTTATCTTTATTAGAACTAGCACGAATAATTGGAGAATTTTATACAAAAAGGCTGAAGGATTCTGTGGGATTCTAGAAGAAATAGGGTCACTACAACTTGAACAAGTTTTGCTTTATTCAAAAAATAAATAAAAAAATATTTATTTTATTTCGACACTATAAATCGTGTGTTCATAAATCGGAAAAGCTTGTAAGCTCTGAAGAAAATACGTGCGGAGAAGATAAGAACGAAACCAGACGAGTAAGACAAATGAAAACCTAAGAAGATTAGTAGAGAAGAAATAACCAGGCCATAGAATGAGACAAGATATAAATGACGAGGGGATTATCACAAAGATTTAAGGAGATACCGATAATACAGAAATGTCAGATATGGAAAAGGAACATTGTTTTTAAAAGCTTGCATCTTTTATCTCATTAGTCATCAAGATATTGAGATAGATTTAAAAATCTGTTCGTTAAATTCGGGAGATTCTAAACACTGATTTTTCATAGAAAAAAAATCACTCTGCCGTTTCAGTTTCATATCCTAGAGTCAACCACTGTCCAAACTAGCTTGCTTTAATGTTCCAGAGAATCAGGTAGTATTGATCCGTACTTGAACATATAATGGAGTGACATCTGGTTAATAATATCGGTCCAAAAATACAAGTTATCGTGAGCTTTAGAATGGAAAACAGAAATTTCCAAAGTGAAACGAATGACATGTTAAAACCTATTGTGACTCAAAGAGACAACCTGCGCAATAATTAAAACAGTCTCTACCAAGTACAGAACCCAAAACCCTTCGCCAGAATACTCCGATGCATAAGGAAGAAGAACGAAAATAAATAAATATAAAAACAAACCGCACAAAAATAAAGTGAATTTTGATAGTAATTGGATCAGTGTTGCCACCATAAGTTGAAACAGTGTTGCCAAAAATTAAAAACTCCTTACTCGTTACATACCCAAGGGTGATTCATTCATAATTAAGAAATTACTGAAAATATTGTGATGAATAAAAAGGAAGAACACAAATAACTAATAAGAATAAACCACACAAAAGTAAAGTGGATTTTTTAATAATTGGATCAGTGTTGCCTCCATAACTGGAAACAGTGATGCAAAAAAAAAACAAAAAAACTTCTACGAGTAAAAGCTTGAAGAATGAAATAAAACGACCTACGGAAAAAGGGCCCTTAGGCCTAAGGGGCTCTTTTCCGGTGAAATTCTCAATAATTTTTCTGGACGCAAAGCTCTCAGCTGTGTGATTTACGTAGGGAAATAGGCCTTTATGTATATATATATATATATAGACACACATACACACATATAATTTTATTTTTTCATAAAAGAAGGAAAAAATGTAGTTACTTTCCACCAACATTCCTCCGCTCTGAACAGTTCTTAAAATTATTAAAAAAAAATTTTGCACCAACTAACCGTTTTATCACTCAGTAATAACAAACACACAAAACAAAGGACACCTGTTCGCATGCTTAGATAACTGATGTGACGGTACACACGCTCACTTCGGAGTGACGTCAGTTCGCTGTGTCACACCGAAATGATGAATTTTCATCAGTTCATCAGTTCACTTTTTCGATGTGAGCTCACATCCTGACACACCGAACTGACCGTGTGTAGCCTTAAGACGTTTCGACTACAAAGTCATTCTCAATCACAAAATTGTGGACTATAGGGAATAAGTATACACTATATTTTAAACAAAGACAAATTTTAAAAAATGACATTTAAAATTGAAAAAAAATGTATGACCAAAATTCTGACTTATAACTAGTGTAGTTATGTACAGTATGGTTTTTGAAGCACAAAACCAGAAATTATTGTGATTGAGAATGACTTTGTATTCGAAACGTCTTAAGACTTAATGAATGAAGAATTGATTTGACTGGATAAAGGTTTTTTCCTTCTTTCATGAAAACTTGAAGTAATTTAGTCCAGTGATATACATCAAATTTTAAAATATATTTTTATTTACTTAACCAATTATTCGCCATTAGGAGAGCGTTAGAACATGATAATTGCACAAGTTTACACTTTATTCTTTTGTCTACCCAATTCCTCTTCATTAGTTTAATATATTGTTTTTTCTTTTCATCTATTTTATTCCTGTACTCCTTCTCCTAAGTTTCGGATAGTTTTTTAAAATATAATCTTTGTTCTCTTGTTTCGTTTAACGCCTCTTTATGCAGCTATGACTATTCGGACGATGATACTGTAGGAGCCCTAAATTTTGCTTATCAAATCGAAATAACTATTTCGATATAATTAAAAATCATTGGTGAGATGTAGTTATCGATTTCCAAGTTTCTTCCTTGTGATCGATTTCTAAGTTTCTTTCAATCTGGGGACCTACAGCTCAGTACCCTCGATTACTCACCTGTAGATCCCCAGTTCGAAACCTGCTGTAGCAGATAAATTATTTATACTGATTACAACCGTGAATTGAGGGATTAGGAGGTCCAGTCTGCATAAATAAACAAGAGGAACAACCAAACGGTAAGGCTATTTCGGATGAATCATCTTGCACAACACTTAGGAATGATTGCCCCTCATGGTTTATAGCTAAAGTTTTTTCCTAATTTGCATGTTAACTCTTTACTCATCTCACTAGTGACTGATTTTTATTTAATTAAATCTACCGTCATCCATTCTAATCGCAATTTAAATCTCTCAAATACACATAAGTTCATCATTGCTTCTTATCTCCATACGTATAGATCCTTTGCTTTTTGTCATCACCGCGAATATTTGACATTCTTATGAGAAGATCTATGCTTTAAATTTCATTTAAAATTAATAATAATTTAATAACTTACATATTTTTTACAAAGGTTGCTATATTCAATACTGATTATTTCTGAATTATTTATTGGCTTATAATTGATGAGAAGGATAAATCAAAGGAATTACTTTCTTTTTTATTAGAAAAAATACTAGTATTGTAAAATTATTACCTCTTACTATTACCAAAGAAAATCCTTCCTACAGGTCTGATCTAAGACAACATGCAGCGAGGATATATAAACTTCATTGATCCGAAGCTAGCTCTCAACCCCTATGATACATTCAGTAGAATGAACGACCCCGAAAAGGGATATCGCCTTAGGTCGATTGGAAAACTTCTTCCAACAGGAAGTGCTCGGGATGAGGGGTCTCAAAGGAATTACCGGAAATGAGGGAACCCTGTGGAGTCAAGACCCAGCAAGTTCTTCCGATCCAACAAAGGACTTTCCAACCACAAAAGAAGGCTGCTATGTCTTCGGAAAACAGCTGGTCTAGAAATAAAGATTGTCTATCTAAGGGAACATCTACTTCATCTAGTGTCATCGACTTTTAGTGAGTATATTTCAGAATGCAGGAGATCGGGGTATCATCATCAGGATTTAATTTGGCCAAAGTACCTCCTTGCACATCCGTTGGCTAAGAAAAAGTATATTCTCTACTATGAACTGAATACAAAGGGGTTGTAATGTTAAAATAATAGGGTGTATAAAAAAAATGACGGTTTTATCAAATTCCAGAGTTCATAAGTCTGTAAATAATGGCGACTAACAGTATGTTTTGACACGCCACACTCCCTGGCAAGTTCGCGAGTACTTATGGACGGATTTGACTCAACAGCTTCCTTCAGAACCTCATCATTATCCATTATTGGTTGCCCGGAGCCCGTCTTCCTATCCAACTACGTATCTCCAGCGCTAAATTTTTCAAACCAACGCCACGCAGTGCGCTGGTAAAGGACACCTTCCCCTTCATATTTAATAATTTCACGGGTTGCTTCAGCGTCTGTGAATTTTGTTTTCCACTAATGCCTTAAAGTAGGAGACTGTCATATTTCTTCTTTGAAATAAATAACTAAACTGAGGTTCTTTACCAGTGTTAGTAAACAAGCTTAGAGAATGGTCTAAAGGAATTATTATGTGTTGGTAAATAATAAATAGCATTAAAATATTTACAGACTTTTGAACTCTGGAATTTGATAAAACGGTCATCTATTTTGATACACCATATAATATCATAGTGTAGACTTTTGCTCAACAAATAATATTTATATGAGTCGTGATATTGTTTATTGGAAAATTTGAAATTTTCGCTAGAGCCTTTTTTGGTTCTTTTTTGGATACAACGGATATGCATTGGTTAGTAAATACGATGTGTATTTATCCTATTTACCAAGAAAGAAATCACAAATTGCTTTAAGATAAAGTATATGTATTTTAATAGATGACCTCAAAAATTAAACATCAAATACATCTACTTCTGATAACGAAATCCAGCGTTGTGTTTCAATATCCTTTGTAACAAGCACGCTTTCTCATACCTCTTACCGCTTCATATAAATTCACACAGATAAGACTCCAACATGTCCCTCCTAGACCCACATTCTATTAGATATTCTAAGGCAGGCGACAGTTCTCCAGCCATGTTCCGCATAGCTACCTACCTCTGTTTTGCATTCTCTCTTGTAGCAATACCGCTTGGAGGGTTTTTCGTCGTTGAGTCGTACCTTTATTCTTAAGAGCAGCATCATCATTTCTCGTGTGATCACTCAACTTGAATGTATTCATCACATTCCGGTTCAATTAAGCAATATCTCTGTAGCAATATGATTTAATTAGAATATAATTAACTACTGGGTAACAGCTATATTTTTATAACTCCTTAGATGACATCAGTTATCAAAAGAACTGGTTTGCCTTTTCCACATAATACCCATGCTTATGTACATTGTTAAGGACAGTACTGTACTGTTTCTTTTTTTGTTTTAGAATAATCAAGTCTTCGAATTGGGTTGCAATAAATACAATCTGCCTCATTAAGGTCTATTAGTATTAGTGATCTATGAACACACAAGCTATATACAATATTTACATTCTCCCCAAGGAATCTCCGAGGAAGCTCAACCGTCCACGCATGGGACCACACACGTGGAGATCCCTGCACTTCTTTCCCAGCCCCATCACTACTGTTTATATCTGTGTAGATTGAATAAGAGCAATGTCCTAGGTAGGGAGCGACCCGGGTGGCTCAAATGGTTAGAGCGTTGCCACTGTGAGGCGGAGATCAGGGTTCGAATCCCGGCTGGGGGCAAATCTTTTCTCTTCAAAATAAAAATATTAAAGCAATGATTAAAAAATATAAAATAATGTTAGTATCATTGCTAAGCCAACCTTACTGATTTGATAATTTATCTTCCACTTCCGTTTTCGAACCTTGGACCTTTAGTTTAGTAGCCAGTGCCTCTACGAATTGAGATATTCCTTCGCACTACCTTCTTTCAAGATAATGATAAAAGATTTCTTTACCTCAGAGACATTTAGCGAACCCGATGGTGTAATATATCACAGAAAAGGTAGTCAATTCACTGATAACAGTATTGCTTTTCACTCTTTGATACCGCCTTCCACTACCCACCGAGTCAGTGTGAGCTGTCACTATGTTATTAGATGTCTCGGGGAGATAAATAGTCAATAAGAATGTATTGTTACACTTCCCACACTCAATTGTATTGGAATGTTCTAATTGGATAGATAATGTTAGATTTGTTTCGTCCGAACACGCTGAAAAATGGCAATAGTGAGAAATTATTGTCTTTTACCGACACTGTTAGGCTCCCAATTTGGAAAAGAAACGTTTAAATATAACTTACTATTGTTATATACTTTATTTAATGTGCTTATATACTATGCTGTATTACTGTTCAATACAGCGGCGAAACTCGTATTCTATCTTCGAATGAAAAACGCCTTAAGTTCTTCAAGAACATTAGATATTTCCTAGCATTTTTGGCTGGAAAATAGGTTTCTCCAATGCAGAATTATAGAAGTAACACAAGGAGGAATTGTGAAACAAGGAAACTGTTAATGTTCAAATTGAAGGATAATTGGATGTATACTTACATTTTCTTCACAAAATATTTAAAATGTTATTTTTGTAACCGAAATTGATTAATTAGTTGATCAATATTAGTTATAGAATTTATTTTGCGTATATACTTGTCCATTTCTTTAGAATGGTAGAAAATTATTTTAGTCAGTCAATACTGCAATTAGTATGAGCCAATACTTCAATAAATTTGAGCTATTCTCAAAGCAGTCAAGACATGACTATAAAGTCCATCTACATTCATTAGAGGCTATTCACATAAAAAAATAATCAAAATATGAATATTATTTATTCAGTAAACTAATTAATAAATCAATAAATCTTAATTTAAATAAAAATGTTGTTTTATAATTATTATTCTAGACAGATAACTTCAATTATATGAGTCAAACTTGATGACAAATTAGATTTAAACATTAGAATCGCTTATACAAACACTGATGGTATATTTACAACATAAATTAGACTAACATAGAAGTAGATTATGACACCAAAACGTGGGTTCTATGTCATTGAAAACTAAAAGAGAGGAAAACAAAGGAAAAAGCAATGATATTCTCAACATATTATTTAACCATAAACCTTCATGATAGACATCTTTTTTAAAAGTTATTATCAACCGTAATGTTTTTTACTAACAGTTTTTAATGAATGTTAAGGATTTAAGAAGACATTGCAATTTCCAGATCTCCAACCTCTTGTAGAGCAGAAATATAATCCTTGTTGCACTTTTGCGGATACATTAAAGGGCGAGGAAGCATTGAATAAATGAATAACAATGTGTGTTTGAGGGCGCCTAACGACATCAGTGTTGTCTTTGCTCTGGAATAATCTGAGAATAACAGGCGACCCGGATGAACTCCTTTAGAAACGGTTAATGCTCTCAAGTAAATTCTTCATGCAGATTTCCTAGAAAGAACTTCTGTCCTTAGTTTATAAACAGAAACTTCAGTTCCTGATGTCTCAATTAAAATAAAATACTAATGATTCATTAATAATAATAAAAAGGCTTATTACCGAACGAATAAAAGACCGAACACCAATCTCCACTCACTCACTTCTGTTCACGCACCAAACCAAATCCGCCAAAACAATTAAGACAATCCTCCCACCTACTCCTCGGTCAACCCGATTTTGAGGAGGATTGTGTTAAGAGTTTTAGGGGAGTGGTAGTGGTCCGTGGACAGAAGTTTGTTCACAGAGATTGTTGGTATCGGCATCGAACCTTCGGGTTTGATAAGCTTTGTTATTATTATTATTAATGAATCATTGATATTTTATTTTAATAAAGAGATTTCCCTAATAAATGATCTTTCTATGCTTTGTAACTGTATAGGCCCCTCTTAATATGCGTTACGCTTCAATAATATTAACCGGATGCTTCGCAATTCCCCGTTGTGTATTCTTCTGAATTCTCCACTGGTCTTATCCTTTTTCGGACCGAATATTCTACACAAGACTTTATTTTCGAATAACGTAAGACGTTGTTCTTCCTTCAGCTTTAGCAGCCACGTTTCACACCCGTAAATAAAATTTGGAAGGATGATAGTTTTTATAAATTCTGATTTTTAGATTTCGGGACAAAAGACGCGAGGTTAGTAATGTAGTGCCTGAATAATAACAAGCATTTCCTGCCTGTGTAGGGAGAGGAGTGGCTCAGTGGTAGAGCACTGAGTTGCCATGCCGGAAATCCTGGTTCAATTCCCGTTCCAGACCATGATTTTTATTTAGTCTGTTTGCAGCGGGAGATGGATCATATAGGATCTAGGACCCGACTTGCAGAACCGTTGTCCATGAAACAGTACAGTCTCTAACATGTACTGAACCCCAGACCCTTCATGGGTTGTGGTACAGGTTTCTTTTTTTTCCTGCCTGTAATCGCTCCTTCATTTCCTCTTGAATTTCATTTTTTTCAAGCTACCATAGGCCCTAAGTACTTAAATTTTAATGATTCAATATCGACGATTTGATATTGTTATTACATAAATTATTTAATGTCCCCAGCTTCTATAATGTGTGTAATTTTAGTCGGGAGAAAAACTTGGCGATCTAGGATAAATCACCTCCCTGCACACACATTAGAGTCTCAATCATGCACTGAACCCAAGGCCCTTTATTGGTTGATGAAGTGATGTTGTTTTAATTAATAAAGATAATAGAATAGTTATTAATACAGTGGAAGATAATATAATATAAAATACAGCTGGAGGACAACGACCAGATATAGAAGAGCATGGCGATTGGTGCTGAAGAACGCTTTGATTCGCTAGCGGGTTGTAGCGCCAACGTAATAATAATGCAAAAAATAATATATTATAAACAATTTATAAATACAAAGTCATTTTTGTTTGATAAGTTTCTCAAATTACATTTATAGGGCAGTCTAATTTGCCTTAAGTTTTTCTTATCGATTATATATTATTAAAAATAAACATACTGGTAAACATGTGTTCATACCTAATAGCGGAGGCAAACAGAAGAAACAAGGAGGGAAAAAAACTTTTTTTACCTCAAAAACAACGGACCATAGTATAAAATATCCTAAGCAAATAATTGAATAACATTAAAGTTGAATGTTTCTGTTAATATTTTTCTTTACTCTTTAACCTTTAGGATTATACGCTATTTTAAGCAATAAACGTAAAGGCTACAAGGCTATACTTCACCGTTTGCAACATTGATTGGGGTTAAAACCTGTCGTTAATGCGAGATCTTTGACATTTCCCTTCCCTGCACAACCGTTGGCCTAGAAACAAAACAGCCTCTATCATTTGCTGAACCCAAGATCCTTTATAGTCTGTAATGGTACAGCTGTCTTTATCAGCTAATTTTCAGGTCTTAATAACAATTAACACTACAAATTATGCATGATTTAAGCTATAATTTGCTTTATTAGGCATCGATGAAACGAATTTTAACGATTTATATTATGAAGAGAAAAGATTTGTCCCCAGTCGGGGTTCGAACCCGGATCTCCGCCTCACCGTGGAAACGCACTAACCATTTGAGCCGCTGGAGTCGCTCCCTACCTAGGACAAATTTGTTCTCTTCACCGATCCCATATCCCCCGTGTTCTCGCAATTTTCCGATGTATACAAGTGGAAGAATGTTCATTGAACATTAGTTTTAATTTTAGGATCTTTTTGGCATACGTCATTATATTATTTATAATTTATTATAATTTTTCAATCATTGCTTTAATTTTTAAATAGTTTTATTTTGAAGAGAAAAGATTTGTCCCCAGCCGGGTTTCGAACCCGGATAAACCCGGAGCCACCGGGGTTTTTAACGATGATAAACAGATTTAATTAAGAAATTAGTTAGCCGATGAAGTAACGTCTACAATAATTTCCCGAGCGTAACGGAATTTCTATGAGTTGCGTAACAATAATGAGTGTGCTACGCACTTCAGTGTAAATGCCTAGACCAATGTACAACCTCCTCCGAACTGTACTGAAGGGAGCATGAACTAGCACATTGTACGCATTCCATGTTCTCTGTAAACCCTTCTGACTCAACCATCACTATAGAGACAGAAATGCGACTGGTCAGTAAACTTTAAAGCATTCCAGTTGGAGTCCTCTTCATGGCGCTCGCTGCACCACATTATTCTCATCTGTTTGTGGCGGACTGTTGCTACCGATCGTCTCAAAAAGGCACAGATGTATATAGATTAAGTCGTGTGAGGCTATAGGTAGAACTACTGTTATATAATGTCAGATATCTGGTTTTTGGCAAGCAGTTTTTGTTTTTTGTTATACTCATAGGAAATTTTGTACAAAAATGGCTTGATCCTGTATATAAATAGGAAGCTATATAACGTGGAATAGTTAAACAATAAAATCTGCTAATTCAAAGTAAGAAAGAAGTTTCTGATAAACTTGAATGTATACGAAAATCCAAGCTGTGTATATAAAAAGGAAATATTTTACAACAAGTGATAGAGCGCAGAGTGTCCATGCTGAAGGTCCTGGATTCAAACCCCTCTTCTGGCAGATTTTATTAAACCTATTAGCGGAAGGAGATGGGTCCTTCGGGACCTAGGATCGTCCCAGAGGTCGTTCTAATCATATAGATCGTTACTCAATATAAGGGGAATAATCTACTATTGTCCAAGAAAGAGCACAGTTTCTACCACGTACTAAACACTCGACAGGCTGTATTAGTACAGTTTTTGTTATTATATTATTCTAATTTATTTTAAATATGCCTTGCTTGTTCTGTATATTTTTATTAGTTATATTATTTATGTTTTCCATAAATACGTTACAAATCAACTCCTTTATAAAAATTATTGTCCTTAGTTAATTATTATTTTCTTAATATTTCCCCAAAAGTTGATTCATTATAAACAATTTTACTCACAAAATATAAATTTGGATCCAATTAATTATATTTTCAAATTTTTAGCGTCAAAAGAACCTAAATTGAATATTTGGAATAATAATTTGAAACGTGGAATTTCCCCATACTGTAAGCTATTTTAGAAACTAAGATATTATCTATACTTAAATATTTTATCAATTAATTTATCGATAAATAAAATGAACGGACGAAATTAATTTATCATTGATTAAATATATTTTCACCCGAAGTTGACAGCTAAAGCCGAGTTTGTCCGAAGTCCATAGCTGACGGTGATTTGGCCCGACTTTGATTTGACCTACCAATTTCATTCCCCGCCAGCTGTATCTAATCTCCTCTCACTCGATTATAATTTTAATCTTCCGCCTGACGTCAGGGCGACGAACCGAAATAAAAAAAAGTAAAAAACCTGAATTTTACCGGGATATAATTGCTTGCCGACTTAAACGCTTAAGTAGCAGAAACAGGAATCACTGTAAAAATATTAAAAAGAGGTTTATGATACCATCGTATTTAACTAAAAAGTTATATTCATCTTATTATTTTAATTTCTAATCCTGCAATAACAGAAAAAAAAATTGAAATTAATTAAACGACGGTTACATTTTGTCATGAATTCTAAAAAAGGTTGATTTCATTAAAGTAAAAATTTTATTTTATTAATAAAACTAAAAAAGAATGTGTTTCCATAAATATATTGTCATTTTCAGTGATGGATCATTTTTACTAACTATATAAAAAACAATCATGATATAATATTTTTATTACAGTAATGACTAGTATTTAGAGCTTTAAATGATATATAAACGACAACTTTACTTAGAATTACTAGTTTAAGTACCAGAAACAAGCTTAATTATGTACAATAAATCTTTAAAAAATCATTATACCAATAATAAAAAGAATTATATGATACCATGATATTTAACTAAAAAAATATATAATTTATTTTTTATTAATTGTTATAATTTTTAAATATTTACATTTGAAAAGAAAAGATATGTCCAGGGCCGGGTTTCGAACTCAGGTCTCCCATGTTTCCGTCATGGTGCTCTACCACCTGAGCTATCCTGGTTCGTACTCCGGTCAGACACATCCTTTCTCTTCACTGATCCCATACAGGATGTGTCTGACCGGGGTACGAACCAGGATAGCTCAGGTGGTCGAGCACCATGACGGAAACATGGGAGACCCGGGTTCGAATCCCGGCCCTGGACATATCTTTTCTTTTGAAATAAAAATATATATTTATCTTAGTATTTTCATTTTTTATATCCTGGAAAATCAGAGGAAAAAAATCAAATTGAAATTAATGAAATGGTAATTACATTTTATCAAGAATTCTAAAAAAGGTTGATTTCTTTATGTAATTTATTTTACTTTGTTAATAAAGCTAAAAAAGTATGCGCTTCCATTAATACATTCTCCCCTACAGTGATGGATCATTTTTGTTAAGTATAAAATAAAAAACAATCATTATATTACATTTGTTTATAACATCAATAAATAATATTTACAACTTCAAATTATTCCCAAAACTGCAAATTTATTTTCATTCATATCAACCTAGAATTACCCGATTAAACCGAGTCAAACGTTTAACCAATAGAAACAGACTAAATGATTTACGATAGATCTAAAATAAGAACAAATAACTATGCCAATAATAACAAAAAAAATGATATAATTTATCTACCAATGTTATATTCACCTTAATATTTTCATTTTTATATTTTGGAAATTCATTGGAAAAAAAAATCAAATTGAAATCATGCAACCGTGTTAATATTTTATTATTCATATTCATGCAACAGTTATTATATTTTAACTTTTTAAAATACATTCCTATAACTTTATTGATAACCTCGTCTATGAAATGGTAAATAAAATTGTTTTTTTTAAATAATTAAAACAATCTATTATTATTTTCTTTATACTTAATTAATACAATACAAACAAATACATTTTGGTTTTATTTAAGGACTTACCTTTCATTGAAGATAGACGGTAGAGAACGTTTAATTTGAACTTATTTTTATATTCAATTTAATTAATTTACAAAACCATTTAGTACGAATAGAAAAAGTTAGTACTTGATTGAACGTGAGAGCTATTGATTTGCATTGATGTGATTTTTTTTTGTGTATTTCTTAATTATAGCAGATGGCGAAACGTTAACTTGTTGATAATTTACCAGTAATTAAACCCCATAATACTTTTTGGTTTTATATTTACATCCTAATAGTATACATATAGTTTGAAAAGGTTACATACCTCAGTACGTTTTCTATCTTTTCTCTCTCTCTCTCTTTCTTTATCCCTTATTCTATCTCTCGATCTCCTGAAAGGCTTAATCGAGATATGAAATGACCTTTCAACCAGTCCAAGTTGTTGAGAGAATGCTTAGATAATAATATGACCTTAATAACTTAATATTTGATAAAATTAAAGCTTTAAAATCGTTCTAGAACGATATGTTGCAATTGAAAATAAATCAGCCCTACTTTTTATGTTTATTTTAATTAATTTCAAGCCTCTAATAACTAATGTATATATATATATATATATATATATATATATATATATATATATATATAGCTAATATACCTATCAAAAATGTGTTTTCTTTAATTTTTTTCAGTGACGCCTTGCGTTCTTTTAGTCAGCGCCTTGCAACATACGTGATACTATTCCGCAAGACAATAAGGTCATGCAGGATAGTATTGACGAAAATTATAGGTCAATTTCTCTTTTTTTTTTATATATAAATAAAATTATTCTTACAATAAATGAATATAATGAAATACCAAGTTACTAATAAAATAATGCATTTCATTACATCATATTTTCCTAAGTTAGATATATTAGTTTTATTATTTCACGTTTTAATATAAGTATACAAGTGCGATATAATTATAATTTCTTTAGTAGATAAGTTAGGGAAAATCACGTATAACGAATTTTTTTATTTGGAAAAGAAGATTGACCGAGAGAATTTCAAAATAATTTCTCATATAATAATTGAGGAGTTCAAGATCAAAAACGGATAAATCAAAAAATTCAAAAGATGACTTTTTTCACATTTTTCACTAGTAAATTCAAGAAATATTGTCGGACACGAAATTTTTTCGCCTTATTTTTCATAGTTTTAGTCCATTTCTGAACTTGAAGGATAAACATTGTTTGACTAAACTAGTGAAAAATGTGTAGAGAATAATTTTTGAAATTTTGGAGTTGTCCGCTTTATATTAACACCTGTTAGTAATATATAAATGTTTTCACGCTTTATGATTTGTAACATTTAGCCTTCTAGCCAGATAAATATTATGTTTTTTATTCCTGTTCATATCTGTTATTCTAAAGAGACTTTGTCCCAGAATAAAGTTACTTTTCTATTCTATTCTATAAATGTTTTTCGACATAGGATTCGCAGGTCTACAATATATTTATCATTATTAACCAGTAAAACGAACGTTAAATGGAAATTATAATGTGGGTCCCTATAAGTAAAATGCAAATTTAAAAAAAAATAATTTTTTTACTGATTTTCATGCGATTTTACTAGCAGTTTTCACCGCTAATGTTCTGTATAGAATGCATGAAAAGGTGAATTGTGTTTCCTTTATACATACTTATATATTCTATTATACATTTATATACAACACATCTGTTGACAGCTTATAGATTAATTCTTTTTTTTTAACGAGAATACTCCTTTTTTCATGTACTTCCATTTTAGTCTTTAATATTTATTTTAAAAATATTCTGACGAGGTATATTTTTTATTTTATTTCTAAATTGTTGCTACTCTCAGAACAGTATTATTTTTCCTATCAATCTATCTATGTCCAAGGGTGGGGCAAAGAATACACGCTTCGTCGATATACACAAAGGATTATTCGGAATTACTTCCAGAGCGGTAACATGAGATTAAAGCTATTCTTGTTTTTATTTTTACTAGTCTCAGCCAAATCGATCAATAATTTTTTTTTGTTTCTCTAGACTAACATTATTGTAATAAAATTATACAGAAGCTATTAGATTGGCCTCTAAAGAATGAAATAGAAAAAAATGCCTCAAGTCTCAAATACGGGATAGTAGCTAAAAAGATAACTTTTTCCAAATTCAGGCCTTATCGTGAGATACACCAAAAAATATCAGACGATCGAATGTAACACACCTCACATCAACAGTCCAAGTAGAAACAGAAATGGATAAAATAAACTCATCTCAAGACATTAAATTAACGTGTTTGCCTAAATAGGCTAAACATTGACTGGTCGGTTATTTTCCGGAATTTTAGAGGCTTTCCTTTTTGGAGTTTTCCAGGTACAATCGACTAATTTTTTTCTCGTTCTTGTTCGTTTTTTACACTGCCTACTTGTAATTTGAGCTTGAGGACTTTTTCAACATATTTTTGTAAATTTTTTGGTTATCACTGCGTACATTGTTCAGTAGATGTGAACAGAAATTTCAGTCAATAAATGTTCTGTATTGGAGGTATAGGTGGAAATTATGGGAAAACTGACTTTGGGGCTTTGTTTGGATTACATTAGAGGTAGAACTAAAAACCCTGGAATCTAGTCTCTTAAGAATTAATAAAACTTAATTGGAGACGACTTTTTCCGCGTTTTTATATCACAAACAGATAGATGGCCCTAGCTTTAAACATTATATGTAAATAATTGAAGATCATTTAATTTCCACAATAATGTTTCTAGTAATATTCTAATAATATTTAACTTCTAAAGTTGAAGAAAATTAACTTTTTCGTTCTTACCTCGAAAATGGTTTGATATATCATAATAAAAAAAAATTCTGTACCATAACAACCCATGAAGGATCTTTGGTTCAGTACATAGTGGAGATTATACTGTTCTTAGCAAAGCGGTTGTTCAGGGAGGTGATTTGTCCAAGATCACACTTAACAGTGATGTTACTTTTATTCAAAATCAACCTATTATAAGGGAGTCTTAGGGTTCAGTTCATGATAGGGGCAGCAGATTCATGGTAGAGACTACATGCAGCAGTTGTAGTGGGAGGTGACTTGACCGTAAAGGTTTATTCCTAATTTAACTGTTAAACTGCTACAGACGATATTTGCCGGCGCAAGGGAACGTGGCCTCTTTGCTAAAGACGGTATATGCCGCCCTGCATCACACACGCCCTCAGTGCTAAAGACGATATATGCCGCCCTGCATCACACACGCCCTCAGTGCTAAAGACGATATATGCCGTCGCCTTGCTTTTCTATTTATTTACTAAAGCCGAGTATAGACGACGTGACCTTGCTTCATTCTTATTCATATTGTCATTCATGTACCGTTTGCTAGGGCTATCGAAGGCTACCTGCTCCGGGCAGGTAACCAATCTCATTCTTATTTTTGGTCACTTTGCGAAACAACCAATAATTTAACTGCCTTTAGCAATAACTTATTTTTTATAAATTTTATTTTGTAGTAGTTTTTTGATTCCCCATTTTTTTTTTTTTTTTGAATGGAGAAGCAATGGTTTAGTGCTGAGGAAGCTGCCGAATTTATAACTCCTGACGAAAGTGGAGATGAAGGATAGAATGCAGGTAAAAAGTATGAAACACAGGCTGGTAGACGGTTAGCCGGCCCACTTAGAGCTGTGATAAGCGTAAATCTCTTCCAGCAGTTAAAGGGCTAAGGGTACCTACTTTATAGAAACTGAGTGAGCCCCAGAATGGTCTAGAGATCCCACCTTGGGTGGCAACGATTTAAAAAATTTATCTGCCACAAATTATGTTTAATTTGGTGCTGCATAAAATAGTAATAACAACGAAAGCAAGAAGAGAGGGGTGTATTTATAACAGCATGACCCAACACCTCGCATATGCTGATGATGTGGTTATCACAGAAAGAAATGAAAACGTGCTCTTGGAAGCATTATGGGAATGTGAAGAGGCAGCTAGGAAGGCAGGGCTCATTATAAATATGGATAAAACAAAATACATGCTCTCATCCAGGAAACTGTCATCCAGTGGATATCTCCAAGGAAGAGAGTGCAGTTTTGAAAATGTTAAGACATTCAAATATCTTGGCACCATTATTACAGAAGACAACAGACTGGAACATGAAATAAAGGCGAGGATTGAAAACGGTAACAGATGCTATTGGTCCCTCAGAAACGTGTTCCAAAATAGAGCTGTACCCCGTAGTCTCAAAATAAGGGTATATAAAACGATACTTCCTCCTGTCGTTGCCTATGGTGGGTGGGGAGGCGTGGACTCTAACCAAACAGCATGAGAGATTATTGAATGTATGGGAGAGAAAGATTCTTAGAAGAGTGTATGGCCCAACCAAGGAAGGAAATTGTTTCCGCATTAAAAGGAACCAAGAACTTAAAGACCTATATGGAGAACCTGACATAGTTTCTTGTATTAAAAAAGCAAGATTGAGATGGTTGGGACACGTTCACAGAATGGACAAAAAAAGGCTCCCAAAGCTGATTCTGGAGGGACGTCCAGACGGAGAAAGAGGAAGAGGAAGGCCTAGAATGCGATGGCTGGACGATGTGGAAGCAGACCTTAAGTGCCTGGGGTAAGAACATGGAGAAGAGCAGCGAGAGATCGGTCAAGGTGGAGGAAAATTGTTGATGAGGCCAAGGTCCTTCATGGACCATAGCGCCATGTGATGATGATGATGATGATCTGCCACAAGTCTCTACATCTCTTCCTATCTGTATTAATTAGAACGTATTAAAAAAAAAGTAATGCATTCGTTATTATATAGTAGTTTACTATATCAGTCGATGCATTACATTGAATTTGAACAGCTCTATAACCAAAGAAGGCCAAAGACTAGATACATTATTATTATATAGATACATATTATAATTTATATAGAGTATAATATTATTTTTAATTACTGTCTTTAAACTTAATATTCTTATATTATAACTTATTCATTTATAAAATATACATTCTTGTAAAATAAGCCTTCTTGTTGTGCTTAAATAATTAATTTTATTTCATATTTGATTTATGTTTATATTTGTTTAATTTTACTTCTGAAAAAAAAACTGCCACTACAACCCGGGAACGGGTCTGGGGTTCATTACATGGTAGAGACTGTACTGTTTCATGGATAACGGTTCTGCAAGGAAGTGACTTGTCCTAGGTCACGCTCAACCACCAGATTTTCCCCCTTATTTTGATAATATTTTGTAGAGGCTGGGTGAGCCCCAGTAGGGTTCTAGACCCTAAACGAGCCATCTCCAGTTGCAAACAGACTAAATAAAAGTCTTGCCCTCAGTGGGATTTGAACAAGGATTTCCGGCATGGCAACTCAGTGCTCTGCCACTCCGCTTCCTTTTAATTTTACTACTAATTTTAAAAACTGGTTTTTAATTTAAAAAAAATAGTAGTAAACAAAATTTACTACTATTTTTTAAAAAAATTTATATTATTTATTCTAATTTTACTCAAACGTGTAAAATATCAATCAATTTGTTAACTGTAAATATTTAATTTCTTATATCGTTAACTTATACCTAAATCTATTTTAATGTAATTCTATAAATTGATCTGTAAATATGAAAATCACATGTAAATGACATGTAGTATGATTATTTAAGCATTAATAAACGGTCTCTCTTTTGGAAGAGTAGGGAAAGAGAGAATAAAAATGTATTGCTTTGATGATATCAACAGAATAATCTTCAGTACAAATATTTTTTTATTACTTAAATATTTGTATTAATTAAATGCAAATTTAAATCGGACTAAATATTCGTTCATATTTCCTCTTAATAACAGTTATAAAATGTAGCAAAATAATTAGTACTTATAATAGTGAGTTATTACTTCTTAATTACTTCCAATTAAGTTAATCTCAGTGGAAGCTACTTTGTGGAAGGCTGGATTGAGCAAATACAGGTTCTGGTTCATTATTAATTGCCAAGTTTTGCTACGAACTAACTCTCCATAGGCGCTTTAGGTTGTTTAAAACTGAATTCAAACTGAAACTGTCGAGATTAACAACGGCCGTTTAAACATCATGTCTTTGCGTTCGTAACAATTGAGCTAATATCAGATTCCCATGGCTAACGATCTTTGAGTACTATCTAAGAAATACAACTGAATAAAGTCACTGTTAAAGATGGAAATGGTTGTTATTATTCGGTCTTAATATTACTAAGCTTACGTCTTATGTCACGAAATCTAAAAATCAGAATTAATAAAACTATCATCTTTCCTAATCTTCATTACATGTCCGTTAACGCTGAGGGATGAACAACGTCTTAAGGTATTCGTAAATAAGGTGTTGCGCAGAATATTAAAAAAGGATGAGACCACTGTAGAACTTAGGAGATTAGACATCGCAGAATCGCGCAGCATGCCAGTTAATATGATTGAGATGATAGCGTCGTGAAGATTATGATTAAGTTGTTGGTTTGAATTACTAAGTAACTAAAGATTGACCCATTTAAGCAAATGAATAAACCTCCTTAGAGAACATTTGTTTCGGAATTCAGGAGATGCTGAAAAATCATGGATTTAAATGAGGATAGGGAAGTGGAATGACGGATATTAGAAAGATATTAAGTTCTCCTGTGAACGAGTATAGAGATCAGGAAGGCAAGATCTTGTTTCGTGGTGCTGTAATGAGGATTTGAATTGGAAGAGACTGCAGATATAGGGCGTGTGTGGAGAATTGATGGATTGGTATACGAATGGATGCACACGAGACCACTTCGGGGTAAATATACAATATAATACAAAAATAAAATCAAATAATAAAACGGTTTTTATCTTAGCATACTGTATATTATAATTTTGTTTGTTAGTGATAGCTTATTTTTGTGGTGAAGTAGTCACTTTGGAGCGAGAGTCGGTGATTCAATTTTGTCTGCAAATTAGTTACGTGTGATTTTCAAGTCATTCTTCTATCCATTGTAAGGCCCAAGTATTATGTATGTGTTTTTCCGGGAAATGGTATATTTTAAAGTGTTAGAGAAGGGCGGTGTGAATGTCTAAGTGTAAATGTTACTTGGTTAGATTTTTGTGTGTTAATTTTTATACGTCACTTATCGAGCCAATTTTCTAATGAATTAAAGTATCTCTGTAGGTTCTGAGAAGCCATGTTGGGGTTAGTACTGATCGAAAGTATGACAGTATCGTCCGCGTATGCTTACGACAAAATACTATATAAAAAGTAAGGCAGCGCTGATAAGGTAATACAGCACTAAAAACTTTTTTTAAATAATAGAGGGATGTGTATGAAGTGCATTTGTTTAATTGGGTATAACAACAGTTAGCTTGTTGAATTAGAATGCCTTATTTGTTCCTACAGACATTTTGAGATATATAAAAAAGAAAATGTACAGAAATGATTGGGGGATAGAGAGTTTCAGAAGGAGATATCTCGCAGGATAAAGGTTCTTCAGACGAAATATATAGGGCGGATGGAGGATATGGGGCGGAATATATAAATCGATAGGATTAGATCTTATATTTAGAGAGTGAAAAGAAGAACGTGAGCTGAGAAGATTTTTATATAAAAGAAAAGTTCATTCAAATGACGAGTCGAAATAGCTTTTTCTCCTTTCGACCTAACCCTCAGGACGCATTCTACTTCAGTCTGATGTATTTTAAAATTCGAATGCAGAGCACTATCCCAGGAAACAAATAGGTTTCTTTCTTATGCCTATAACCCTATCCAAGGATATAATAGTTTCGAATGTTCATTTCTCGCTTGTTTCATTTCTATCTAAAGTCCGTTTTTTACTTAATGCACAACTCTTCAAGCTTAATTACAATCTAAAGTTTCAATTTATGAATAAAATAAGGGTATGCAAACAGCGTAGATTTGCCATGCAGAGGAACCCGGATTCAAATCCGGCTGTGGGAGATACATTATTTAATCTGTTTTACTATTGATTGACTCTGTAAGATCTGCAGACTCTCCTTAGGCTCACTCAGCCTCTACAAACTGGGAGCTCAATCACCTCGCTGTACAACCGTTTAGAAATAGTACAGTATTTACAATGTACTGAACCTAGGGCCGTTAATGGATTGCAGTGGCATAGATTAAAAAACAAATAAAGAAAATAAGGCACTTTCGGTATTTCGATTTCGGTGAACAACAGTACCGTAAAACTTTATCTAAGATCGACTAGTCACATACATATAACCACAGATTGTTTAGCGACACTTGGGAATTCGGAATCAGAGAACTTTTTCAAGCTTATTTCAGTCAGGATTCGAATTTATTAAAGAATACTTCACTATGTATTTTATTAATAGGTTACTGAAAAAAAAATTGCCGTTACAACTAGTGAAGTTTTTTGGGTTCAGGCATGATATAGACTGTGCTATTCCCAGAAAAACGGTTGTGCATGGAAGTGATTTTTACAAAATATACAATATATTGAGAGAGTCCAAGGACCGGTGAATAGTTGCCACAATCGTGCTGGGCCCGCCAATATACTGAAGGAATTTCACAGTGACCTTGAACAGCTATTATCTGTGGTTTTTCATCGATTATCACTGACCTTCAACTCGTGTGCTTTTCGGTTCGGAACGGTAGAATCGCCCTTGTATATGATGACAAAATACCACATAGTGATGCTAAAGGTATTCCTAATTAACATACTTTTTATTATTATAACGATTACAGGCCTTCTAACAGACCACGCGAAGCATTCATGGCTACTTGTTCTCTGTTGTTCTCCACCATTTCTTCATTCCCTCTTCAATGTTTTCAACCTTGTATAGCACGCTTTCCTTCTTTTTTTTTACCTCATGAAGCCGGTGTCCAATCCTAATACAAAAGAACCACAAAGAATAACTTAGTAAAGTAATCAGATAGATTTGAACTCTGAAGTGCTGATATACTTTACCATTACTTCTAGAAGAATAAGAGGATTAAAACCAGATTTTACATTTTTTATTTTTTTCCATTCATAAAAAACGGTACTGAAAACCAGCTGGCATAACCATCAACGAACACCCACACCATCCTTTTGAGAAAATTTCTTTCTATCGAATAAAAAATGTTTCTAACAAAGCTAGAAATAAAAAAATCGAACTTAATGAAGTCAAGCCAAAGCCTATAAAAATATTTTTCATAAAGATTCTTAAAAACACCTCAAAACGAACACAGCAATAGAAATATTATTTTTCGATTTGTCATTAAAACAAGTTATAAATTTTAATGTAGATTATTTTAGCATTCACTTTTTTTATAAGATATATATATATATATATATATATATATATATATATATATATATATATAATGAACTCAAACCATTAGAACTATTGAACTTTCAAGGAAATGTCTATATTGCGGCCGACCCACATTCTTTTTTGCCTCAAGGAGATTGCGGCTGATTGGGGTTTGCACTCAGAAGATTGGTGAGACGTCGCGTCTAAGAGTGTCTATTTTATCTTAACTAGAAGTGTTATTGCGGATATATTGCCCTAATTGAAAATAGTGGTACGATTATATTTTATTGTTAGCCTTAAGTTTAAGACAGCTAAAGCCGCACTAGGAATATTGCTTAGATTTTTAGTAGGAAAAAAAATGTTAGACTACTTAAAGCTTTTAGTAGAGTTTATCTTGTAATTCTCCCAATAATTTTTAATAGAATGCAATGGGAAAAATCATAAACTATTAAGTCTCTAAAATACAAATAACCAGTATTGAGGGACATGAGGCTTTGTTTTGGGGATTTTCCCTTTCGCATCCAATTTGTAATTTATGTTTCTTTGTGAGATTTTGCTGATTGTTACTAATAAAGTTAGTTAATTTCAGTTACATTCGGTTATCTTCGCACTAGACTTAAGTTACGATGAATAATTCTCATGAACATAAATCGCGTACAATGCGGGTGTGTTTGTTTTTATTAAAATCGATATATAATAATAGGTCTATATTAAGGGTCTATGTATATATAGCGCTAAACTGCTGTCGCGATGATTCGAAACATTTTGTAGCGATAAAAAATTTTAATCTCATAACAAACATAGACTGGCTATGTAGGATCTACAAAACCTTCTTGGGTCCACCAAGTCTCTATAATGTGTGTATCCTCAATTGGGGGATAATCTACCGGTTGAGTGTGTTCTTCAAAACACCACCACGTACTACCGTTTGCTTAGAAACGGTACAGTCTCTGTCATGTGGAGAACCCTTCATGGGTTGTAGATGTACAATATATATTGTTATATAAAAATAAATATATATTTGCATAAAGACCAAATGACCGTTTGTAAGAATTAGGTCATTCAGGTAGAATGATTAGGCGGTCAAGAGATACCAAAGAGGTGGGTCCAAGACTCCACCTTGTAAAGACACTCTCTGCACAAATCCCGAAGAAGAAGATCGAAGATACGGTAGAAGGAAGCGACGAATTAAACTGGCGGAGGAGTATCCGAAGACAGCCAGACCCGGAGAAGACACACCTCACCAAGAAGAACTCTAGATAAGTTGTAATTTGTAATAAGTTCAGTATGTATTTTATGGAAATCCGCTATGCATATCTGAATCATTAATCTTGTTTAAAATTGTATTAATAAAGTATATTCATTATAATTCTTTTAGCGCTTACTTAACCCAAATGCACGATATACTTATGAAAAATATATTGATGGTTTAATTAACTAGAATATTGGTAAACACACAACCAACCTATGGAAAAGAATCCAATTTAGAATAAAGTTAGGACGTTTGAAGAAAGAATAATATGAGTAATCATCTTAAATGATTAATCTGGCATTCCAAAATTAATTCGAATGTTATAACATACGTATATATATATATATATATATATATATATATATATATATATATATTGGTTTCTACTTATCTTGGCTGTTGTAGAAATATATTCTTTATGGTTGAAGATCTAAGCTCGTGTTATGCAAATTTAATTAATTCTTGGTGATATAATAATAAATAGTCTAATATGATTCAACAATTAAATAAAACTGCTGTTCCTAAAAATCGATTACTTATTCGTTGATCATAGCTAATGCAATATAAACATTTTATGATATATTGCGAAGTAAGTGATTAATGATAAATTGATCAATTCTTTGGAACTTGTAAGTACACCCTATCCTATTATACTTACACGTGACATTTTACATTAATTTTAGTGTGCTATTTAATGTTTTCACTAAAAGATCATTTTTTCACTGTCAGGGCATGAATATGAGACTAACCAAGTCTCGAAACGTCGCCTAAGAAGTTGAAATAACTGACTGAAACTCGAGAACCATAAACAATATATATATATATATATATATATATATATATATATATATATATATATATATGTTATAATTGGACTATTGTTATACATAAGCAGTTTCGGGGCAAAAATACATTAATATCAACAGAACAACAACACAGCATAATTTTCTATTAAAACTCGTACAAATCCGAAAATACTTTTCGATATTGAATGATTTTCGTTTTACAAAAAATTATAACCTTCATCTCACATGTGCTTACATTGAGAGTCTATACACTGATAATTTATATGTACATACAAAATTTCTTTAAACATTATCGAGTACCAAGTCAATTAGTTAATTTTTCTAATAAACACATTTTTTGTCACCTGACAAAATACGAAACTATGTAGAGGAAACGAACCTTACACACTCGTTAACTATGCTTCAGAATAACAAATTGGATTTAAATATGTTTACCATAAGTTTAAAATCAGGGGAGCACTAGAAGGGTTGATAAATCTTCAGATATGCAAATTGCATAAAGTGGAACCGCCGAGGGGGTGACAATGGGTTGGGTCGGAAGTCATTAGAAGAGTCATTGATTGTTCTGTCGGTTCGTCGGGCCTTTAGTCTGTTCTATCTTCCCCATCATGCCCTTCATGCTTACACAGATACGTGTTTATTTAAGTCACCAAACTGTTTTTTACAACACGTTTATTTTTAATCTTTTTTTTTTACGGGAGCGGAGTGGTTCAGTGGCCGGGGATAGATCCTATGGGACTACGACCCTCCTGTGGCTTAACCAGGCTCTATAAAGTGGGTATCCGAATGAAGGGGAGAAAATCTGGTAGTTGAGCTTGATCTAGAACAAATCACCTCCTTGACCAACCATTGTCCAAGAGTAGAGTATCTAGTGGTACATTTTTTTTTCTTTTTACAACTATAATTCGGTAATGGGAGTAGGGTTTCTCTATATTAATAATACGTGGACTGATGTATTTAAGCAGCGATGGGTGGTATCGTTTCGAGCCTTCGGGTTCACAAAATGTGATGAGTTATTATCATGCTATTATCATTATAACCTATTGTAACCTTTATATAGGATCCATATGATCATACTAAGGAGTTTAACATTTGTTGTGAATAATAAAGCCTAGCTTTGTAAAAGGTTTATTTTCATTACAATTTATTATTCACAAATGGACAAATTTCTGAAACCGGAGAAGTTCGACGGTGATCCACACTCCCCTACAGCTGCTCAGGAGTGGAATTACTGGCTGAAGACGTTCGAAAATTTCATCGCGGCTTTTGGCACGATTGATGATCGAGGTAAGTTGGGCTTGCTTACTAATCACATCTCACATGCTATTTACCAACTGATTGCCGATAAGGGCACGTACGCGACAGCTATTGAAACACTAAAAGCTACGTACGTGAAGCCAATAAACGAAATTTTCTCTAGACATAAACTGGCATCCCGTAAGCAGTCTCCAGATGAGACTATTGACCAATACCACCAAGCGTTGCAACAGTTGAGTAAAAACTGTGAGTTTGCGGACGTTGATGCAGAAACACATCGGAAAACATACGTCCGTGACTCGTTTATTCGCGGCCTCAGTTCACACCAGATAAGGCTGCGACTATTGGAATTTAACAAGCTAACTCTCGATGAGGCTGTTGAAAAAGCTCGTGCTTTAGAATCAGCCAAAAATCAATCTGCTTCATACGCCTCTGAGCTAACTCTTAACGCTTCTTCATCTATCCCTCTGGAAAGTCATAACTCGTCGGAAGATATAGCAAATTTGGCAGCAGCTAGGCCCAATAACTCGAATTTCAAAAATAAAAAATGCTATTTTTGTGGTCGGCAGCGACATAATACTCGTCAGCAGTGCCCCGCTCTAAATGATACATGTGAAAGATGCCAGAAGACGGGTCATTGGAAATCTGTCTGCAGATCAGCTAAGAAAGCTCCCTCATCAGCCGCACTCGTTGCAGCTTCTACTGTCCTTGACAAAGCTGTTGTGCAAGTTCAGATAAATTCCACCCCTACATTTGCTTTGATTGATACAGGGAGCTCTGAGACATTTATATCACAGTGTTTTGCGAAAAGCTGTAACCTGAAAATGTACCCTACAATTGGTAGAGTCTCCATGGCTTCAACATCTCTCAGCAAGCCTATTTCTAATTACTGTGTAGCTCATTTGGAGTTGTTGGGTCACCATTATCCTAAAACTAAATTCAGTGTATTACCCGATTTGTGTGCTAATGTTATTGTTGGACACGATCTACTAAAACAACACTCTGAACTCAAGGTTTCTTTTGGGGGAATCAAACCTCCATTGACCATCAGTTACCTGGCTCCAGCAAAGATAGAGCCTCCTCCCCTTTTTGAATTTCTAACTAACGACGTCGAACCCATAATCACCAAATCTCGGAAGCACTCTTTAGAAGACGCCGATTTCATGAAGAAAGAAATTGAAAACCTACTTGCTGATGGGATTATTGAAGAAAGTAGGTCTCCCTGGAGAGCACAAGCGTTCGTTGTTAAAAACGAGAGTCATAAAAAGCGAATGGTCGTTGATTATTCCCAAACCATTAATCGGTTCACGCACCTTGACGCATATCCCCTCCCAAGTCTCGAGGATATTGTTTCTAAGGTTTCAAAAAATTCTATCTTTAGCACAATCGACTTCAAAAGCGCATATCACCAGGTACCTTTACGAGAAAAAGACCGGCCTTTCACCGCGTTTGAGGCATGTGGCCGTTTGTATCAATTTCGACGCCTAGCTTTTGGATTGACGGATGGAGTACCCACCTTCCAGCGGGTGATGGATGACGTTATTACTCACGAAAAACTTGAGAAAACGTATGCTTACCTGGATGACGTAACGGTGTGTGGTCGGAATCAGGAGGAACACGATAAAAATCTCAAGCGCTTCATTGATGCAGTCAAAAAATATGGTTTCACAATCAATCAAGAAAAAAGCAAGTACTCGCTAACTTCAATAAATTTGCTTGGTTATAAAATCGGAAGTGGGACCATATCTCCCGACCCTGAACGTCTAAAGCCGCTGCTCAATCTTCCACCTCCAGACAGTCGGAAGGCCCTTGAGCGGACAATCGGAATGCTCGCGCACTATTCTAGATGGGTCCCTAACTATTCGGACAAAGTCAAACGGCTTCTTAACTCAAAAACCTTCCCCTTGACTCCTGAAGTTATATCTGACTTCGACCAACTCAAAACTGAGATCTCTAAGGCAGTAGTGAGTACGATTGATGACTTGGAGCCATTCTTAGTTGAAACGGATGCGTCTGATTTCTCGATTTCAGCTGTTCTATCGCAATGTGGGCGGCCAGTTGCATTCTTTTCTCAAAAGCTGAGCAACAGCGAGCGTAAACATTCAGCCGTTGAGAAGGAGGCTTATGCTGTTGTCAGTGCCCTTAAAAAATGGAGACATTTCTTACTCGGAAGGTTTTTCAAAATTATTACGGACCAGCGCTCTGTATCGTTCATGTTTGATATGAAACATCAGAATAAAATAAAAAATGAGAAGATACAGAGGTGGCGGTTGGAGATGTCATGTTACAATTATGAAATAATTTACAGGCCGGGAAAATATAATCAAGTAGCAGATGCATTCTCCAGGGTATGTAACGCAACCCAAAGTGACAAATTATATTCACTACACTGCGACTTATGCCACCCTGGAGTGACTAGAATGATCCACTGGGTAAGAACTCATAATTTACCCTATTCAGTAGAGGATGTCAAAAGGATGACGGCATCGTGCCCGTCCTGCAATGTCTTAAAACCCCAATTTTACAAAAACTCGAGGTCTACTCTCGTTAAGGCGACGCATCCGTTCGAGAGAATCAGCATGGACTTCAAGGGCCCTCTTCCATCAAAATCAAGGAACAAATACCTCTTAACAATTGTCGATGAATACTCTAGGTTTCCATTCGCCTACCCGTGTCCCAATATGAATTCATCAACAGTAATTGACTCCCTTGTTGACTTATTCACCACATTTGGTCTACCTTCGTATGTGCACACTGATCGAGGAACCTCATTCGCATCCAGGGAGCTACAAGAATTTCTTCACAGTAGGGGAGTAGCTACTTCCATGTCGTCGCCTTACAACCCTACAGGAAATGGCCAAATTGAACGAGAAAATGGCACAATTTGGCGCACTGTATCTCTTGCTCTTGAACACAGGAAGTTGGATCCATCGAATTGGGAATTGGTGCTCCCTGATGCTCTTCACTCAATTCAATCCCTGTTGTGCACAGCAACCAACGAGACACCCCATGAAAGAATGTTGCGACACAACAGACGATCTTCTAATGGTATTTCACTCCCAACTTGGCTTTCACCTTCACAGAAAGCTTTGATGAAAAAACAGGTACGAAAAAGTAAATTCGATCCATTAGTAGAGGAAGTTGACATTCTTGACGTCAACCCACAGTATGCCAGGGTACGCCTCGGAGACGGACGAGAGACGACAGTGTCATTGAAACACTTAGCACCTCAAGGTGAGACGATCACTGAGACAGAACCAGAGAAAATTGAGCCAGAGCTCGAGCCAACTGGGCAACAGGAGCCGGAACCTGCAAGAACCCTTCAACATCAAGATACAAGCCAAGATACTCAGGATACAGGACACAGGATAAACACAGAAGCTCAGCCTCAAGAAAATTCTCTGCGACGCTCTACTAGAGAGCACCGTGCGCCTTCCCGCTTGAAGGACTATGAACTAAATTTTTAATAGGACGGAAGAATGTGATGAGTTATTATCATGCTATTATCATTATAACCTATTGTAACCTTTATATAGGATCCATATGATCATACTAAGGAGTTTAACATTTGTTGTGAATAATAAAGCCTAGCTTTGTAAAAGGTTTATTTTCATTACACAAAGTCTTTATTATTACCTTCATTTTTAAAAGGTTAAGAAAATTATTCAAAGTTATTCTTATCTTAGAGGTACTTCAAATGGAGATATTGCATTTTATTACAAATCCTTTTCAAGCCGAATACTACGAGATTGACACGATTCCACTTCCCTCAATATCCATTAACTCACTCTGGCCATAATTCGACATAACCCCTTATATCATCGGGACATCTGCATATGTGGCTGGCATATATATCTGCATATGTGTCTGGCGTACATATCTGCATATGTAAATTACCGAACTTTGTGTCTCGGTCAGCCGTTCGTGTATGTCAAAGATAAGAACTATACGAACAATTTTGTATTCCAGTTAATAGTTCAATGCGAATATACTCGTAGAAATTATTCTGAAATGTAACGTTCGATCGATAACCTCTAAGATGGTACATGGAAACTTTGTACCTGTTTTAGCTACCTTTATAGAAATATTTAATATTTCTACTTCTCTAAGAACTCTTTATAAATCCACAAAAATGTAATACATTTTTTTAAAATTAAAATTTGTATAAATGTGTTGATCCCAGAAGAGCCCAATGCATGGGCATTTAGAAGAGTATCCTTGAACGACCTGAAAATTATATTTAATAATCGTATGAAATGGTCAGGAGGTGGAATCAATGATTACACGAAATAAGAGTGACTTATTTTATTGTGCCTAAGTTTCGGCCATCTTCAGGGCTGCGGGGTGAGTTCGGGGGAGGGGTGTTCGACTAGTCACTTCGACCCCACCTACCTTAAAGATAACATACGTCTTAGGCCCTAACGCAGGTACAATAAAATAAGCCATTCTTATTTTGTACAATCATTGACTGTACCCCCTGATCATTTCTAACTATTATTAGAATCATCCAGTCAACAATTTCCCATTTATATAAATTATAATTATATTTCGTTAATTTAATCATAATTTCAATTGCATAAGCAATATGTTTAAAGTTTCACAGTTTCAAATTCTTACAGTATATTATAATTGTCGTAATTTATAGGGATTGATTGAAAGTAACAATAGTATCATTGTAGCGATAACCGATACAGATTTCACCAACTAGCTCTATAACCGTATAATCGTGCTCTACGTAATCCTCTCTTATACGTTTCAGTCACCTGATCCGCCTTTTTATTTTAAAAACTTTATTAACAAGTCTAATAAACTTGTAAATACGACTTAATTTATTAATTGGCTATTACTAGGTTGTTATTCATTTTTATAAAAATCAATGTACGTGGATTTGTAAAAGATCATCGTCTAAACCAGTAGCGGTTTGAGCCCACTGCCCGATCAAAATTCGAAAAGCCTTCGAAGTTAAACAAATAAAAATTATTTCATTTTCCCAAACTGATCTTGGATTGATTGAGTACTGGCATCTGGGCCTTGGTACTCACATTCAACTAAAGAGTTATCATCAAGAACAGATAGGCAAACGATGAAAATAGTTGGAAGTAAGAATTGCCATGCACAAGGAGCTTTGTAACAACCGGGCATTTACATTAAATTATACTTATTTTTTTTAGTACATGAAGCAGGAGCCAAACGATTTAATTGTCTTTGAGTGGCGTTTAGGCTGAGAGAGAGATTGATGACTCGGAGACAGAGAGGAAGAAGAAGATATATTAAAGGCCGTGTCTTCACCAGGCTTCTTACTTCATCTCGTTTTAGAAGTTCACTACAATTTCTTTTATTTTTAACACTCCCGTTACTAGATCTTAACATTAAAGTAGGTATTTAAAACCAGAATATTCAAAAAGTGTTATTCCATATGTTGTTATTTCTCTAAATACATATCCCATAAGGTAGTTATTATTATTATTATTTTTATTAATAATAATTTAATATCTTACAAGAGACCATTGATGATAAGTGTCGTCTTTGCAAATCTACAAATGAATCCATACAACATGTGACCTCAGGTTGTCAAGTACTAGTGGGAAAAGAATATTCATCAAGCAGTTCCTAAAAGTTATGATCTAATTAAAGATCACCAACCTTTCCACAGATATCATCCTGAAGCATTATTAGAAAGTGGTAATGTTAAATTATATTGGGACCATACGATGATAACAGACCACCATATATCACAGCAGACCTGACATCGTGCTTATTGACAAGGCAGCAAAGAAAGCACATATTATTGAGATACGAGTTTCTTCCGATGATAATGTGCAAAAAACAATAGGAGAAAAAATTCGGAAATATCCAGGAGCTTAGCGAAGAGTTGAAGCATCTTTGTGGACTGGTGAAGGTTGAAGTACTACCGATTGTAGTTTCTACGAATGTCCTTATCCCAGAGGAAACAATAAAATCATTGAACTGAACAAGAAAAATAAACTATTACAAAAAAGCAGTATTATTAGGAACTGCTAATATTGTACGGAAATTTCTAAATATCGATAAATAAGACGATTAAGCTTAACCTTGACCATGGTCCGGTTAAACCATATCAACTAGCAATGCTGGGAAGAATAAATTCTTAAAATAATTTAATATTGTTGCTGTATGAACATCTCTTCAAAATGACCATGATCGCCAAACAAAAAAAAAAATGGAATTTTATAAAACTAAAAGCAAAAAGATTTCGATGGTTCCAGGAACGTGATGATTCAAGTATTTTAAATAAACTGGTATTCCGGAGGACGAAATTATCAACTGGGATGGATTTCAACGAATGGTGAAATCCTACAAAGGCTTCAAGTTGGGAGAGGAACTCAAAAGACGCAGAGCATTTCTATCAGAAGAATGGAAGAAGAGATTAAGAGAGGGGCTTAAGAGATACTGGCAGGACATCAAAGCTGGCATGGGAACAGGATCCTGGCACGGGAAATGATATTTATTGTTGATTCACAGTCCATAGAGATACGAATACGAATAAAAAATAAAGAAAAAACTCAGTACCCATGTACCCATAATAAAAGACCCATGTAACATATACTGTATATTTTTATATTGTATTTTTCATTCAAATTTGAGAGAAAAATCGGGAAAACGCCCGTCTAAGATCTTATCCCACCTTCTCTTCAACTTCTTACTCATCTCTCTTCCCTTCCCTCCACTGACCATATTCCCTCTTTCCTCTTATTTCCCACTACAAGGCCTTTAATGTATTTTCTCTCCTGGATATTCTTTTTCTGTAAAATCAAGTCTTGTTAATTCCTCTAACATATTACACTGGGATATCCTTTCACTTTTCTTAGTTCTATCAATTTGTTGAATATCTGTTTGTTCTGTGTGTCTTCATTCATTCTTTTCATCTGCTCGAAAAATTGTAATCTACTTTTCCTTATTGCTGTTTCCTGGGTTAACTTCCTTCACAGAGTTTTCTTGGATAAGTCCCATTGTTTTCGACCCGTTTACTATCACTGGTGTCATTATTGTTTCATAATTCCTGATTTTAGCCTATTCATGAGATTCTTTTTATTGAAGGTATTCTTTGTGAAATGTCCCATTCACTCTAATTCAGTATAATAAAATACGAAAAGAAAAAAAAAAACTGTACTGTATACAATTTTGTATAATAAAGTGACCTAGTTCGCGTATTTATTGGACATTCCCACGTACGTAAATAAGCAGGCTTAATATTTTTCATGACAATAAATAGCTATCCTATATAGGAAATACCTTGTTGTGAACGTAAAGCAACAAAAATAAAATAAAGTAACCTTATCAAGACAAGAGACAATGTAAAATGTGACGTACATTATCAGATATTTAAATTAGAATAGAAGAATAGAAAAATAATTTTATTCTGGGACCAGGTCCCTTAAGAATATAAATATTGTACAGAAATTTATAGAAATAAATCTGGCCAGACGGCTACATTATTGGAATACTGCAATTAAATATGAACTAAAACGTATGATCTGATAGAGAACACAAAATAATATATATATATATATTTATATATATATATATATATATATATATATATATATATATATATATATATATATAATAACAGAATATTGATTTACAAAAAACAGAAATTGGCTAATGGAAAAATAAAAAAGTAGTTAGGAACATCTAATAATATGAACAACAATATTATAGTGAAAAAAAAAACCTGTACCCTAGGCCACGCTCAACCGCCAGATTTTTATCCCTTATTTTGGGTACCTTATAATATTTTATAGAGGCTGGGTCCTCGATTCTATATGATCCATCTCCCGCTGCAAACAGACTAAATAAAAGTCATAGCCTGCTGCGGGATTTGAACCAGGATTTCCGGCATAGCAAGTAAGGGCTCTACCACTGAGCCACTCCGCTCTCTAGTATCATAATGAGTGTGGAATATTTACAGTATTTTCTCAATCTATTGTGTTGAATATAGCTAATTAATGTGGAAACAGTAGGCGATAGTTGTAATTTATTGAAGAAGCTGTTGGAAGTGTGAATTTGTAAAAAATAAAACATAAAGGTGATTGGCCCGACATCACGCTTAACCGTCAGATTTATCTCCAATAAAGGGTAGCCACTTTGTAGAGGTTGGGTCGCAGGTTCCACAGAGTTCTTCCGTCAATCAGCAGTCTATACTCAGAGCCTGTTCCTAATTGCTAATAAAATAGGTATTAATTTTTAATAAATAAATTTAGTGTAGTATAAAAAAAAAGAAATATCAGTGTATAGTTAAGTGGCTTTCAATACCAGTTAGGTCTAAACTCATTGAAATAGTTTCAGTAAAGGGGATTTCCCCTACGACAAAGATAAAATACCTGTGATGATTACAAGAGAGCGCGCACAATACGGCGGGAACACAATGCATCGTCGAGATCCGGGTTTTCCAGACTTCCAGAGGAAAAAAAGGAGCTTTTCCACAAGAAAAGGTGACCAAGCAACTCGTGGCTATTCAGCTGTCCGATCACTAAATGTTGGCGGCGGCGGTGTTCGATCTTTCAGCTCAGGGCTCTGATCTAGGCTGTCAATATCACACCAAAACTTTTCGTGCAACATTAGGCATAAAAAATAAAAGATATAAAAGCAATGTGTAAGAATGATAAGATAATTGTAAATAATTAATTGTAAGATGCATATTACACAAACCTATGCAATTTTGAATAAAAATGCAGCAAACAAAGAATCTTTTCAAAGATTTACATAATTTTAAGGGAAATTAAAAAAATAACTTAAATCTTGTGTATGTGGACATTATTTGCTGAACCCCAAAGTTCTGTTCCATATGTCCAAATAGGTTTTAGTATACTATTATAGATAAGACGTTTGTTCCGTAAGTCAAGTCAAGATCTGTAGTCCAGTAGATGTGATAGTTGTTTGTACCGTCTAGTCAGTTCTTGTCTTTTTAATTTGGTATGTACGTTCCATGTAAGTCTTATGTCCAAGTATAGTCCGAGATAACGTACATAATTTTTGGAAGGTACTTCGTCGTTGTCAATTTTGACTGCTGGACACGAAGCTTTGCGTAGAGAGAAGGTTACATGGCTCAATTTTGAGGCGTTTATTCTGATTTGCCATTTATAGAACCACTTTTCTAAATCAAATAAATGATTTTGAAGAGCTATAGATGCTAGGTTTGGGTCTGTGTGAGAAGTAATAATGGCTGTATCGTCAGCGAAGGTATAGATGTTGGTGCAAGGATGCTCAGGGATATCAGAGGTGTAAACAGAATAGAGAATGGGGCTTATAACACTGCCTTGCGGTACACCCCTGTATTGAGGAAAGAAGGAGGAAATCGAAGAGTCGGAAGTACAGAAAAATCTCTCTTGGAAATAAGATTGAAGAATAAAAAAGTATGTAGGAGGTAAGTGAGGTTTTATTTTCCAGAGAAGACCCTTGAGGCGGACACTATCAAAAGCTATTTCAATGTCAAGAAAAATCGCAGAGCAATATTCTTTTTTTTAAAGCAAATTAAAAATAAAAATAATTATTGCCACAATCTTATTGCCAAAGAAATAATTCCATAGTTATTCTTATCCTTACTATATCATAGCACAGTCATTATTTTTACTTATTCGTCGACTCTGTTATTAAATTTAAGAAAAAAATTAAATCCTGTACCATTATAACCTGTGCAAAATGTGTTTTACACTGTAGAGGCTGTACAGTTTCTAGAACAACGTTCGTGTAGGGAAGTGGTTTGCTTGAGATCACGCTCAACCATCAAGATTTTCCCCCAATTAATGGTATCTCTTAAAAAAGGCTGGGTAGCGCCAGGAGAGTCTATCGATCCCACAAGGTCCATCCATAGTTCTTAAGAGTTTAAATAATTTATCTGTAACAGCCAGATTTGAACAAGGAGCATTCAGAATATGTGTAGGGTGCTGACATTGAGCTACACTGGTCGATGGATCGACAAATCCACTTTTAGAAAATTATAATGGTGACACCCGGCTGTTAATTTAGGCTAATAATTTTTTTAAATTACAAATTTTCATTAGGAACATATTTATGAGTTGGACAAGCTTTAACGGAAAATTATGTTATATATCAAGATAACAAGAATGGAGTATAAATAACGTTTTTTTTCTTTCTAAATATTTAGAAAATCATTTTCCTACATCCATATTTCCAAATATATTCTAACTAACCAGTTAGAATGTTGTAAAATAAATAAGAAATTTAAAAAAAGTATATTGGAGACATTGTTATTTTCCATTAAAGCTTGTCCAACTCATAAATATGTTCCTAATGAAAATTTGTTATTTAAAAAATTTATTAGCCCAAATTAACAGCCAAGTGTCTCCATTATAATTTAATAAAAGTGGATTTGTCGATCCATCGACCAGTGTAGTTCAATGTCAGCACCCTACACATATGCTATTCTTAATGTTCCTGGTTCAAATCTGGCTGTATACTTCGCTAGATTTAGGGAAGGAAATCTGCCATATCTCTCCATTATCGGTGTGTGTCCAATCCAGAGTCTATGGTATCCTCCCTCAGTTTTTCCAGTGGGTGACTTATCTAAAAAAGCTCCCTCCTCACTCTTTTCTTTCCGCATTCTTTGAGGGTGGGGGATGTTAATCTCCTCTTATTAGCTACACATTCTTCTTGGTGGAATGTTTTCTTAAAATAACTTAGAGTTAATTTAGCCTCATTCTTTTACTCCTAAATCCTATGTTCAGGTGAATGGTTGACTTAAGAAATTTAATTAATATATTATGAAAGAGAACAATATTTTTTTAACCTTTAATTCTCTCTCTGGGTTCATTAAAACTATTGGGTTATAAATTGCCCCCAAACTATGAATTGGGGACAATTTATAAAGGGACCTATTCCCCCACTTCCTAACACGCTTTACAAGCCCGTTGATTTCATCATCACCTAGTTTGCTCTTAATGCGTTCGATCCTGCTACTCTCGGACTTGAAATGTGAAAATGAGACAGTAACTTCAAAGAATGTAGTTTTAAAAAATAATGTTGTATCATAAAAAATACTTGACAGATATAGCCAAGGCCTCGAAGTTCACTCTTTTAACCAAGAGGGGGACTGCCTTCCACCACTACACTTCTACAGCCCCGTATCCGGTTTCGAAAAAGGTTGTTTTTTAAATTGTTATATTATAGTTCCCTTGTCGATAATGACTGGTTCCTACTTAGATTGCATATTTCTATTAAAAGCCCTTACCTGATGGAACTTAAGTCAATTTGTCCCCTTATATTAAATAGTTCTTTCTACAACTGTTTTTATTGTATACTTTGTTTACACAAATCCTTTATAAACACTAATTACTTATGTAAGCCTTTGGTAACACTATATACTAGACACTTCATCTTCCTTTGTAGATCAGAATAGTCTCTAAAGGAAGATGAACCTGAAGTCAAGGAGCAGGTCGATGACCGTAAACTAGGATAGGATGAGGGATATCCCGTATTCATCAAGCCGGGTTTGAATTTTCCTAAAGGCAGGTATTTTATCTTCTGAGAAGGAACTGGATATCGGATAATCCGATTTGTCTCCGAGGTTAGATTCGCCATCTCTGTTAGGATTTCAGAATTATGACTGTCTATTAATATCCCAAGTATATTATTGGACAGTTTGTCAAACTTATAAGACGAACAGGAACAAATATGTTGCTTTACGAATCTGAATAAAATAATATAAAAACAATTTCTTTAGAAAAATGAAAAGTTCTCATGTTTTTAAAAAATAGCAGTACAGCTGATTTTAGTTCCTATTAACAGCCATCTTTGAACCATGTGAATCTGCATACGTTCTTTGGGCTCACCTAGGTTCTACAGTGGTTATTACGCTGGTTGGCAGATTTGTGGTAGGGTAGTAAAAGTGCTGGCAAATGACATCACGTTCAATTATTTCGTACAGATCGATCGTATCGGCCAACATTTCTTACCAATAAAAAAGTAAACAATAATAAACTTGGATATGTAAGCTAGCCAATATTTACTTAATCTGGTATTAGTAGGCATAATTTCCTGTTCCTTTATATATAATACATATATACAACATGAAATTATTCCAGTTGAAGTTACTCGTCTTGAATTGACCATTACTGAGTAAGTTAACCATGCTCAAATGAGCCATTCCATGCTAACCAATTATTTTACAATTGAATATTTTCAAGCGATTTTTTTTAACCTATATAGTGTTTAGATTAAAAAACGTATTACATTGTGACTTAGAAATGACAAAATGTGACATCACTCAACAGCAGTTAAACTACCCCTAAAAAAAAGCAGGCAATCCAAGTTGGCAGAGTTAAAATCGGGAGAACTCCACCGGGCAGTTCTAGAAATCGATATTTCCGAAAATTTTTAGAAAACCGTAGTTCACAAATATAAATATAGGAAAAGATACAATAAAAACTTACATTAGGCTGAGGAATTTGCAACAATTATTTATGTAAGATAGGCCTAAAACAAAGGCCTAAATTTGAAAAGTGTAATCATAATGAGACCCTTAAGGATATTATACTTGAATGTCCAGCAGAAAAACTATTTTTAATTTCCTGTTTTAGTTTAGAGACTTAAGGTTCTTAGTTGGAATTTTTTCACAAATATTGTATTAACATTTATTTGATGTCTCTGTTGACCATTCCCTTTTTCAATATATATTTTGTGGAATAACCATAACTCCACTGGGTTTTTTTTTATTTCTCTTTTATTTTTATTTATTTTTTCTTGCACTTTCCAAGAATTCCACAGATGTTTCAAATCTGGTGTATTTATCAGCTGTTTTTATCTAATCTTAACCAGCTGGGGATCTTGTAACCTTCCCTATGATTCAGTAGTTGCATTTGAGCCTTGGAGGTGGTGGGATGTATGTTTTTTGGGTGTATTGTTCATCTTTTGGATTGCTAATATTCTCTTTCTGCCCTGAGGATGCCTGAATAGGCGAAATGTTGGACAGGTATTTTTAATTTCCTGTTTTAGTTTAGAGACTTAAGGTTTTTAGTTGGGATTTTTTCCACTAATGTATTAACATTTATTTGATGTCTCTGTTGACTGTTCCCTTTTTCAAAAGAGGAATAATGCTAAAGAATTTAAATTTGAAAACATTTTTTGATTATGATGAAGTATTAAATTTATCTGACGATCAAAAAATGTGTGACCTTCATGAATGTTTGAAAACAGTTAACAAAAATATATAATACATTTATTTATATATATATATATATATATATATATATATATATATATATATATATATATTTTTATACATTTATATGTTTTTGTATTATGTATGTGAGTGTGTGTGTTTATGGTTATGTATATACATATGTGTGTAGCAAAAATTTATATAATAACAAATACACTTAAAATAATAAATTATAGCAGTACCAACAAAGTGACTAGGCTTACTGAGAATATAACTTTCATATAATTCAGAAATGGCTGTATAGAATACATAATGGCTCTACAAATCGGGTTTGATGGGACAGAATTGGTGGAAAACTGGTGACTCTGCGCTATCTCGTCCACATCACCTCCCTGCACAATAATTGGAATAGAAACAGTACGGTCTCTACCCATATACTTCCATCGGTAGTGGTATAGGATATTATTTTTATTTAGGCAATTATTTTTTAAATACCTTAGGTTTACAATCCCTAATTTAATTTATTATTAGAAATTATCAACATCAATATCAACACCTAGTGCCCATATCACTTGAATTGATGCCCTCAAACGAGAAAGAAGCGACAAGAAACACTTGATTTTCGCGGATCTGGACTTTGCAGAGCTCTGGGCGCTTCGATAGAGCGGACACATCGTAATAATTTATCTCCAGCTTTTCCCGGGTGGAGGTCATCTTCAGACCTTCGACATATTTAAAATGTTACCAAAAACTAAAATGGAGAAATGAATAAAATGAAAGTTAATAAAGGAAAATTCACGAAATGGCTAAGTTGGAGGGAGATGTAGAGAATATTAAACAAAATAAATCCATGCTGTTACGGAATAAATTTGAATAAAGATGTACTAGTCAGACTAGTGATGATTTGGGGATTTGAATATGAAATATAATGTGCGTGAATATTTAGTGAGAAATAATGTATATGAAATGATACTATGGATTTTAGTATCCATATGGGAAAATACATTTCAGAAGAAATATGTATGTTAAAGTAAAGTGAACAATTATACTTGCTATTATAAATATATTTAAACATAAAAAATTCATTCTCTCTTAAATTTCAAAAATTAGCTTTTAGAAAAGCTGTAGTTAAAACATTTTACTTCGTTCTTTTTTAATTTTCATTGCATTTAAATTCCTTATTAAAATTTTATTCGTCAAACTAAACTGAGAATATGGTTTTTTAGTATTTGAGGGAAGTAAGAATATAGCCAAAGCTATTCAGAATTATCTGTATTAAACCATCTTTTCACAACATATTTTTATTACATTAATTTTTTAAAATTAAAATTATTTAATAAATCAGATAGTCAACAAAACACCTTCTATTCATAGCTAAACTGGTTATAATGGGCAGATAAAAAGAAACTATAATGCATAATACGATTGGTAAATTTGAAGAAACTAAAAAAAAAAAAATATAATAATTCGTTCACTTAATGAAAACCTATTTCCAGTCGGGTTTTTTTATTTTATTTTGCGGACACGTTTCGACTAATTTGTCATTATCAATCCATCAAGAACTTCCTTCATCTCAGAAGAGTTACACGTCATCTTTTTTCTCTTTTTTTTATAATTGATGTCATTAGCTAAAAACTTTTCTTGGAGGTCCATTGTCCTCCATGGTCCTTTTGTAACAACGAGTAACAAAAGGACCATGGAGGACAATGGACCTCCAAGAAAAGTTTTTAGCTAATGACATCAATTATAAAAAAAAGAGAAAAAAGATGACGTGTAACTCTTCTGAGATGAAGGAAGTTCTTGATGGATTGATAATGACAAATTAGTCGAAACGTGTCCGCAAAATAAAATAAAAAAACCCGACTGGAAATAGGTTTTCATTAAGTGAACGAATTATTAGATAATGCAATCCAGTTTACATCCTTTCAAAAAAAAAAAAAAAAAAAAAAAAAAAAAAATATATATATGCTTACTAGTTATCAGGGATCTTGGAAACAGTCCACAGAGTTTAGACAACCTTCCTGCTCAAATCAATAATGAAATGTTTTTAACAACCGTGGACGGAAGTTTGGAAGCTGACATTGGTGTATTGGGCATCGAGCCCTTGGGTCGCTAGGCCTTATTATAATTAACAACAGCTAAATACAATAATTCCATTCTACGTTGCGCAGTCATCGTCGTCTTGGACTACCATCCTCATTGCATGGCCTCGCCAGTCTAATCGTCTTGTCTCGTGGAATTAACTATATCACATTTGAGCTCAACATTCTTTCGTGTTCACCGTGAAGAAGAAGGCTGCCGGAGAAGTTTGCTTATGACAGAGGCCCTTGCAGCAGTCAGTAGATGGATAGATTCAGATGCTGTTGCGTGGTTTAGGGGCTCAAAAAGGGCCTTTACTTTTGTACAACGCAAAATACGTGATGGCTGGATAGTGCAAAAGCCTTTTTCAAAAAAGACTATTTTTAAATAACATAAAAACAAACTATAAACAATCAGACTTTATAAGAAAAATAACATTATATATTTATTATGTATGAAAAGTAAAAATTTCTTTAAAGAACAAAAATAAACAATGTGATACTTTATACGAAAACAAATATAAGTTAAAATAAATTATAATGTGATACAAACAATTTTACTTAAAACCCAAAAGAAATAATATTTCATGAAAAAAAATGCAAAATGTAGTAAAGTCTAAGTAAATTCTAATTTGAAGGAAAATAATTATAGATAAAAAAATACAAACAAAAACTTATCACTGTTGCGAGTCAAAAAACAAACGGAATCATATCGACTGTTCCACCGTGGAAAAATGCTTCTGGTTGTTTTAATGAAATGAGGACATGGTCCCGAAACTGAGTCAGTGTGTGCACACAACGAACTGTAACTGTAGGCTGGGGACTCCGCACTGCCGATAATCCCGTCAGCCGGCGTGTGTTGTCGTTATATATACGTAATTCGTTTCATTATTGAATAGCCAGCCAGTACATAAATAAACATAGTGCGCTTTCTTAATATCTAGTTCATACTACATAAATTAATTTCTAGTTCGTAATTACATAATAAAATTAACAATAGCTTTCAAGTTTGGCCTCAACAGATGCCCTTGTGTAAGATCCCCTGAAGTAAGTTGTAATACCAGATAATTGTCAATTTAATAACTCGTTTTTCGATTCACCTTCTTTTCCAATCATAACCTAATCTTTTCAGGCACACGGACTTTTCTTCGTTCACCTCAATACCTAGTTCAAGGACTGTCTCTTAAAATTTTATAAGATAATTAGGCACCATAAACAATAACAATAATTTTACTATTGATTACAGTTTAGTTTAAAATTGCTAAGGTGCAATCTCTAGTGTTGCAACATTTAGGTCATGTGATGAAGCACGGCTTTAGCATAACAGGTAAAAAAATTTCTGGTTATCGAGGAGGAGAGCCCTAATGATTCCAGGAGGAGCCAATTACGAAGGTATAAGATCCCAGAGGGTCTATTAAAGGTATGTTGATCAATAATTAATTAAGGATAGTGAGCTATCTGAGACAGTCAGGCCTCTCGGAGCATTGTGTCATCCTTCCTCTATAGGGCCTCTGGAGCCCTCAAGGTGCTGTGCCTCTAAGCTATAGGTACACATTAATTATACCTCTCAGTCAACTCTCACAAATGACTTCCAGCGCCTGGAATGGGCCCTCCAGGCCGTAAAGTTGTCTTGTCACCTGTGTCGAACTGATTCCATTCAGAGCGAACTTGATTGGGACTGTTTGTGTATGTTTGTAGCATCGCATAGTGGAAAGTGAATTAAGGAAATTCTTAACATCAACAAACAAACATATATTTTCTTATAGAAATATGAGTACAATCATTACACATATTATAAAACAAAGTCCTCAGCCGCGTCTGTCTGTCTGTTCGCGATAAAATCTAAAACTACTGCACGGATTTTCATGCGGTTTTTACCAATTGATAGAGTGATTCATCAGGAAGATTCAGGTATATAATTTGTGAAGGTTTTGTGTAATTTGGTTTGGACATAATGATAATTGTTAGAAAAATTATAGCCGTCTGGGTGGTTTCATCGAAGACGCTGCCTAATCCCTTCTATCTATCTATACATATTATAAAACAAAGTCCTCCGCCGCATCTGGCAGTCTTAAAACAAAAGGTCTTAATACGGTGAATATTTTTCACAATTTTATTATACACAATTATAGTTCCTATTAAGAATCATAGATGGATTTATATATGGACCATATTTATACCAAGTTGATTCTGCATTCAGCAGCATCAAGTGCTAAATGTATAAACAAACATCCCCTGATGAGTACTGATGTGATAAACTTTAATTTTGAAATTTATAGTCGATCGCTAATATATTGAAAAGGTTATAATTAACAAGGTTATGCCTTTCCATAAAATTGTGTTTTTAATACTGCCAGTACTTCTGTTTCGAATGTATATAAATTAAAATGAATCCATTATTCTAAGTTTATATTTAGAGATGTTTATTTCTGACTAACAATTTAAATATGTTTGGTCTGTATTAGGCTAAAAAACAAACAAGAAGATCTGTTGCAACCCATGAAGGGTTTTCGGTTCAGAACATGGTAGAGACTGTTTGTAGGACAGTGGTTGTATGGGAGTTCGTGGGTTCGAGACCGGATATGACAGAGTAACTCGGTAAAAAATACGTAAATGAATTCTTTGTCATCTTTCGCGCTAACGTTGGCCAAGAAAGAGAAGTCATCTTACAGACTTACATCTATTTTATTTACATCTATAAGGTAATTTAAAATTTTAAATGGTGAATAACTGAACTCAAGCTCAATTTTATTACGTTGCATTCAGCTGTTTCGGGTTTTATAAATATTCTACTTAGCAATATAGTATTGTTATATTAAATAAAATAATTGATACTAATCAACAGAAGTTTCCATAATAGTATTACGTAAGTTTTTAGGTAGAGCCAGTTGTATGAATTATTTTTAAGATCATATGTTATTTTGGTTTTGTATCGAAGTATTCAACATTTTAATTCAATTATATGAAAACAACAATTTTAAAGCATATAATTCCGATTATATTTTAGTTACAGTTTTTTAGTCGATTTTTATTGACGTGACCCTCGCAGGGGTCTATTTTGATTTCGATGTAGTGGAATTATGATTATAAAAAACAAGATCATAGAAGACGTGGTCTGGAAAGATGAAATTATTTGTAGTTTCTTGAAAGGCTAATGTGGACATCGACATGACCAAAAGGAAGAACTGGAAGAGACTGGGAATAGAACTGGTGAAGAGGAAGAAGGAAAATGGACGCCAGGAGTACACGGTACAAAGAGGTAGGAGGCCATTGTACGTCCTCTCGATGAATAGTATCGATTGTATCAGGAACATAACTAGGTACCTATCGACCACTCTGACGTCACTCCAAGTCGAAGTCGAATCTCTTTTCCCTGGGCTTCAGTTGCCACGTGACCTCTATGAAGCAGGACTTCTTCTCTTTGACAGGTTTGTAATAACTTTCTGACACTTTATACCGAATTCTTAAGGTTAGGGATGTAAAAATATAGACATATTGATGTTTAAAATATATACATCGAAGTGGTGAGTGTGTCTTAATAATATCGATATTTCTAACCGAAATCAGTACCAAAAAAAAAAGTAGTCACATATATTGACACTCTGAACAATAATTATGTACATTTTCAAGTAGTTTATTTATTAATGAAAACATATGATGGGTCTCACAAGCTCAATACAAAATATCAATAATTTAATTGAAATAATAAAAAGTAAATAGTTATATTGTGCATACATTGTATTTGTACTTACATAGATGTTATCCATTTTCAGGATTATTAACATCTTTCAATAATTCTTAGATCATTTATACTGTCAATAATTTTATAAAACAAGACATTTAACTATGACAATTAACATCTTTTAGGGGAAACAAGTTCAACCAGTTACTATTTTTTAAGTTATTATTGGTATCAATTGCACAGCTATTAATCGACTTTCATACGAGTATTAAGGGTATAAAGGATATCAAAGGAATTCTAACCTTTAAACGAAAGTTGATTAAAAGAAATTGCATAACTTACGCACAGAGAGTTCAAAGTCGCCAGATTTGAGCATGTTGATGAAGCGAAGCCAAACCAAAGCCTACCAAAAGTCGTTAAACGCGGCTAAAGAAGTTTTCACTTCAAAAATATATCGATATGATTCATACTTGTGCAGAGGCGTACTTCGAGCTCCGTGCCTCGCCCATCTTAACCTTCTATCGTGAGATAACGACTGACCAGTTTCCTTGACCAATCCTGTATTAGTTCTTCTCCTCCACGAGCCCAGACTCTCATCCCCCTCCGGTTATCGTGCGGAGGATTTTCCTTTCACATCTCTCGATTCTGCTTTTCAGGGTGTCGGTGAGAGCTCACGTTTATTACATCATTACACACCCTTAATTAAAATTTTTTTTCGGGATTGCAATGCTCTTGTACATAAAAATAAATATTTATTTTAATGTGGGAATGTGTGATAACTAATAGAAATTATATATTTCAGATTCGCTGTATTCGGCTCAACTTGGCCTTTCGTAGCCTGCTTAAGAGAAGCAAGAACAAGGGTATTCATGTCCAACGCTGGAGGACTGACGCCGATGCTGCTGCTTGGTCTGGAAGACCGGAACGATCCCGTAGATCCTATAACCATGAGGGCCCTGGAGAGCCTCGCCTGGACTGGAGAAGAAACCATTCTTGGAGGCGACGATACCATGCCGAACAAGAGGAGGAAGATGATACTTCGGATCCTCCTCTGGATCCTCCACCTTAGGCTACCCCACGTCGGCAAGAAGTTCCACGGCTTTTGTAAAAAGAAGAAATCGAAGCATCCACGAAAACATGACGCAAAACCAGGAGTGGCGGCTAACAATGAAACGATTGTAGAGGCGTAGCCAATTTGTTAATGAATTAGTGGATATATAAGAAAAATAAATGATACAAAGTAATGACATTCATTACAAATATTATTAAATTATCAATTTATTTTCTTCCAAAAGGATTTAAACCATTTTCTATACTAATGTCGGTCATGAGATATCGTTATTTAACTAAAATTCACTATTATCTCCAACCTCCTACTTTGGAAGGTACTTGCCTAAGCTAGACTGAGTGAAAATTAAAGAAGCTTAAGATAAAAATTAAATATGGCCGATGAAGCTCAGTGTATATATTTCTGAGTTGCTGAGGCGAAGTTCCCAGGTTCGAATATGGCTGTGGCAAAAAAAAAAAAAAAATAGTTGCAGACCCTGTTGGACTCACTTAACCTCTTTCAAGTAGGTACACTTAATTGGGGGAAAACCTGACGCTAATCAGCTGCTCAACCGTTGGCTAATAAACAGCACAAGCTGTACCATGCACTGAGTCTTATTTAATTTATTAAGAATTAAATGTTTCATTAGATTCATATTTGGTAGCCTAATCACTCAGTTGGTGATCTGATTTATTATTTATATTTCCATTCATCAGTAGGACAAAAACATTCTAATCCACAAATATTAGCTCCTAATCAAGCTGCTACATTCATATAACTATATCGATGTATACATATACTTGTTTACCACATTTTATGAATTACAACATTTAAACAATTATCTCCAAGCATCTGTTATGTTTGAATGAGTAGGCAAATCTATAAGCTGATGTGGTTGCTTGGCTTTTGCACTTAACCAAATACAAATTTTAAGGCAACTGAAGCGATGAAATGCTCTAAAATGGGGTGCTTTTAGTAACACACACTAAAACTAAGCAACACTTAACTACAACTATACAAAATTCTCGTAAGGCCTGTTCTGACATATGCAACTGAGTGCTGGACAATTTCGCGAGCTCAAGAACTCATGCTAAATAAATTCGAGAGACAGATCCTTAGGAAAATTTTTGTACCAGTTTTCAACGAAATCCTTGAAAAGAACGAACAAATGCCGAAATAGCAAGCCTCAATAGATACATGTGTATGGATAATACACATGTATCTATAATGACATAGACGTCGTCAGATATATTGTTACGGGCTACTGGGAGTAAACTACTACTAAATTCAAGATACTTTTTTTTTTTTTTTTTTTTTAATTTATTTATTGATATTTACAACTGTATAAAAAAAAATACATCCAGTAAATAGGCTATGTGATACAAAATGACATGAGTGATGGCAAGTTGAGAAACTACCCACTGGTAGTACTCAAATCACTAGTTCAACTAAGAAGGTCACGTGGCCATCTTCTTTTCAGAAAGGTTTATCGGGAATCGAAGAGGAAGCTAGGTTTGAAACTAGAGGGTTTGAGTGGGAATGAAGTTTGTTATGAAAGGAAAGATACCGGGTTCGGGCCAAATTAGCAACAAATGGGACATTAAGGTCGTTATGGATGACGGTATTTTTAACAAAATAAGGAGCGTTGAGGATTTTGGATTGTAGGGATTGGATACGAGAGGAATTCGATGGCTTAGTGGAGCCCCAAAGCTCTACTCCGTAAGTCCAAAAAGGTCGTATGATGGTCATGTAGATGAGTCTTTTGTAGTTAATTGGGAGGTTAGAGCGTTTGTCTAGTAAGTGTTGAAGTAGCCTGAAACGTCGAGCGGTTTCTTGTCTTTTCAGTCTAGTATAAGGATTCCAGGTTAATCGTTTGTCGAGGTGCAACCCTAAGTATCGGATCTGTTCTACAGGCACCAGTGGGATATTATTAAAGGATACTGAAGGGCAGGAAGTCGTTGGTTTACGACGTAAGGTAAATGTGATTTTATGGGATTTTTGAGAATTTATTTTAATTCTCCAGTTTTGACACCATTCTTCAAGATCAGTGATATGGGATTGGAGGCTTTGGGATGCAATAACTGGATTGGTGTTGACTGATAATACACATGTATCATCAGCATACGTGGTAAGGATAGTGTTAGGATGAGTTGGGATGTCAGCTGTATAAACTGTATAAAGGATTGGGCCAAGGATACTACCTTGAGGAGAATTCAAGATACAAAAATTTATTAACAAATTAAAAAGACTGCAATGAAATTATTTAAAACAATTCAATTATTAAACTAATATAAATTTACAATTACAATATTCTACAGATTATAACCTAGGCCTAACTGTTATCTAATAACTAAAATAATAGAGCATATTGCTAATACTAAATAACCTAACTACGGGTTGTAGCGCCCGAAGGAAGATGGCTAAAATTGACAAACACACTCAATTATACAAAATAGTTATTAGTGAAGTTATATTTTATCAGCGTTGCCTGGCAACGTGTTGAGGAACTACTTTTTGGTTAGTCTGTCGTCCTTGATCAGTATAATTATCAATATTTAAACATTTATTTTTATTTATCGAAATTTTTTAAATATTTTTATTTTGAAGAGAAAATATTTGTCCTGCCCGGAATTTGAACCCGGGTCTTCTGGATCTTTACCGGTAGCTCAGTGGTTAGAGCACAACACTAGACATGCAGACGACCCGGTTTCGAATCCCAGCCAGGACAAAGTTTTTCTTTTCAAATTAAAAATATTTTAGACAATTGGCTAATCAGAAAGCTACTGTTCCTGACTTCTTTAAGTCGTTGCATAAAACCTACACCGTTTTTTAAGTTAAATGAAAAAAAAATGAAATACTTCGGTTTAAAAAACAATACTTCTTTCTTCTTCTTCCATGGTTCTATATATAAAAAAAAAAAAAATACTGGCAACATCTTATTCAAATATTTCGATTTTAGGACTGTATTTTCAACACAGTAAAATAACATTATGACATTTTTCTTATAAACCATAATTTCTTTTTTTGCTCATCTATAAACGTAGCCTACAATAAAAATAGTTATTTATGCACCTAGGGACTAAAGAAGATCGTACCCGAGCGAATGTGTCAACAACCGAGCTTATTCCCGAGTGAATCCTAGGGAATAATTACCTTTACTCACGAGGCCAAGCTGAGGGAGTTAAGTATTGCTGGGAATAATGATCGATTTAGTCCCGAGGGGCATACAAGATTTTATCTCCAGATGGTACTATACGCTATAATATTTTATATTATGTTTTACAATAAATTAAAAGTCCAATTATAACAATTTTGAATTGTTTTGATTTACCTGACAATAAATTTGAAATAACATTATTTGCTTCTGGTACAATACATTATGGATCCATAACTTACACAACCTGAACACAAATGAACTTCTGTTTATCAGTTTTGGTGTTTCGAAACGACAGCTGATTTTAATGGCCGGTGTGACAGGTGTACCAACCTAACCCTGAACTTAAATTGAACCTAAATTATTTAGCCAATGAGGTTGTCACCTTTTTACTTTAATCCCTAGGGAATAAAGTTAACTTTTTGACTCAATTTCTAATGCACAGGGAGAAAAGACATACTTCAATCATAATTATTTGAGCCAAAAACACTAGTTATTGGACCAGCTGGAGATAAAAAAATGTCATAACCCATTACCTGTCATTTTTTTTTATATGAAGGATATATAAGGTTTCACTATCAAAACTATCGATTCTGATAATCGCCAAACGTAAAAAAGGTGTGGTTAAGGCCAAAATCGGGCCTAAGGCAGGTAATGGGTTAAATTTGGGTCGATATCAAAAACAATAGTAAGTAATTAGGATAACAAAATATGTTTTCAGTTTCAGTTTCTTTTTAAATGAAAAACAACATTCGTAATATTGTCAATTAAAAACTAGACCTATAAACTACAAAAAAATATGTGAATTCTATTTTGTTTAATTAATGTTAATAATTAAAATACCACCAAATAATGCTGCCTTTTTACTGCTGGGTATGCATAATATATAACAAGTAGTATTGTATGCACTAAAAAAAAAGATGTGCTTAAGAAACGGGGTAGCTCATTCCATATAATGCTGGGTTGTTATGAAAGACCGTATTTAAATACCGATATGACAGATAATTTAATTATTGTTTTAACAGCCACGGTTGGACCCTCAAGCATCTACAGAACCTCCTGTAGCTCACCCAATCTCTATAAAGGCCACTCTTAATTCAGAGGAAAACCTGGCGGTTGAGCATGATCTCGGCAAAACACTTCGCTGCAGAACCGTTGGTACATAAACAGTACAGTAACTACCATATACTGAACCCAAGACCCTTCAAACGTTGTAATGGTACAGTTAAAAAGTGTTTACAATTCAAGTAGTACAGATGTGGTAAAGAAGTTTAAAGGGCTCACCCATCCTCTATGAAGTGGGGCACACCACTTATGGAACGTGATCTAGAACAAATCATCTCCTTGTAAAACCGTTGGTATATAAATAGTAGTCTGCAACATATACTGAGTCTCTAACATAACCAACATGTTAAGGTGATGACCAAGAAACGAGCAACATGACGCAAAACTAATCACTCATACGTGAGAAGACAATATTGGAGAAAGTAGCTTGGGAGGATTTAATTTAACTTTGGAGGCAGTTAAAATTGGATTTAGAGTCGCTAAGTCGATTAGTACTTCTAACTAACCTAATCAATCAACTTACTCTCCCCGGCGTCGTAGCAATGTCAGGTACCGGTACTGGTATAATTGTCACATGTAGCCCAATCCCAAGAAGCTAATATATTTTTGTTTTAATTTTGTTACCACTGACTTAATATCCAGTTATTCAATATGCCATTAAACAATGACGGTAAACCTCAATTCTTAAGTGATAGATCTCTGCTAATAATTAAACGAGGGGGAGCCAGGTAGCTAAGTGAAGCCTGGTGATTTGCTATCCTGAGGGTGCCGGGTTCAAAACCGGTTGTGGCAGATAAATTATTTAATCTGTTAACAGTTACGGATAGTCCGGCTCTCTTGAGGCTTACCCGGCATAGAGTCCCCAAGATTGGAGAAAAACCAGACAGTTGAATGTGATCTCGGACAAATCACATCCCTGCACAACCGTTGCTCTAGAAACAGTACAGTCTCTATCAAGTACTCACCTCTAAGACTGTATTGGTATGGATAACTGTAATACGAATCAAAAGGAACAATAAAAGGGTTTAAATTATGTCGTAGATGAATAAATTTAAGTCCTAGAGTATTTTTAATAACAGAACGAAATTTTAATGATCCTAATGGTGTAGCATAGATTATTAAATCGTCATTCTACCTTTCATAATAACTCTAATAAATAATTCACTGGAAATCGAAGATAGGTTGAATGGTTAAAAAAGTCAAGGAGAGACAGGAGAATGGATTAGAAATAATTGGTGTTAAAAATAGAATTCTATGAATGGAAAGATCTTGTGGATTTACAATGAATATCTACAACAAGAACTGCTTCTCCTGGAATGCAAAAAAAAAGAAGAAAAAAATACATGACGGTCCTGTTATGCTACTTCTTGACTCTTTGGTACCTAATTCCTGCTCATTTGTTGTCTTCTGTTCCTTCAATATTCCTTCATCTTTTCTTTTTTATCGACCTCTTCGTTACTGTTCTATTATTGCTTGTACCCTGTAATCCCAAGTTAAACACTATCTTTTTGAAGGCATCTCTCTGTGCTGCTGTTTCTGGTTTTATGTTCTGTATTTCTAAATCTTTTTTAATTCCTTGGATCCCACCTGTAATTAATTTATTGTTCCAGTCTGTTTTGAAAGCCTGTTGTCATCTATTCTGTATAAATGGTCTTCTTTTCCTTTTGTTTCTGTTATTTTTTCTATGTTTTGATATATTTCATCATTGCTTCGTAATATCCAGGTTCCTATGGTTCATATAGGACTTAAAATTTTCCTCATACTTCTTCTTTCTAACATTTCTAGTTTGTATATGTAGTATTGAAGTAATCGAGTGTTAGGCATTCACTTGCGTTGAGACATTCTGATTTCATAATGTATTTTTTGTTGCATTCTTTGATATGCACTTTTTATTGTAAATATTTCTTGTTATTCCATATGCTCTTTCCATCTATGGGAAATTTTTTTAATCCATTTTCTTGAATTATTTCTCCTAGCTATTTGAACTTTTCGACCTTCTATATTTTCCCAATATATGTAGCTAAATATTTTGTTGCAATTTTTATGTTAGTTTGGTCTTCTTTGCAGATATTCTTAAACCTGCTATACTGGCTATCTGTTCCAATTGTATTTCTGCATCTGATAGATTTTCCGATAGTATAGCAAAATCATCTCCAAATGCGAGGCAGTTTACAGGGGTTTCTCTGTTTTATTTATGTTTTTTAAATCGCCTAAAGCCATACAAAATTAAGAGAAATGGAAAAATATAATGTATAAAAATACATTTATATAAAATAACAAAAATGAAACTCCAGACAGGATGCTGACATTGATATCGAGTACTCCTATCAATCACACTAGTATTACAATGGCCTGTAGGGACGAGCTGTTGAAACCACAAGATCTCGCCTTTGATTGGCGGAGAGTGGAAAGGGGGGGGGGGGGTATTTCAAATAACACAGATTGAAAAGCACAAAACCACCCGTCCGATGGGTTTTTCAATAGTTGGAAATATCTCTGAATGTTTTTGCAAAGTACCCAGGGTCAATAGTAGAGAATAATCATTCAGGGAGTAACAATCATTTAAACAAAGTAAACTCAGAATCTACTCAAACTAGATTTGTGTAAAATATAAACAAAATTTACGAATTGATGGTAGAGGGAAAATCTATTTTTTTGCGACTTTATTCATCCAAATTTCAGGCACTAACCAATGACATATGGCTCCTTCAAAAGTCATAACTAAAAAAATCCTAGTTTTTCAATAGAAGTATTTGATAGTTCCGTGTGAGTTAAAAAAAAATAAAGCAGTCCTAATGCCGAAAGATGTAAAAAAAATCATCTGTACTTTCAATAATTTCATAAAACAAGACATTTAACGGTTACAAATAAAATCATTTAGGGGAAATCAAAAGTACAACTAGTTATATGTATGAATTGCACAACTATTATAATTTTTTTTCCATATATAAATATAGTTATTCTTATATTAATGACTCAGAACTCCTCATACCACTAGGTGTTGCCATTCTTGAGCATGCAGCTGACCCGAAATTAAGTTTACCCCCCCCCTACCAAAAGTCTATAATTAAAGAAGATTTCACTTAAAAAAATGTACCATTGACAAAGCACAGGATTCCTATTGTATTGATGGTATTGAAATTATTATATAAATAAGCGATATTAAAATATTGAACTAATATAATTAATCCCTATAATAATCCTTATAATTATTGCATGGCAGCGAGGGGTCTTAGAAAAGACTGCCTGAATCGAGATCTGTGGCGAGACCTTTTAGAGACGTAGAACAACCAAGATGTTAAAAATCGTTAATAAAAAAAAAAAATTATTCCCTTGAATCATCTCCAAGACAAACATATATATATTATTAATGATTTATTCATTGAAATTTTTATGTATTATATTATAACAATACAACAAGTAAATGGCAGGAATGGTAAATATTGGCATGAATAAAGATAAGTACAGAAACTGCCCAGTGATAATACACAAATGACAAGTTCAACTTCCTTCGTAACAAAGCAAGGAGCATTCATGATTTTACGAAGGATTTTGGATTGTAAGGATTGAATACAAGAGGAAATCGATGGATTAGTGGAGCTCCAAAGCTCTACTCCGTAAATCCTGATCGGTCTAATGACTGTCATGTATATGAGTCTTTTGTAATTAATTAGGAGCTTAGAGCGTTTGTCTACTAAGTGTTAAAGTAGCCTGAAACGGCGAGGTGTTTCTTGTCGTTTCAGTCTAGTATGAGGATTCCAAGCGCTGGTCAAGGTTTAGTTTTAAGTACGGGACCTGTTCTTCCGGAATCAGTGGTATGTTATTAAATGAAGTCATTGGTTTACGACTTCATTGAATACGATTTTCAAGGTTAATGATATGGAATTGAAGAATATGGGATGTTCAAATATGTTACACTCAAAATATGACTTTGACAGAAAAAAAAAATGAAATTTCAGATATCCCTGAATTAAAGAGCTCCAATCAATACGATAAAATTTGCCAATTTCTGACTTATGTCGTTGTTCTTTCGAAGGAGCAATATGTGCCACTGTAGAACTCCAAAAGCCTCTTTTGAAGCAAACCAATAGTTCTTCAAAGAAGGAAACAAATGATAATCGGGGTGGGTATACAGTGGGTGCATTCAAACTTCCCAGTCAAGCTCCCTCAACCTTTGCAGAGTCTTTAAGAATAAATGTAATTTAGCGTTGTCGTGATGGAAGACGTATTTCCGATTGATCGATTCTGGCCGTTTATCTTGGATCCAGATTCAATCGCATTAGTTGTTGACAGTAGAGAGTCGAATTAATGGTTTGGCTAGGTTCGAGTATCTTCAGTCCCACCAAACATTCACTACCTTGGCGTCCATACCGGCTTTGGAACTGTTTGTGAAGGTTCAATATATCGATCATTCTTGCGTTTTTAAAAATGTTTCATCTATTTTTCCTACAATGCGAAATTCATCTCTAAGGCGAGGTCAGACGTGAGCGATCATGACGCGAACAAGAAGCGAAGCGGTGCAGTGCGAAAAAAACAAACAGTTGATACTTACAGGAGTAGCCTAGGTGACCGAATTTTTTTACCGGTGCCGTGATGTTTACTTATATATATTATTATTATATATATCGTCTTTTTTGTTATAATGTTGGAAATAGAAATTATAATTAATGATATCGATATGTATATATCATCATCATCATCACATGGCGGTATGGTCCATGAAGGACCTTGGCCTCCTCAACAATTCTCCTCTACCTTGACCGATCTCTCGCTGCTCTTCTCCATGTTCTTACCCCCAGGAGCTTAAGGTCTGCTTCTACATCGTCCAGCCATCGCATTCTAGGCCTTCCTCTTCCTCTTTCTCCGTCTGGACGTCCCTCCAGAATCAGCTTTGGGATATATATTATGGTATGAAAGGAATAATAATTATCATAACAGGTTACGTATAAAACTAAATTTTTATAAAACTATGATTTCTGTGATTAATTATGCGAAGACGTTCTTAAAATAAATAAAATGTTCAAATAATTCAATAGGGCTAGACTTAATGATAATAGTTCTTTTAAAAACAGCTATTTAAATTAACTTACTTACTATTTCATTTTCTTCATTTTGTTATATTAAACTAAAATTTTCTTTGAAAAATTAAAATATAAAGAATAATTTTAATAATAATATTAAAAATGGAGTTACTTAAATTGCGATATTTATCATTAAATTGTTCAATTATTGACGATTCGTGCGCACGTAGGACAGAGACGCCGCACAGTGGAACGAACCAACGCATTTGTTGGACATTGGACCAATTCTCAAATAACAAAATTTGTCCTTTATTTTGATTTTAAATTATACTTTATACATCATCTCATCAAAATCCATAGATAAATTAATTGTGAAATCAAATCTTATTTAAAAAATTCTGAATTGAAATATAAATTTTTCTAAAAACTCATATTTTTAAAGCAATCCACTGTTTGAGGTAATGCCTTAAATTAATCGTGTACCTACTGGAAAACAACTCATCCATAATATGATATTTTAGGCAAATAAAACTTGGGATTATTTCAAACGTCTAGGGTTTTTCGGTGAAAATTGGGGTATAAAACTAAAAAAATCAATTGCGAAAATCGCTCAAAATCGCCCAAAAAACTACCTTCACAGTAAATAACTAGAATGTTTGAAGTTTTTTTTCCATTAGTCGGATTCTGCTACTAGGTGCTATTTTCCCAGAAAATGATTTTTTTTTTTTTTTCTTTTCCGGGCCTTCAGAATTAATTTAAAATAATTTCTGTTAATATTGACGTCTACTTTTCGCAAGTTTTCTTTTGTTTACCAATGTATGTTTACATTCATTTATCCGAATCCTTATCTAACATAATAGTATTAACAATGAAACGTAGTTTGTTTGTGGTATTTGAACGACATATGTGTAATGGTGCACATAGGAGCAATAGTCCCAACAACAAATCGTCAAGTTTTTAAATTTTTATTTATTTATTTTTTAAATTTTTATTTCGTTATTTAAATAAAACAATTTTATATAGGCACCTACATTTATTATAATTTTGATGTATCAATTATACCTAGTGTATTAACTAACATAAGTAATTATCAATTATTATATTCATTTTGTTTAATAATTAAATTATTTGGTTTGTTACTTTTTCCTTTGTATAACTTTATTTAATACCTATATATCTGTCTTTCCATAGAATACTGTATTGCACCCATTCTAGTAGTGTATAGGTACAATGTTAGATAATAAATTATCTAACATCGAAATATCAAATCTAGAATTTTTACACGTTTCCCCTAAAATGTTTGATCCTGTTTATCATATAATTAAATAGTCCATTCAAAAATCAATAAAACCGTAGCAATAGCCTTATTCTAGGAGAACCAGAAGCGGAGATATTAATGAATGTCCAGGCCTCCCTAACGCTCGTTCCACTGTGCGCCGCGCCGACCGCATCGCATTAAATTCACACATCCACCTCTAGACATTCGCGCTCGCTTTGAATCGCCTACATAGGACGTAGGTTAACATCGAAATTTCCTTGATGAATACGAGCAGAACGATTTTAACACTTGGTTCTTCAAAAGTACTCATTACCATAAACCACACAATTTTGAATAGCCCTTCGCCGCATTTTTCCCCTTTTTAGAAATAAAAAAGCAAAATATGACTTTCCAGAATCTACATATTCAAAGGGCAATAACTTTTGCTTTAACAAACCAATGAAACAACCTTCATCACGAGAATATTCTATCAACTGATAAATAACAATAAGGATATATTATGGATTCATTAAACAAGTATTACTAGAGCTATACAAGATGGAAATGGACTTAAAGCCATCTATTAGACAAAACTGTATTTTTTCCCCCAAACTATTACACAGGCCAACGATGAAAAAACTTTTGTACTGGAAATACCTTATTCCTATAGTTTTTAGGGTGCTGAATTCAATTATGATTTAAAAAAAGCTGTATCACCCACAATTTCTTCAAATGTTATACAGGGTGGCCCAAAAAAGACTGAAGGACGTCGTCGTTATGCTCAATTGGGAATCTCCAGAACATCCCTGCAAAGAATTTTGAAGCGGGATCTTAAAATGTTTCCGTTTAAAATTCAAATGGTACAGCAACTGCTTCCCCAAGATCATCAGGCACGCCTGCAATATGCTACGTTTTAGTCAAATAATCAGAGAAAATGATTTGAAAGGAGTTGTGTATATCAATAAACCCCAAACAATTCATGAGCTTAAGCAGAACATTCAAGCAGAAATAAGGAACTTGGAACCAGAAACTCTACGGGCAGTAATGGAAAATGCGGTTAAAAGAGCCAATTTTTGTTTGCAAGAAAATGGACACCATTTGAGAGATGTTATATTTCACACTTAGATGTAAAAATTTTCCATGAATTAAATATTTAAAAACATAAAAAAAAAAATTAATAAAAAATAAAAACAAAAAAAATACAGTTATTTTTAATCCTTCAGTCTTTTTTGGGCCACCCTGTAGTTAAATATATTAAATTAAGCAATTTTTAAAGAATTGAACAGCTTTAATATTAAAAATAAATAACTGATGTTATTTTTGTGGGGATGAAGTTGGTAGCACTGCTGAACACGTTTGCTGGCCAAAAAAGTTTGATTCTTTTTTCTGTTAAGAGCTGATGTTTTGTTTACTGTCAACCTAACCTCACTTTCACGTTTCTTGTACATGTCCTCAGGACAGTGTTTGATCGCGGTTGTAAAAAACTCTGTTGACAGTTTTTATTATATTAGTGGTGACTTTGTGATTAAGAAACACCAAAGAAAAATTACAGACTTTGTCAAAAAGCTTTATCTATCAAACTTTGAATTTACACTATCACTAAGTTTAGGATAAATCTTGGGCCCTAAAATTATGGGTGATACAAAAAAACTTAGCCCAAATTTAGATTCAGCACATAAAAATCTATAAAGATCAACTATTAAAGTTAAAAAAGTTTTTCAAATTTTTATTTTTGTTGATCTGTGTTATTTAGAAATACACTTTCAACCACAGGGGCCATTTTAAAATAAGATAGTTATTGTATGTTTTATGAAAACTTGATATAAAAAAATAGATAATTTAAGATTTTTACAGAGTGTATGCTCATCACTCAATACTCCTACGTTATATCACATTCATATTCATACGAATCTATGTAAACATGATTTCGCACTCTAAGTTTCATTGTTAAAGGCAAAAAATATATAAGGAAAACTTTGGACGGTAACGCTTTCAACTCACTAGAATATTTTAAGAGTAATAAAAAGAGCTGAAACGAAAAAGTATATCGTAGAGTTATCGCATAAAGGAGAAGTAATCCGCGTGTGCAAAACCTAGCCCATCTCACATCATAAGATCGGAAAGAAAGAAATCCGAGGCAACCTTTCGTTCAGAATCTAATGACAAAAAAATATGCATAGTTGCATCAATATATTTTGAAATTACAAGTTAAAAATTGTTATTAAGATAATTAAACGTAACAATAATAAAGGATGAGACATTATAAAGATAAAATAAATTTCAAAAATAATTTATTTCAACTTAGAAGGTCAAAGGCCATCTTCTTTTCAGACACTACGGAGGATTATCAGGAATTGAAGAGGTTGCTAGGTTTGAAACTAGTGGGTTTGAGTGGGAATGAAATATGTCATGAAAAGATTGATATTGGATTCGGGCCAAATCACCAACAAATGGGACATTATGGATTACTTTTTTCTTAACAAAGTAAGGAGCATTGAGGATTTTACGAGAGGAATTCGATGCCTTAGTACAGCCTCAAAACTCAACTCCGTAAGTACTGATGAGATGAGTATAATGTTTATCATGTATATGAATCTTTTATAATTAATAGGGAGCTTAGAGAGTTTGTCTAGTAAACATTGAAGTAGCCTGAAACGGCATGCTGTTTCTTGTCGTTTCAATCATTAATTCCTAGCTAAGCGTCTGTCAAAGTGTAGTCCTAAGACCTGGCGAACAAGAATCAGTGTGCTGTTATGAAGCGATACAGTAGGGTAGGAAGTCGTTGGCTTACGACAGAGGGTAAATGTGATTTGACTGGATTTGTGGGAATTTAATAAAATAAAACGGAAATCACGTAATTACGAAAATTGTTTTTTTCTAATGAATAAGAAAGTAATTGAAAAAGAATGCACTAGTAAAAACCCTTAAAAAGTAAATACAAATTATAAAATAGGAGATAATAATATTTAAAAAAGCTTACAAACTTCCATCCGTGGGTCACCACTCATGCCTAAATCCAAATGCAAGCAACCCACCTACGCCTTTGGCTTATAGATAGCCCCGGCACTTAACTATTTAGTAATGAAACAATTATTATCCAAAAAACAATAAGTATAATTGAAGTATCGTTTGCACTATTAGAATAATTATTAAAATATTTAAAAAAAGTAACAGAATTAAATGAGAAATTTAGATTAAAAATATCTATACTTAAACAACATTTGTTCATATACCTTTATTCTTACGAAGATATCTATACATACCAAGGAGCATACAATATATTGTGAGTGAAATTCTTTATCTATTAGCAAAGTTCTTTTACAAAGTTTCAGGTAGAGAGAAACTTTTCACTGGACTTTACTCGAAAAAAGAAGAAAACGAAGAATAGAATAGGAAAGGAAAATATTAAGTTGAAGTGAAGCTCGAGGATAAGAGAAAGCTCTAGCAGGAACTACCACATACTGCAATTTTCATGTGGTAATTATCCTGTACCTATCCGACAAGTAGTACTTTAATATAACAACATATTGTCCGGAGAGAATTATTAATTTTCAATACAGGATTTTCTCAATGAAAAATATCTTTGAAAATGGAAGAAATAACTATTCCTTGATAAATTTATATATTATTATAAATGCCTCTAATGCAAATCAATATCCCGCTTATCAGTTTTGACAATAAGGGGGTGGCATAGCACGTCACTCATCATAATTGACATTATTCTCGCGACTCTCTTAATAACATTGAAATAAGCGGGATAAACGGATATACAACTTCCCTATGAATTTTATCGGGTTAGATGAGTAAAGCATAGTTATATATTTATATATGGAAATAAAGATACTCGAAAGGGGATTGTTAAGTCCCCTACGTGATAAGCCGACAAAGGTAATAAGGAAAAACATCCACACAAAGTAATAAAAATAAAAGAGAAGAGAATCAACAACAATGGATATTCTACATTATACATAGAAGAGCATCCACCTGCGAAATGGATAAACAGAGACGAAAAGGTATCATTTACACTTCAGAAGAATATCGAAAAATGGCGGTTTGTAAAACAGCCACGTTTACCCAATCTCGAAAGTACTATATAGAGAGAAGAATATTATTTCGCTGGTTCATCTCAAAGGACTGGATTTCCTTCGGACTGTGGATTTCGGATCATTGCCAGCGGGAATAATAAAAGGCTAAGCCTGGAATAGAAATGTTTAAGTTCAGAGAAGAATTTAATAAAAGAGTAAATTTTCTTTTAGTAGTAAAATCGATTTCCTCTACTTCGATACAGGAATACAAAATCATTTTTGAAGGAAATGCCTATTGTTTTAGTATATTAGTGTAGATTTTAGTTGATATTATATATAATCATTACGTAAGGAAGAAAATAGTTGGGGGTGCAGTCAAATAAAACACTGAATAAGTGGATACTTATTTAATTAAGTGCCAACTAATTAAACTAAATAACTATACCTACCTATTCTATATATATAGAACTAAATAAGTATCAACTTATTCAGTGTTTTATTTGACTACACCCCCAACTATTTTCTTCCTTACATCGATCATCCAGTCAACCATTCCTCGCTTCTTATAATCATTACGATGATTATGAGACCAACATAGTCTCCAAACTTCGCCAAATCGAAGTTAAAAGAATTGACTGAATTGAATCTCGAGAGAACAATAAGTAAATATATATATGATGTTTAGGTTCTTGAGTTTCAGTTAGTTTCTTTCAACTTCTTAAAGGGACGTTTCGAGACTAGGTTAGTCACATATCCATGACAGTGAAAAAATGAGCTTTTAGTAAAACATTAAAAAGGAGACTAAAATACAACTTACACGTGTCATCTACATTTATTTTAGCCTGCTATTTAATGTTTTTACTAAAAGCTTATATTTTCACTGCCAGAGCATGAATATGAGACTAAGTCTCGAAACGTCTTCTAAAGAAGTTGAAATAAACGGACTGAAACGCAAGAACCTAAACATCATATTTCCAAAACAGACAAGATAAGTAGAAATCGATATTTATATAAGAGTGATAATAATTATAAAGGCTTAGGGAACCATCAATCGAAGATCACAAACTTCCATCCAGGCTTTACCAGATGAACTAAAACCCTTAGGGAAATATTGACACTAAGACGGTATAAGATCAGCGAAATATCGTTATCAACATACGATACACGACTTGTACTAACAGTTTCATGAAATTTAAAGCTAGGCGATAAAAAGGTTCATACTCGCGCGGTTTGGCAACATATCGTATGGGGGATATCTCGAAGTGCTCAGAAAATAATTGTCTATGTTTAACTCCACGATAGGGAGAGGAGTGGCTCAGTGGTAGAGTACTGAGTTACCATGCCGGAAATCCTGGTTCAATTCCCGCTGCAGGCCATGATTTTTATTTAGTCTGTTTGCAGCGGGAGATGGATCATATAGGATCTAGGACCCTCCTGGGGCCCACCCAGCCTCTATAAAATATTATAAAAATAGGGTACCCAAAATAAGGGGGGGGAATATGGCGGTTGAGCGTGACCTAGGACAAGTCTCCTCCTTGCAGAACCGTTGTCCATGAAACAGTACAGCCTCTGCCATGTACTGAACCCCAGACCCTTCATGGGTTGTAGTGGTACAGATTTTTTTTTTTAACCTCCACGCATTATTTGTCGTGGATATTGCAGTGTTTCTGTATCATGCTCATACTCTGCATAACAGTATCGCTTTTACCTCTACCCATCCAACTTATTTAGTGAATTCTTCTGTACTGTTTTTGAGTTGTACCGTTTTTGAGTTTTCCTGAGGATCCAGAATTATATACCTTAAAAATACCGAGAAAACATTTATTAGCATAACGTGAGGTCTATACTGCAAAATGCTCTCTTCATCTTTATTATAGTAGCTATTGCCTTTTCTATTCGAATTCTATTTTTTTTATGGGCAGTCATACTTTTCTGATCATAGTGCCTAGTATTTTTAGGCTTGGAATAGACGATATAGGATTTTTAAATAATTAATTCCTGTCAGAAAAGATATACATATCTAAGGCCTGGGATCAGCTATATAGAGAACTGACTGAATAATAAGAGTGAATAACTTGGTGGTGCGCGTCGAACTTTTAATTCTTCTAGGATCGGAAAAGGCAGGTTGAGAGAGAAGGACCTAATAAGCAAGTGTTGCTGACTGAATTCTGAGTAAAGCTACCTCAACTTGGTATTTCAATTAGAAACGTGGTATCGCCTGGGGACATAGGGTGAATCTAATAAAACATTTCATTAGTCTCCAGTATATACATAACTATTTTGAACACGAAATTAGTATTAACCATAAATAATTTAATTATTATATTTTTTAAAATTATATCTACACATGCGCTAGGAGTAACATGCTTGAAGAATTCGAAACAGGTTTTCGAACTCACAGCTTTTAGGTTTGTAAGTAATTGGACTTAACGCGCTGATTCACAGTGACAACTTATATTGTTTGAATACAAATCCAGTTCTCCGATAATGCGGTTTCATTGCAGTAATTTCTCAGAGACAATTGCGCTTATATTTTGCACACAATGCTATCCTGTTCAAAAATTACACCCCGATATTGCAATAGTTCTCCTGGCTAGAGATTAATAGAGAATTAAAGCGAAAACCGCATTGAGGAGTTGGAGATTAATTTAGTTTGGAAAAGTTGTCCCGACGTTTGTATAGCAGCTGCAGTTTAGGAAACTAGATCTAAACTGAAAATTTGATCTTGGAGTTCAAGTTTGAAATCATAGGATTAAATTTAGTTCAATAGATCAAGCGGAACGAGGAATACCACCTCCTTTCAGCTATGGATAAGTAAACGTTTAAGTTTTTATCTTTCCATTAGTTTAGTAATTCTATTATATATTTAAGTTTAACTAAAATATTTTGAACACCTGCAATAAAAAATACAATAAATATATAGGCAGGCATGAGAAATGCCGAAAGAAGAGAAAATTCAAGGCTTTGGAATAATCCTGTTCTTTTTTGAATTTCTAAATCAATTATTGCCTGAATTATATAAATTAAGATTTTTTAAATTTAAATTATTAATATTAGCCTGGTTTTTATATATATTGACTCTCCTAGCAATAAAGGGTATAATGACATTTAAAAAGAAATAAATATTATGACTTAAGTTAGGCGTAAGCCCACGAAGTCATTGAGTCTTAAACGGAAATTTATTGGAGATTGTTTTTTTAGTACTAACACTGAGTTCTCAACTTGCCTTGATTCATGCTATTAAATATTGTACTTGCAAGATTCTTTTAAATAATGAAACCTTAATTATATATATTTTTATTACTATATCGCTTAAAGAAGGGTTTCAGCTGTATAGGTAGTGTATTATTATAAAACATATTTTATTTATTATTTATAATAGAAAATGAAAGAAGAATATACTCCACACACAAACCTGAACTCAGCCAGCAACACAATAGCCAGAGATAGTCTACCAATGGATTTGCCACTGAAATATAAATAAATAAGAACTAAATTAATGAACTAAAAATAAATATTAATTTATGAATTTATCAGGAATAAATATAGAATAGAAATAAATGAAGTTGTTGAGACAGTGGGAAATCTCTTTCACACATTCCTTTTTGTTCCATCCGGCTGTTTGTAATTTTCACCAGCCTCTCCTCAGAGTATCATTAATTATACTTACTTGTATTATTATATTAATTTTGTGAATTATAATAAATAAAATAAAAAAATGTATTTATTTAAAATAATGACGAGAGATGGAATAGCTTGCATTGAAGCCCAGAATCAATAGTAACAGACAGAGAGGAAATTCCCGACTCCACCGAACTAAATTAGGCCCTAATTACTAATTTAGGGCACTAATTTCCTTGGACTTCTTCACAGTCTTCGAATAGTCCTGAGAGATACCACTTTGATGTTGGTGGACCGGGTTGCTCGTACTAAGAGCTACTGATCTGTCCTCACTTCCCCGAACAACGAGCTCAGGGAAAGTTAAGATCCATTGATATAATTCGTTTTTAAATATTAATATGGAATGCCACCTCCAGATCATTAGAATAGAATAAAAAAATAACTTTATTCTGGGACTAGTTCCTTAGAATAAATAACAAACATGAACAAAAAAATAAAAATAATTTATCTCGCCAGAAGTCTATTTAGATAGGCTTTTTTGGGAGTCTTGGTTTTCTTTCTTCTCATCTCAGTTTCATGATTTTCGACTGCATTTCTTTTCTTTCTTCGGACCACTTTGTACCCCTCCTTTTCCTCTTCCAATACTGGTGAGATTTTTCAGTGTTTTCCTGTGTGTCGGCATCTGAAATTTTAAAGTTCTATAATTCTCTTATTTGCTTCGTGGATCCTCCCACGCTTTTTAGCTACAATTTTTGTTAAAGATCTTTTTGTTCAATCTTTTCTCCTTCATCCTTTTCATGTGCCCATAAAACATCAGCATTCCGTTTCTTATCTCGGTTTCCAGGTCTTTGATTTCTCTGTAGATCTCTTCGTTAGATCTTTGTAACCTTCCTGTGTTTTCCTGGGCCCATAATAAAATTAATATATAAACAAATATATGTTTTAGCTAGACTAAGATAATATTTTTTTCAATTATATTTTTTCAAACATAAATATTTTTATTTTGTTTTTCATTAGTAATAGGGACAGCCCCTATAACGAAAATATAATATAATTCTCTGGAGATGAAAGTAGAGCTTGAAGGTAAGATCTCCCTTGATGGACTTTTTTACGCTTCTTAAACCTAATTGGCTTCGATTATTATTCAGTTCTGCGAGCAAATTGGAATCATAACAGGAAAGAGGAAATTCAAGACTGGGATACAGACGCTTAATGTAATTTTGTTTATACTTTTTATTATTTTTTAAATTAAATTTGGCAGATAACAATCCATCTTGTAATAAAACATTGTACAGAGTGTTTGCGATGAACTTATTTAACTAAGTTTTACTAAAAACTGTTATATATAATATATGATAGGGTTCTTGTATACATAAAACACGGTGGGAGTGGGGGGACTGTTCTGCGCATGCCCCACCGGTTACATTTTATAACAGTTACATTTCTACCAGTTACCTTGGATAACCTTTTAAAATATTTTGATTTGAATCTGAGATCGCCTCCCTTCGGATATTTTGAAGAGAAAAGATTTGCCGCCCGGCGGCAAATCTTTTCTCTTCAAAATATCCGAAGGGAGGCGATCTCAGATTCAAATCAAAATAGGAATGTATTAATATTGGAAATAAATAAATCAAAGTAATAACAATATAATTTAATATATAACATATTATAAAACAATGATATACAATATGAATAAATAATATATAATAATATAACATAAATAATATATAGTAATATAATATAAATATATAATGTAAATAAATATAATAATGAGATCAATAAATACTGTAATATAGTTTAGGAAGTAAAATAATGGAACATATATATAAAATTAAATAAATTATTTCAAAACTTAACATTTAATCGCATTTTGGTGGAAAATGTGTAGATATACACTTCAACATTGATTGAAAACAGTCTGTATTTGCATCAATATGATGTTGTCACCATATAAATTCTGCTAAATACTTGCTACATTTCCTATTTTTCTGTATAATCTTTTTTTCCTGACAAAAACGAATAGCATCTCCCTCATTTCTTGGCAAATCCCAAATAAGCATTGTGCTGTAACTAAAGAACACTAAACAACAAAATATCGACATATTACTTTGGATTTTTAACAAAGAACAACTGAAACACAACAACCAACTGAAACACAACAACGCTCCAACAGAGTAGTAAACAAACAATGATGGCCTTCCAAAATGTAAGGTTATCCAAGGTAACTGGTAGAAATGTAACTGTTATAAAATGTAACCGCTCGGCCATTGCCCCCACTCTCACCGTGTTTTATGTACACAAGTACCTATGATAGTCTACAAACTCAAAAGTTCGAACAGCCCAAGTATAGTCAAGCATAACCATTTCAAATTAAAAAAAAGAAATCAGAGTAGCTCAGTGAGTTTAGAATACAAGACACCAAACCGTGGTGACAAAAAATCATTAATTCTATTATCGCTGGATCAAATATAGTTTTAGTTCTATGCAATGACATAATATTACACACTTATATATTTATAATATAGTAGCAACCAGCCCCGGCTTTGCACAGGTGATAAGACATATTATGCCCACATGTTTTGTCTGAAAAATCACAGTTATTTGGTCAGTACCTTTCCAAAATCTTTCATCCACACCCTGATATCATTAACCCAATTCACATTGAACATATAAAAGAAGCGTTAGATGTTCCCCTCCAAATGTCCCTTCCGCCCAAAGCATTCCATCCTACAGAAATATCCAACATTATACACAGATTACCTTCCCGCAAAGCTCCTGGGCACGACCTCATCACAATTCATATCTTAAAACACCTTCCTAGAAAAGCCATTCTATTCCTTACCTATATATATAATGCTGTACTCCGCTCCACATATTTTCCTGACCTCTGGAAACTATCCATTGTAAAAATGATACCCAAGCCTAAAAAAAAACCAGAATACCCTTCCTCTTACCGTCCTATCGCTCTTCTACCTTGTATGGGTAAAATCCTTGAAAAACTCATCCTCAAACGATTCCACCCCATCCTTGATGCAAATCACATAATTCCAGATCACCAGTTTGGATTCCGAGCATCCCACTCCACTATTCAGCAATGTCATCGTGTGGTGGATGTAGTCTCCTCTGCATTAGAACGTGGATCATATTGTTCGGGCGTCTTTCTTGACGTGGAACAGGCCTTCGACCGAGTCTGGTATCCGGGATTGCTCTATAAACTCCGTCAATTTCTACCGCCTACCTACTTTCTCATCCTTCAATCCTATCTCACAAACAGAACTTTCCAAGTAAACCATAATAATGTCTATTCATCCCTCTTTTCCCAATCTGCTGGTGTTCCTCAAGGTAGTATCCTTGGCCCAATCCTTTATACAGTTTATACAGCTGACATCCCAACTCATCCTAATACTATCCTTACCACATATGCTGATGATACATGTGTATTATCAGTCAATACCAATCCAGTTATTGTATCCCAAAGCCTCCAATCCCATATCACTGATCTTGAAGAATGGTGCCAGAACTGGAGAATTAAAATAAATTCTCAAAAATCCCATCAAATCACTTTTACCTTACGTCGTAAACCAATGACTTCCTGCCCTTCAGTATCCTTTAATAATATCCCACTTGTGCCTGTAGAACAGATCCGATACTTAGGGTTGCATCTCGACAAACGATTAACCTGGAATCCTTATACAAGACTGAAAAGACAAGAAACCGCTCGACGTTTCAGGCTACTTCAACACTTACTAGACAAACGCTCTAAGCTCCCAGTTATTTACAAAAGACTCATCTACATGACCATCATACGACCTATTTGGACTTACGGAGTAGAGCTTTGGGGCTCCACTAAGCCATCAAATTCTTCTCGTATCCAATCCCTACAATCCAAAATCCTTCGTAAAATCCTCAACGCTCCTTATTTTGTTAAGAATATAGTCATCCATAACGACCTTAATGTCCCATTTGTTGCTGATTTGGCCCGAACCCGGTATCTATCCTTTCATAACAAACTTCATCTCCACTCAAACCCTCTAGTTTCAAACTTAGCTTCCTCTTCAATTCCCGATAATCCTCCGAGGCGTCTGAGAAGAAGATGGCCACGTGACCTTCTTAGTTGAACATGCGATTTGAGTACTACCAGTGGGTAGTTTCTCTACTTGTCATTATATCATGTCATTATGTATCACTCAGCCAATTTACTTGTTATATTATTGTAATATAGTTGTAAATATCAATAAATAAATAATAAAAAAAAAAAAAATGTTTTGTCTGTCTCATGTATTTTATTATGTAGATATTATAAACATAAAGACAAAACAAAATATTTCTTTATATAAGAATTTATTTTGATGCACTTTAAGGTTTGAAATAACCCATAAGATACTCTAATATGTATAAAATATTCTAATAATGCGGATGAAATGCTTAAGGTAACCAAATACCGCATCGTACGTGATCAATTTTTTTAGAAGATAAAATGGGTATATAAAGCTTTCCTTAAAATATAGATATATGCTATCACTGACTTTTTTGTAGATCAATAAAAGAGGAATATTCCACCATGCATTGTTTCGTTATATCTGAGATTAGGCAGCGCCTTCAATGAAACCTCACAGGTGGCTATACTTTTTCCAACATTTCCGACAATTATCGTTATATTCCAACCCGTTTACACAAAACGTCGACAAATTATATTCCTAAACCTTCCTGGTGAATCACTCTATCTATTGGTGAAAACCGCATGAAAATCCGTGCAGTAGTTACTGACTATAAAATGTATAGATATTATAAATAAATAATACAACACAAATTAATTATTTTCCTACTACTCTTTAATTTAATTTTATATTGTTATAATTTCGTTCGAAAAATAAAATTCAAATATTTACTTCATTTTCTCTAATTATATATATTTTTACTAATTCTTCTAACGTCACTTTATGCTCCTATGGATAATCGGGTGAAATTACAATGGGAGTCCATATTTTACCTATCCTGGTATATATATTATACTATACGAAAGGAATAGGAAAGGAATCTTTAACGAGTGGCTGAAACCCAACATGTTACGATCCCTCCGAAGGACGGTTTAACTAAGGATTTTTTACTTATTTTTCTTCACCCCTTAGTGCCTTTCAGCGTGGGGCCCATCTAGCTAGGCTTGCCAGTCCTCCCGATTAACGGCGAGTTTTTTCATTCCATCCGTTTCAAACTGTCTTAAAAATTAAGGACTTTTTACTCTCTTCAAAAAATGCTAAGGCCACCTGCAAGGCTTCGAACCCGCAATCTTGAGGATAGAAGGCAGTTATGCTAACCAAACACCACAGGTGACCCTTATTCCATCTTATAATCTGCTTATTTTATTTTCCAAATAAAAAAGAAGTAAATGGCACAAAAATTCTTTAATATATTGAATACAACTGAAAGTTAAAAGAGTTTTTACAGGAATTTCTTGTCAATCAAGTGTTGATATAAATGATAAATACAATTTTACAAGTAGAATAACAGTATGATAGTACGAACAAAAAAATAAACAAATAAACTTGTAAATAAAATGCTAAATACAAAAGTTCGAATGCGGAGCAAAAAGCTCACATTGAAGTTAGTTTTTTTTTTTAATTTCGGCTTTACAAAATAACTAATGTTTACTGATAAAAATAAAAAATGCATCCATTTTGGCCCCTAAAAGCAGGATTTAAATAAAAATTAAAATGAACATCAAATAAGTAGCTTTAAATCTTATTTTATAATCGTTAATGTTTAAAAAATTAAACTTGAAATATTTTTAAACCAAATTAAATCTAATTAAATTTTATTAAATCAAGCTGTGGGGCCCATACGGTACGGAAGGAAGTTAACTACATTGCGTGAATTGTTATTTTGGTAGGAGATAGTTCAAGTAGACCGTTGAATATTTTTAATCATTCCAACTTGGAAAAGATATTGAGAAGGGGCTGCATTGCCATTCCAAAAAAATAAGTTTGAAGAGTACTTTCTCTATAATTGTGTTTCCTATAACTATTATTTAATAATTCAATGGATTAAAGACTTGGCTGTTGAGGAAGTTTTAATAGAAGCAAACTAATAATACAACTTCCTTCATTATTTTCCCTACATATTTTCATTGATGTTTATTTTTAAAACAGTTTAAACATATTTTTACTATAATATACAAATAGTTATTTCTATTTTTATACAAAGGTGGTAATTGAATGGCATTTTTGTACAGTTAAAAGCTCGATTATCAGAACCATACACGATAAAATTAATTAGGCTAATAGACGCTTTACTTATTTGAGAAGAGAGCTGAGCTGCCGTGTCGAAGGTCCCAGTTTCAATTCCGGTTGTGACAGATTTTATTTGATATGTTTGCCGGAATGATATGACAGCCGGAAATGGATCCTTTAGGGTTTGGGATCCTCCCTGGTGGGTACCCAAAATCAGATGGTTTAGCGTGACCTTCCTACACGACCGTTGTCCAAGAAACAGTACACTCTATAGCAAGTATTCAACACAATACCCTCCATTGGTTGTAGTGGTACAGGTTTTTTTTTTTGGTTTTTTTACATATATAATATTATATTAGGATATAAGGACATTAGTAGACCAATTCCTAAGAAATATTAAGTCTCATAATAATAATAATATAAAATAGAAAATAGGAGAATTAATTTTTCTTAAAAGATTTATTAAAAACAAAAAAACCCAGTGCGAATCTCTTATGTAACGACTAATATAAAACTGAATATGTTTAGTGGAGGATGGAAATAGTTGTGGGGTGCAGTCAAAATAAACACCATATAAGTGAGGACTTATTTCTTATTTGTGCCGACGTTTGCTTTTAACCTACTTTGTAGGTCAGGGCAAATAGAATGAGAGGCGGCTAGGTGAACCGTGTAACTTCACTTGTAACTTTCCTCTCTAACATGAATATAGTTAGTATTTATTATTTCATATCTGTTGGTTTAGGGATATCTAGGACACGTAATGAATCCAAGTCTCCTCAGTTCTGGTTACTCGTTGTAGTAGTATAGGTCTTTTTTTCCCCTACGTATTAGAGAAGAGGATGAAAACATTTTTTAATTGGGCAGAGGCCCATGGCATTTACCATACATGGTAATGGTCTTTAAAATAGGTCCACATAATTGAGAGAAGACCCTACTTATATGAATTATCTTGACTTAACCACTTACAGTACAAACGATGTGTTAGAAACTGTCCTTACCATAAACGGAAAAACTTCATTAATTGTTGAGATTTGTTTTTTTCTTTAATCAATTTTTATTTATGAAGATTTAAGTATTTTTTATTAAACAATTTCGTACAACTTAGTTGTTTTTTGTATCTAAAAGCTCGCCCCATAGATGTCGTTCCATCCAGTCTCCTTCTCTAATACCCCTCGCTGCCATGCTCTCCTCTACATCCTCCAACCATCTTTTTTTGGGTCGTCCTCTTTTGATCTTTTCCCCAGGGCAATATTCGAAGATAACTTTTGGCCATCGGTCCTCTGCCATTCTTTTTAAGTGGCCATACCATTTCAATATTCTTGTTTCTATTGCGAAAAGGACCGTTTTTTCCTGATCAATCAATTGCCTAATTGTTGTATTAGGGACGTGCTGAATTCTGGAAATAGCACAACAGCGTCTCCAGAAGTCCATATCCACGGCCAACAACTTCGTTTCTTCCTTTTTTCGTAATCGAACACTTTCAACCAACGAGTGGAACATCATTTTTTTTGTTTTGAGGTTGACCTTTCTGCTCCCAGAGTTAAGACACCCAATAATTGTTCTGCCTTTTACAATTTTATCTGTTATATCATTATTTGAGCTTTCATCGTCTGTTAGCCATCTTCCTAGATATTTGCATTCATGGGTTTTTTCCAATTTCCCAATTTTCTATGGATAGGGTTGTATCCGCATGCATAGCCATGTACTCTGTTTTCTTGCATCTTCTGGCATCTTCATCATAACTTGTGACTATCACCTGGTCATCAGCAAATTGTAAGTTGTAGAGGACTTTATTACTAATTTGTACATCCATTCCCCTACACTTCTTCTTCCAAGTTTTTAGGACTTCTTCAATATATAGGTTGAATAGCAGAGGGGATACCTTGTTTGAGACCTTTAGTGATAGGGATGTGGTCTGTCAGCCCATTCCTCAGTTTTAGCCTAGCTTTGGCCCCATTATAAGGCTTTTGATAGCTCATATTAAATATTTGCTTATTTTCATGTTTTGCAGTAATTCCTAGTTTGCATAATGGGACCGTATCATAGGCATACTGAAGACCCTTGATGTTGAGTGTCCATAAGCAGTTCTACCTACCTACCTCATAGGCATTCTGGAGATCTATGAAGACCATATGCACCTCGCTATTGCAAGCATACTTTTTTTCAATCAGCTGCGTAAGGGTAAATACATGGGCAATACATGACCTGTTCACCCGAAACTAGCCTGTTCTTCAGGGATTTTCCCATAACCTTCTGCTTGTAGCCTAGTGCTTAATATACGGCCGTAAAGGCGACTGATGCTGCTGGTAACTGTAATTGGAGCATTCCTTTTTACTCTTCTTCTTAAAATGGAGTTATATATCCTTCAGTCCATTCATCTGTTCCGACAGTTCCACTTCTTATGAAGATCTAAGTAGCAGTTAAAGAAATTTAATTTTTTTTTATTCATGACTTAAGCACTGATCATATACCACAAACATCGAAGATATGAACAATATTGGGTAGGGATTTTTCAATATGTTGATAATAATAATATCAATAATATCGAAAACTAATAATGAAAAAAAACAGGAAGGAAAAGTGAACAAAGAACTCTTCTTTCAGCAAAGAACTATTAATCTTTTCCTCCATCAAAGACGGGAAAGCCCAAATCAGCCGTTTGATTATCCGCTAATAAAAACTTTTGATGTATATTAAAATTGTTTTAAAATGAATTAATTAATATCTAAAATAATATTATTATTTGTATGTACAACAGGAAGACTCCATTTCCTAAAAATAACAAATTAAATCGGCCGTAATATTACGCCAGTAGTGGCACAGGGAATACAACAGCTGTTTCAATTATTCCAATTTATGTTTCGATTTAGCATAACCTTGTTTGTTTATAACCACATTATTGTATTTAAATGTTATGAAAATAAATATTCTAAACGTCCAATTTAAGTTTAAATGAATCCGGCATGAAAACATAAATGAATCGCTAACTGCAGAAAGGCAAATAACCTTACTTTTGAGATTTTTATTTTATACCTGAAAACCTTTAACAGAGACAGAACCCATAGTTTAATAAAGGAAAGATATTATTACGAATGATAGCATAGTCTTGACAACGCCTTAAATATTTTGTTTACACCTGAGAAGGAACTAGTCCAGAAAAAGATCTGTTTTTGTAGTAAACAGTTTTTATTTGATGGCGCTTGGTGCCTAGTATGTAAAAAATTCTTCGCTATTTTTTTCTGAACTCGTCAGCAAAGAAAAATAAGTTCTCTGTCGTACAAATGGAAATGTTTGATTCAAATATTTCATTTCATGGTTGCTTAAGTTTTTTTTAAAAAACAAATCTGCTTATGTAAAGATTCATGGAACAAAAACGTACCCCAAAACATGAAAACGGCATTTACCATATAAAAATACCGAGAAATGTCGTTTTCTTCTACAGATTCGTATTACGTTCAGTAAAGGGTGAATATTTCGGGGTTAACAAACTTTCAAAGGATTGCAACAAAATCACTAGAACGTGTATCGCTACAACCCATACAACAGTCTATACAGTGGGTGGTAAAGACTGTACTATTTCATAGACAATTATTGTGTCGGAAGATGATTTATCCTATTTCACGCTCAACTACCAGATGTCACCCCTATTTAGGGTACCCCCCCCGATTTGTGATTCGTAATAAGACTTTTTTATGCACATTTATAATTTAGCTCACATGGTATAATGAAAATAAAATGCTCAGAAACAATGATCAGTGGTTTTATGATAGATAAATCAGTTTTTGTCTCTTATGCAGAATTTTTAAAATTGTACTAGTTGCCTTCCTGCAGTTAGTGATTCAAATATGATAAACAGAATAGAATCGATAAAATTACTTAAATATTAAATAAGCACTATAAGACTTCAAAATTCATTTATGCCACTTGGAATTTAGTGACATTTAACCTTTACTTTCGAGGACTACCACCGGGTAGTTTCTCTACTGGCCTTTATGACATGATTTATCTTTCATTATATTTACTAGATGTATTCTGTATACAGTTGTAAATTTCAATAAATATATTTATTTTTTTTAAAACCTTTACTTAGTACTTTTTTCAGAACAAAATTGTAAAGGGGGGAAAGTTATCCCCCTTTCTCCTATATGGACGAACTGAGAGCGTGCAGAAGAAAGCCTCCAAAAGTTTTTCAGTAGTTCAACAGAAGTTGAAGAGGTTCTAGATGTGCACAAAGGAAAAAGAAAATTGAGAAAACCACGGAAGTGGAAGAAAAAGTTGAGAACAATAAAAGGTAGTTTTCTGGATCAAAAACAATTATAATAAAAAATTTAAACAACATAAATTAAATTGGTATGGTCTGTGATGGTGCGGAATTCTTAAAAATTCATAAAATTCTAGGTACACATAAAGATAATTTTAATGGCATTTGTATCCATTTTTAGAGCAGTTATGTGTTTCGCAAAATTATCCCTTCTAACAAAATTCCTGCTTAATTGACGATATTATTATCATTATATGGCACTACATTCCAAGTTGAGACTTGGCCTCCTCCAGCATTGACCGCCAGTTTTCCCGATCAAGTGGATCTACCTTCAAATTTCGGGTGCTAAGCAGAATCCTGGAATCAGAGCCACTGTAATCTTCCCACCTACGTTTTGGAAGACCAACTGTCCTAATTTCTTACACTAGTGAATACTAAACATTTTCAGATTCATCTTAGTCGTTACATAAGCGATACGCTTTTTTTGTAATAAATCTTGTAAGATAAATTAATTCTCCTCTTTCCTACAATTTCTGAGTCTTAATATTTCTTAGGAATTGGTATACTAATGTCCTTATATCCTAATATAATATTATATATGTAAAAAAATACCTGTACTACTACAGCCGATGGAGGGTCTTGTGTTGAGTACTTGGTAGAGAAACAGTACAGTCTATACCCAATCAAACCCACTAGTTTCTTCACTAAAACTGAATTCAGTTTCCGAGACGTCTGAAACAATATAACATCTTGACCATTTAAGTTGAATATTTTATTTGAGTACTAACAGTAGTATCTAATAGCCTTTTTTTTACCTGTACCAATCCAACCCATGAAGCGTCTCGGGTTCATTACGTGGTAGTGACTGTACCGTTTCTTGAACAACGGTTGCATAGGAAGGTGATTTGCCCTAAATCATGCCCAACCGCCCGAATTTCTCACTTTTTTTGAGTACTTATTTTATAGAGGCTGGGTGAGCCCCAGGAGGGTCCGAAATCTTATATGATCCCTCTGCAGCAGCTAATAGATTAAATAAAAGTCTGCTAGCAGTTGGGATTTGAATCTTCGACACGGCAACTTAGCGCTTTCCAGCGCTTACTCCACTATTATATATCTATATATATGTATTTCTCATAAAAGGGTCTTCATAAAAGGTAGTATTTTATGAAGGAAAATACGAATAAAAAACTTTTTTTTTATGTTCTATTGGTTACAGTTTGCCAAGAAGATAAACGTTTCAGCTTATGTTAAATGTTACAATAATACTAAACGTAAATTCAACCTTTATCTAGCAAATAAGAAAGAATGCGTAACGTATAATTTATTCCTGAAATCCAGTAAAAAAAAACAAACTAGTTGGAATCAATGCAACAAGGAACTTTGATCTCGGGGACTTAAAGGGTTCTTCGTAAGGACTTTGTCACTTATTCCTCGAATCTCGGTTGTTATTTCCCCTTTTTTCTCACTTCTATTCATCAAGTCCCTACCAGTGATCCTTGTTCCTTTTTTTAATTGACATTTCTTTCCTTTGTCATTCAATTCTTCACTAAGTTCAAGCCGTCTTTGATGCGATGTTTATCTTGGGCTTGTGTTTCCTCCTGGAGCTTTCAAAGAGATGTTCATTCCCTTGCCCACATCCTTATTATTTATTTTCAAAGGCTACCCCGATATCCAGCGCATCGAGTTTTTCTCTTTGATTTCTTTGTTAAAAACACAATTTCTTTTATTCTTTACTTTCATATCAAAAGATTATTTACTTTTAATTTAGCAATATGATTTTATATATGTATTGATCCTATAGCTATGTAAATTGAAAAAGAGGGACAAAGGGAGTATTTTACATGTAAAAAAAAAAATGAAGGAGATGAGTATAGGGAGCATTAAAAAATACCCTTTTTACAAATCAAGATTTCAGAGGGCTGTAAATATACCTATCCTATTTAATACTTACCAATATTTATATTAATTAATATTTAATATGACCCATACGTAAGCTCCTCATCACTTCATTTATCTTTTCTCACTTTGACTATGGTTGTGTGGCATATGGTGGCCTCTCGATCAGGCTCGAGGAGAGGTTGAGGCGAATTATGAACTGTTCGCTTCGATTTGTCTTCGACGCCCCGATGAGGTCTCATGTGTCTCGCCGGCACGCTGAGGTAAAGTGGGTATTCCCTTCTATCCGTAGACTTTACTTCCTTGGTTCCTTCTTATATCAAACTATCAACTCACAACATCCGTCTTATATCTATAGTCTCCTACAATTCAAATCCTCTATCCAATCCCAGAGCACAAGATCTCGCCCTTCTGATCTTTATATCCGGTCCCACAGAACCAAAACTTTTGAGCGTTCCTTTCTAGCCCGTTCTATCTCTCTTCGGAACGCTCTTCCTCTCGATATCCGTCATGCGTCTTCTTTAACCTCATTTAAATACAAACTTTTCCTACACCTTCTAAATTTCCAATCAGATGCTTTATAATCAATAAATAATTTATAGATATATTCAAATTGATCGATTGATGAACTACTGTAAATATTCCTCATTCATAATGATGCCATTGTTTTTTGTTTTTTTTAATTATCAGATGCTATTATTTATTCACTTATTTTTCCAAAAGCTTATTAGTTTTTATTGTAAATATGCCTGTTCTTTTATTTTAATTTTGTATCACTTTTTCTTATTCTCTACATACAAAACATACCTGTTTAGTTATTTACTTTCAGGATATTATGTAAATATAGTTTTATTTTGATGTAGGCCTTTGGCCAAAATAATAAGACAATTATTTGGTTGAAAAACGGTAATAATTTTGTACGCTCTATTATTTTATTTTATTTTTTTTTAAATAAGTACTCTTCATAATTACATTTTGATTATTTCCTTATACTAATAATTAAATTATCATCATTTTATTTCTTTAAATATAAATAAATATATGAGGAATAATGATATTAGTTTTCATTAAACCTCAAGTACTGACATGGTTTTATCTTACGCTAGTATTGTCTCTTGGTCCCACGGACAACCTTATTCAAAAACCTATTACAACAAAATAACATATATAATCATTTTATTTTTTATTATTACCTACAAGAATCTTCTTGGACTGCCCACAATCAATGAAATATTTTTTTCAATTTATAAGAATATAAATTCCGTTTAGGCCTAATACATGTACATCTACAAACATAACTTTTATTTATTTTTTTAGAAAACAATAATTTATACTATCGCAAACATATTTTTATTCAATGTCCTCTTCAGTATAATATGCTAAGACTCCGGAACATACAAATTAAAAATCTATTAATAAACATAACTGGAAAATAAATAGTACCTACAGCATGGAGATATTTAAATATCTAAAATAAACTGAAGCTTTTAAAAATAAATTTACAGAAATAACTTTTGCGGTTTATAAAAGAGCCCCTTTAAGTGGAAAATGATCCTTAAACTTCTTAGGTCCTTGGTTTTGGTTACGAAAATAAAATAATAAATTTAGAAGATGTCATTTCCTTTATAGGCTTTATGACTTAATAACCTTACAACTTTTAGCCCGAAAGGATCTCAAAACCTTTTCATTCAAAAGTAAAATACAAGTTAACCGTTGTATAGAAGTACAATATTTCTTTTTGTTTGGAAACCTTTAATCAGTCATCATTTTGTAACAAAATGGCTAAGTATGATATCGAATTCCGGGCACCATTCCAGACCTAATACATATAAGATTAGAGAAAACTAGTCAGTTTTCGTAGTTTGTCGTATTATTAGATAGCAGTTAAAGGTGAATAAACATGTATGTATTCATAAATAAATATAATGAAATATAATATGTTTAAATCATATACAATATGATACAGTTGTAAGCCACTATGGTTATATGATTCGGAGACTTTGACTATGAATAGAAAGGGAATAGTTTATCCATTAGTAAAAAATGAAACCTGGATATAAAGAAAAAATGTAGTCATCAGGTGGGTTAATTGTTACATATGTTTGAAAACAAAGAAAGATAGAACTAATAAAAACGACAATTAAAAATAAACGGCTGTTATTCTATGGACACATGTTAGAATGCCTGATAATCACCATATTAAAGAAAATATGTAATTTTATAAAACCTAATGCAAAAGGATCATGATGGTTCAAGGAATGTGTTAAGGATCTTAAAGAAATTGACATTGGATACATTGTGAAAAACTACGAGGTTTAAGGTCGGGAAAAACTTGTAAAAGTTATATGCTAGGCTTAATAATTTTAGGAAATACTCCATAATAGAATTATAAATAATTTTAGGGAGCAAAGATTGGCCAGTATCTAAACACGGACAATAAATTTCGGCCTGAATTCATTAAATTAATTAATAGAATCGATTTTGGAAAGTTGACATCAAATGCGAATATATTTACATTGCAAAACATATATAGTGCTTTTCTATACCAATCCATTAACTCGCAACACCCTTCATATATCTACAGTCTCCTCCAATTCAAATCCTCTGTCCAGCACCACAAAACAAGATCCCGCCTTTTCGATCTCTACATTCCTTCCCACAGAACTAAGGCATTCGAGCGTTCCTTCCTCGCCTGCTCCACCACTGTGTGGAACTCAATCCCTCCTTTCATCCGCCATGCTTCTTCACTGGCTTCATTTAAATCCCTGCTTTTCAATCATCTCTTGGCAACCCAAAAAGACGCTCTCCAGGCAGGTCAATCTTCTGCTTGAATAAATTAGTATTGAAACTCCCCACGTGTTTTGTTTATTTTTCCCAAAGAAGATACAGACTTTGTAAATACTTTATTGCATGCTATGCCATTCACTTATTTATTTAGCCATATCGTTGTTAACTGTTGTATTAATGTTATTTATTATTATTTTGTTAATATCAATATCTATATTTATTTTCGACAATTAGTTAAAATCCTGTCAAGTTTCGTACTTTTTATTATTTATTTTTTATTTGTATGTCTATTTTTATTATGTGTTGTCGTTCTTGATTACTTCATGATTCGTATTATTATGTAGCCTCCTGGCAAGATAGATATTATGTTTACTTTTTTTGTTCATGATTGTTATTCTAAAGGGACTTGGTCCCAGAATAAAGATTTTTTCTATTCTATTCTATTCTATATAATCATTTTTATAATATTAATTGTTTGTTAATTATAACAGGATGTAAGTAATAAGGCTTTTGAATATATTTTAATTATCATAAATGTAATTAATTAATATTGTAAGTAACTAAAAGGCGCATAATAGACTGTAGAGTAGATTAGAATAGAAAAGTAACTTTATTCTGGGTCTAAGTCCCTGTAGAATAACACAGCTGAACAGAAAAATAAACATAATATATTTCTTAAAAATTATATATTTCTTCTTTATTTTTTATATTATTTCTTAAAAATTATATAAACATTATATATTTCTTAAGAAAAGTAACGTTTACTTTTCTTAATAAAATTGTATTCGGTTCAAGAAGAATTACTTCTTCAATACCTAGGACTTGCTATTGATATTAATATATTAAAACATAATATATGAAGTTTTATTATCAACAAAATTTTATTCCAGGAAACTGTCGTGTTCGGAATTGCAGTGGTTACTTCTTTATTTTCTCTAGGGAATAAACGTAAAAATGTCAGCAGACTTTTGCAAGTTACGACTCCACAGCTCGCCACTCATATATATGTTTACACGCATATAAAATCCTACGATCATAAAATATTATTTCCTTCAGTACTAAAAGATCCCTATATGTCACATATGAAACACTGTGCTTAAGTAAGCGCTCTGATATATATGAGAATGCTTTATCTTATTCAACATGTCAACAAGAGTTAATTTAAATTATTTAGTATTCAAATAAGTTATTAAATCATATGATTAGTTGATACTTAGTAGGAGGGTTACATGACCAGGAGTTAAATCAGCTGTCATACTCGTATAATAAAAACTGTGAAAAAAATTGGTTTAATATACATTTAGTGGAGGTACGAAGTACCCCTGAGTCATGACATCAACTAAAAAAAAAAATATATACATTTACTTTTAAATATGAATCCGCGAGAGTAAATTGATTAAAAAACTTATTTAGCGCATAAAAGACGGGTGAATGCCCGAGAGGTAGGCCAAGGCGTGGATGGGAAGATATTTCAAAGGAACGGTTGATTGCATCGTCATCGAGCCTTCGCGTTCGCTAAGCCTTTTAATATATATTTATTATAATTTCTAAATCATTGCTTTCATTTTTTAATATTTTTATTAGGGAGCGATCCCTGAGGCTCAAATGGTTAGATTGTTCCCACGGTGAGGCGGGATCCGTGTTCGAATCCCGGCTGGGTCAAATCTTTTCTCTTCAAAATAAAAATATTTAAAAATTAAAGCAATGATTAAAAAATTATAAATAATATAATGACGTATGTCAAAAAGATTCTAAAATTAAAAGTAATGTTCATTGAACATTCTTCCTGGTGTATGCATCCAAAAATTGCTAGAACACGGTGGATTTGGGATCGGTGAAGAGAACAGATTTGTCCTAGGTTGGGAGCGACCCCGGTGGCTCAAATAGTTAAGGCGTTGCCACGGTGAGGCGGAGATACGGGTTCGAATCCCGGCTGGGGGCAAATTTTTTCTCTTCAAAATAAAAAAAATAATTATTATATATATATATTTTTTAATTTGTATTGAACACTTAGGATCAAAAAAATGTATTATCTGTTGAATATCTCTTCATTCCGTTCACTGCCATGTTTACTTTGATCCTCTGTAAAAGTTCGTCTAACCTTCTCTAGTCTTTCTTCAACCTGATGTTCTTCATTCACTCTTCTAGATTTTTTACTTTCTTCTCAAAGTCACTCCACTCTAACTAAACTCTGAGATGTTGAAGGTTTTTAAATCTTTCCTTTCTTCTTTAGTCCACATTGCAGTGATCTTCTTCTTCCTGAAGTATTTTGCAGGGTCAATCTAAGCTTGTTTATTAAGTATCATCTATGTTCGAGGAATCTTTTATTATTATGATCATCTATTTTTCACAAAATTAGGCGTTCAAAACAGTGAGGGGTGACAAATCCAACCATCTGCAGTTATTACTATTTTTTTCCCCTCTCCAACGGGAAAAAAAACTTCAAGCGGAAGTCCCAGGCTCTGGGTGCCACCCACTGTGGATTTAGGGATCAATCCGTTAGTGGGAACTATAATAGGTGTTATCACCACGTTTCCATACGATCATAATAAACAAACAAAACAAAAAATGCTGTCTATAACCTTATATTAAAATTTCAGGTTCTTGAATAATAATTTTTCCCACTTCATAATAATAATAATAATTCTTGTTCAATTATATTTTACTGTGATACTGTTTAAGTTAGAAAAGATAAATTGACTCTCATTTTCGCATGGATAAACTAAACAGTAATTTCATACAACATAAAATAGGAAATCAATAAAATTATGTAAAATTATGAGCATTTGATTGATCGCTTTGGAGTGAGATTGATGAGGTTGTGTGGTTCATGTGAGATATGCTGCATTTGATCATCATTGATTTAAATATTTTTGGTGTGTTTCCTGACGATGGCTGATATGACGAAATAATCACTGGTTACATATGTTACAGTCTTTTAGAGAACAATAGCTTAATTTTTTAGGGTTTTTCTTCTTTTTCTATCAATACTGTCATTATTAGTGAAGGCTGGTAACATTGTTGGCTAACATGAACAATGAGATTGTACTGATAACTGTCACTAGAATAGTTTTTCAGTCATGAAAGTTTATCTTATGTATTCTAGATAGTCTGATTTCCTTCGTTTTATTAGAGTTTTTGCTGAATTCAGTCAGTGAGTACTTAGAAAGACGAAGCGACACCGCCCCCTCCCTCGAGAAACCTGAAGAAGACCTTCAATGTGTGTTCAGTCGCGAATCGTCTAATAAATTAAAATAAAAATCTTGCGGGTCTCGTTCACATTTGTTACCTTGGCAACCAATAAAGGGGACTTTGTTTCCCCCACTCCGTCATCTCGCACTTCACTTGACTTCCGATTCAGACTGTAAGCTATCTACATATCCCTGCTCTGCTCGACTTAAGCTAACCACGACGTTCACCGCATAGAGGACGTTTTTGATACTCGCCCATTGCCCTAGATCCCCTAGCATCAGAAGACACAAGAAGTATACCCTTGTTGGTACCACCAGGTCGCCTGCTAACCAGAGGCAATCAGAGCTCAGGAATCGAATCCTTCGCTTCAAGTGTAAGTTCACCTTTTCATTCAATTAGTAAGAGGGAGCTGTTCACCGGCCATCATCAACCTCAAAGACAATAATTTTCATTCACCGTACGAAATAAATACTATACATTCCACGCCATATGGCCCTGTCTCCCAGTGTAGGTGTTTGTTTATAAGAAAATAGTTTCGAGTTGAAAATTCATATTTGATAATTTCTTTGCATAACATTGTTATAAATCCTTCCTTTTTTTTTTCTCATTCTTTGTAAAAAATGATAATTTCTGTATTTTCTTTAAGTGTAAAGAATGCCTAACCTTGTAAATATATTTAGATTCAATAAACTTCACATGTTTCAGTATCTGCCCAAATTATTTTATTCCCCAACTCTATTTTACTAACATATTTTTTTTTTCTTTATATTTCAGTCTAATCAAGCTCGAACAATGTGGGTAGAGACGTTGGATCTTTAATAAACAGTTTTCCCTACTTAAGATAAATTTGTTTACCTCCATCCGGATCATTTTCTTCCATATTTTTATTAAAGGTTTAGGACTCTACAAGGCCTTTGAATTCCTCTCGTATCCCGTCCTTAAAAAAAAAAAAACCTACATAAGATCCTCAATGCTTCTTACGAATAAAGTAATCCATAATGACCTCAATGTCCCATTAGTCGCGGATTTGTCCCGAACCCGATATCAGTCCTCTCATAAAAAACTGTATTCCCTCTCAAACCGAATAGTTTGAAACCTAGATACCTCTTCTATTTCCGATAATTGTCCGATGCGTCTGAAAAAAATATGGCATCTTGACCAGTTGAATTATTTATTTGAGTGCTAACAGTGTGTAGTTTCTCTAATAGGTTTTTTTTACCTGTACACTGAAGGGTTTTGGTAGAGAAACAGCACGTGGTAGAGACCGTACTGTTTCTTGGACAACAAACCTCTAGTGAAAGGAGGAGATTTTTCCTATATCACACTCAACCACCAGATATTTACCCTACTTTAGATTTTACCCCTTTACTTTATACTTTATAAAGGCTGGGTGAGCCCCAGGAAGGTCCTACATCTCTTATGATTCATCTCAGGCTACCAGCAGATTAAATAAAAGTTTGCCACTCAACGGGATTTGAACCCAGGATCTTAGGCACAGCAACTCAGTGCTATATCTCGAATTGCCTTTATCTCATCATGTCACGTATCACTCATTCAATTAACTTATTTAATTATTATAATACAGTTGTAAATTACAATAAATATATATTTTTTACATTGTACGGAGGTAAGAAACATTAGTGTGATACGCGTATCAGATTTCTTCCTCATGTTTCCAATTGGGATATCCTACTAAATAAACCTGACACCGATAACCATGATGTTTGGTGCCATAAAACAACAAACCAATAACAACTTTCACAGATTTTCGTAGGCATTTCATGATGGTGGTTAGGGGACTTGTTTATATCCGAGCCGTGACCACTATAATTCACGACCACAGGGTATTAGTCTAGTAAACAAGACCGCCCTGGAATATATTATGCCTCCATTAATGGAATGTATCCAGTTTACCGAAGATAAAACTTAAATTTAATGGATTATCCACTTCTAGATGAATGAGGGTTGGTTAATTGGTAACAGATAAATTAGGCATTGGCATGGAAAAGTTTGTAAGTCATGAAAAGGTAATTTTACAGAAGCGAAGAACTGTTTTGACAACTAAACATGAATGTTTCAACTTGAAAATAATAACTACCACCGTTCCTCCAAACTAAAAAAAACACAGTTTTGACTTACTCTTCTTTTATCTTATTGCTAAGATTAATCTGAAATCTTTTCAAGAAGAACAGGATTGGAGGAGGAGTTGCGTTATAAGTTTATTTTTATTTATATTACCTTAATCAAATAACGACAAGTCATAACCGAATGATCAAATAACATTAGATGAGAAATAAACAAAACAAATAACCTTAAAGGAAAACAACTCCTTTGATATTGCCATCAACGACTGGGAGCCATAAATAAAACTAAAATATTCTCAAATCAGAAAACCTTGTTTACAACCAATTATTACAAATGATACCAAACATATTCTTATTCAAGGCCCATCTTCGTTCCAAATGTCAGAAGTCATCAATGTTATTCGAATTTTGGATACGGCAGATCTGAAAAGCTGTTTTATAGAGCACTGGAACCATTTCCACATTTCGTTATGTTTTGGAGCCAGAAGTGTCGTCTTCCCCCGTCAATTTTCTCTGCATTATAAGCTGCAATAAGTCTAATTTAACTCCACGCATATGCCTCAGGTATTACAGTTTTCGTTTCTTTATAGTTATCACAACTTCTTTTTTCTTCCTCATCCTCAGCAAAACGGTCTCTTTGCTGACTTTATCCATCCAACTTATTTTGTAGATCCTTCGGTACAACCACATTTTAAAATTATGTTGGCTTTGTATTTCTGTTTTCTTTTGGGTCCAGTATTCTAAAGCATAAAAAAGCACCAAAAACAAATAGCAGCTCAGTAATATTATTTTCTGGTCTAACGTGAGTTCTCTCCTTCAAAACGATCGCTATATCCACATAAAGGTCTTTCCTGTTCTGTTAGCATTATCATTTCTCCCGAGCAATCGCTATCTGTCAATTCACTTTATATATCATATTGTTCAATTATTTATATTTGACTACTCTCTCAATCGATTTCAAAATTAAATGGCAGATATATAAAATGAAATAATAATTCCTCCCTCTGAATGTGGTACAGAAAAGATCCGTAATCATACACCAGCCCACACAAACAGTGAGTTAGCGCCATGGACTAAGTCATCTCCACATATCAACTATAAAATATTAAAAGAATACACAAAAATATGTTCCCGACAATAAATCAAACATACTTTTCTTGGCGAACTCACTATGTATCAGTACTACAATAACATGCATACGGAAGACCAAAGGATTCAACGTCCGGCGTCGCGTGCAGTACACAACGTGATACAACTTTGATGTACAAGTTGTCCTGAACATGTTGTGTCTTCAAAGCTGACAGGTGTTCTACACGTACTCCAACTAGCCCTTACATCAACAGAGCAGTCAACAATTGTATGCACTGACTTACTGAGTGCCCTCATATCCAAAAACAATTGTTTTCATATAACTCTCATGAAATATATTTATCTTAAGGCATGATAAATATATTTCATGATAAAAAAAAAGGTTTATATCGATTTAAAAGAAGTTTATGATTCTATCGACCGTCAGATTATGTATAACGTATTGATTCAACGGGGTATACCAAAGAAATCATTAAATCTGGTAAGGATGTGTACGAGGAAAACTTTCGACAAGGTTAGGATTGGTAACAATTTTGCGGAGAAGTTTGAGGTTCGTTCAGGTTTAAAACATGGTGATTCGCTATCACCTGTACTATTTAATTTAACACTCGAGCACGTTATTAAAAAGGTGATACACAACGAAAGCGGTTTGAATTTGAACTTGAATAGTAAAATATACATTGGGTTTGCGGACGATTTGGTACTGTTAGGTGAAGGCGCAGAAACTATAAAGCTAAATGTGTATACACAAACGCTAATGAATGCTGGTAGGGAAATAGGGCTGGAAATAAATTCGGATAAGACTAAGTATATTTTCAGTAGAAGGAAAGGGCGAAATTTTGGTGATATTGTTGTAGGAGGAAATAAGTTCGAACATGTGGAGATGTTTAAGTACTTAGAGTTAATGGTTACTGGAAAAAACGAAATTCAAGAGGAAATATAGGCGCGACTAAAGGCGAGAAATGATTGTTACTATTCGGTCTCGAAATTACAAAGCTCACGTCTTTTGTCCAGAAATCTAAAAATCAGAATTTATGAAACAATTATCGCTCCATTTCTTCTCTATGGATGTGAAACTTGGCCACTAACGCTGAAGGATGAACAACGTCTTCAGGTATTCTAAAATAAGGTGTTATGTAGAATATTCGGTCCAAAAAAGGATGAGAACACTGGCGAATATACGAGATTACATAACGCGGAATAGCGAATCATGCATCCGGTAAACATTATTCAGGTGATAGCGTCGCGAAGATTAAGATGGGCATGTAAAGTTGCTGGGTTTAGTAACAAACGAATTCCCAAGATGTTAATAGGGACTGTATCGACTGGGAAGCGTCTGTAGACCGAGGCGGTAGACCGAGGCGTAGGTGGGAGGATTGCCTTAGGAATGATCTAGCGGGTTTGGGTTTGGGTGGTGCTCCGTGGACGGAGGTTTGTAAACATAGATTGGTGGTATCGGCATCGAGCCTTCGGGTTCATTAAGCCTTTTATTTATTTATTTAAATGATAAAATAGTAGACAAAAAATTAATTTTCTAGAAACGATAAACAGATTCAGATTTACTTAATTAATTTACAGACCACTAAAATGAATCTTAAGTGAATAGCTAAAAACTTAAACCTCGGTGGAGAATGACAAACAGAAAATCACCGAACCGATCACAATATTATTAAAAATATATTAAAGAACAAACGGCCATGGGTACACGCATCATATAACTGACACCTAGCATGCTAAAAAGTTTATTATTTGGACTATAAAGACTTTAAAACGAGAATAATTTTTTTTTTTTCATTCAATGGTACTTATAAGTAAAACTTGGCTTTTGGCGAGGGTGTAAAAAGTTTTCCGTTTCATATTTCCGTTTGAAAAGCTTTCTTAATATTCTGCAATATATGACTGAATGATATAAAACCACCGGAACTTTTAAATTTGTTATATTTCCTAACATCTGAAGCGGGGTACCTTAGTGTGAAGAGCGCTAGGATTTTATTTCTGGTTCGAATACGGTGAAATTGTTTTATCTGTTAACATCCATAAATGTACCCTGTAGGATCTGGAGAACCTACCGGGCCTCTATGGGGTACCCTGAACTGGGAGTTGAGTGTTGTGGGACAAAGCACCTGCCAGCACAAACGTTGTGTTAGTAGAGCTTCAAAAATGTAATGAAACCAAGACCCTTCATGGATTGGGTTATTTTTATAGCCGTGAGACAAATGTATATAATAAATCTTAATTATCACAAAGCATTCGTCTGTTCGACTTAATTAAAATTTATGACAGATTAAAAAGAATGGAGCCATCTTCTCTAAAGTTAATTACTTCGTGCCTTATTGCACTCTACTCCCTGGCTAGATAGCGATGAAGTTAAATCGTTTCGTATTATTCCATTTAAAACAGCCTGAGAGCTTAATCCATTCATATAAAACCATGTAGTTAACAACCAGTTATCCCATTAATGGTCTGTAATGGTAGTAGCTTGGATGGTATATTATTAAATTGGACTTTGAAAGACAATGGCATTCCTTGGTTTAAACTACCAACTAAAAGTCAATTCTATAAATTTATTATAACTATGCCAATAAATTATTCTGTGGAGTCTTAAACTACGAATAGAGCTAAAAGTATCTAAGTTTATATCATTTATGCTATTAAATCTTTCTGTGGGGCTGATTCCGCCCTATAAATGGAAATACTCTTACATTGGACCTTATACAGAACATAAACCTTTGATCTTAGTCAAAATATCCCCATCACAAATGTTCAGCTATAAATTATCCTTACATAATTACTAAACTAGAGAACGTCTATGGATTGTATGATGGATATAGTTATACAGCATATATGCCAACATAATTAGCACATATTTATAGCGTATACAGTATCTAGTTAAATAGGAATCAGGTTTTTATATATCTAATGATAAAAATGGTATTTAAAGCGGTTTTAATGGTATTTAAAGGCTAGAAACTGCTTATATAAAGACTTAACTATTTCACTCAGTTTTTTGTGCATGGTTAAGTTTGCTAAAGATTTTTCCAGCCTTAGGGTTCGTATTATATAATTAGATGTTGGTATCCTTGCGCTTTTGGCTTAATTATAGACATCTGGTTCCGCGTTCACCCTAAGGGGATATAAGATAAGCAATATATCGTAAGGAATATATTGTGAAGATTTATTGGTAGGAGGGTTAAATAAAAACGATAAATTGGCGAAACTTGCGTGATAAAAATGGGTTCAAGTGAGGAAGACGTAGAAGTGGTCCATTGGTACAGATGTAGGATCAAGAAAAAGAAAATACTTTATTTTCTAATGCGACAGTGGAATAGTTCCAGATGCACTCATTAGTAATTATCGAACTATCTTCTCTTCATGTTCGATATACATACAAACATAGGACGATTCCAATCCCTGAGGAGATATGTCGCTTTGCGACATGTTACACAATCGCGCGGGTACAGACTTTTTTTATCGTCTCCCTTCAGATTTAACGGGCCACTCTGTGCATATCGAGTATCGTATATCGCTTATGATATATTGCTGATCTTATGTCGCATTAGTGTTAACGCGGCCTATACCAATGAAGCTCGATTGAAGTTAGTAGACTACGAGATAAAATAATGTTACGGCGGATTAATGATGAGTGGTATCATTATTTTGTTTTTTTTGTATAAAGTTCATTTAAGTTCGAGTGGAAAATAGTTGACTGGATAATTTTAATGGTGGATTGAATTGGTCAGAGGGTGCACTCAATAATAACACAAAACAATTGAAACTTTTTTTTAATTGTGCCAACGTTTCGGCCTAAGATGTAGGCTATCTTCAAGGGGTATAACGGGGGCCTGTGCCTGGTTTCCAGTGCTTTGTCAAACTAAGAATTGTCTACTGGGTCAAACTAACAAGGCCAAAACGTTGGAACAATTAAAAATTAAGTTTCACTTATGTTTCAGTTTTGTGTTATCTTTGACTGCACCCCCTGACCCATTCAATCCATCATCATTTTATTTTAATCATAAGTTTATATCAATAGCTTATTCGAGATCAACGAAGTTCTTCCTACACTTTTCCCGTCATAGCGAATAATATTAATCATTTTTCAATAAAATAGAGCCAAAACTCAAAACGAAACATTAACATTTATTAGAATGCAAATGGAAAAAACCAAAAGCAAAGCCTTATGTTTTAAATCTGAAATAAAAACAAACAATTACCAGTCTACGTTTCGCCTATTGAGGTATTATCAAGACACAAAAAAAGAGTAAGACCAATCACATCTCAAAGAAGAAGTGCAATAGATCCCAAAGAATAACCGCTCAAATAGGCTCATAAAACTGTTTTGAGTTGAACGTCTTGGGGTGGAGGTGCGGTCTCAGGTTATGAGCCTAATTGAGCGGTTATTCGTTGGGAGGTATTGCACTTCTTCTTTGAGATGTGATTCATCTTACTCTTTTTGTGTTTTGTGTGATAATGCCTGAATAGGCGAAACGTCGACTGCTAATTGTTTGTTTTTACTCCAGATTTGAAACATAAGGCTTTGCTTGTGGGTTTTTCTATTTGCATATTAATCTTTTTTCATTAATATTTTTTAGTGATGCTTTTCAATCTTCTTACAAGAACAAAGATATACAGGTACCTAAGGATATTAAGCTGAGAGATGTTGCCTGTAGGTCAAATATGACAAGGAGTGTAAACTTACTAATGATAACAAAAGTTAATGTATAAATGCATTGTTTCTTTTTTCTAATGTTAAGATTAACGTGATCTCAAACCTAAAACAAATTACATGTTATAATACGGTTTTCTTGTAAAGCATAAGTTATTAGATTTATTATAATTCCTATGGCTTTACAATAGACAGGAGGAACAATAGACAAGGACTGACATGGAAGTCATTTGAAACTACTTTATGACAAGGTCGAATCATCGACTCACATCCTAAAATGACTACACCATAAAAAAAAACCTCTTATTTTCTAAATTATTATACTGCTTAAATTATTATACTACTTAAACCGATATGTTGGAGCATACCAAAAGAGAGAGACTTTTAAAATATTTCAATCGAAATTCCTTCGTTATATTATCCATCGACCTTTCCTTATTAAACCACTCTTGACCGATACATTCAAGAGAGAGGTATTACAAAAATTTCATAACTCACTTGCTGTACGCTTAAACTTACTGGTACAAATATTAGTGACTAATAATCTACCTGAGAGTCCAGACAAGGAGGACTGAAGTGGAGCAGAGATCCACTATAATGAGATGATACACGCTAGAATTGCTTTCAATGAGAAGTTTCACCATCCATGATTCCACGAGAACATCAAAGGGAAGGTTTACAAAGGAAGAGTACAAATAAAATTTATATTCTATTCTCAAATAAGTTTTTTTTAATCATCAATCTATCAGTTATTAGCCATAAAATCCGAAAATATAATTGAGTTAGAAACTAAGAAAATATTGTTCTCGTAAACTCGAAGATATATTGAGTAGGTTTGACAAACTATTTTTGATATCAAGAAGGTATCCTTTAATAATATCCCACTGGTGCCTGTAGAACAGATCCGATACTTAGGGTTGCATCTTGACAAACGATTGACTTGGAATCCTCATACGAGACTGAAAAGACAAGAAACCGCTCGACGTTTCAGGCTACTTCAACACTTACTAGACAAACGCTCTAAGCTCCCAATTAATTACAAAAGACTCATCTACATGACCATCATACGACCCATTTGGACCTACGGAGTAGAGCTTTGGGGCTCCACTAAGCCATCGAATTCCTCTCGTATCCAATCCCTACAATCCAAAATCCTTCGTAAAATCCTTAATGCTCCTTATTTTGTTAAGAATAAAATCATCCATAACGACCTTAATGTCCCATTTGTTGCTGATTTGGCCCGAACCCGCTATCTATCCTTTCATAACAAACTCCATTTCCACTCAAACCCTCTAGTTTCAAACCTAGCTTCCTCTTTAATTCCCGATAATCCTCCGAGGCGTCTGAAAAGAAGATGGCCCCGTGACTTCTTAGTTGAACTTGTGATTTGAGTACTACCAGTGGGTAGTTTCTCTACTTGTCACTTTCACATGTCATTATGTATCGCTTAGCCCATTTACTTGCTGTATTTTTTTTTATACAGTTGTAAATATCAATAAATAAATTTAAAAAAAAAAGAAAAAAGATATCAAGAATCATGTTTTGGAATTATTTTGATTTCAATTTACGATGGAAAAAAAATGTTTTCTTGTGGAAATGGTTCACTGGGTAGTTATTAGAAGAGTGCAAAATGGCCGTCAATAAATGACACAAAATAAGAAATGAGTGAATAAGTAAGAAAAAAAAATTAAATTCCTTCTTTCAAACTCTTTTTTTCTTTTACTAATAACATGACATTCATTAAATTTTGTTATAATATTTTTTGTAATTTTTTATACTATTATTTGTAATTTTACTAATAATATGATTACTTTCAATTCTTATTATTTTTCATCAGGTATTTCATAATTTATCTTTTACTCTTTGTATATCTGTTCATATAATGATATATCTTCTTTGGTGCAGCAATGTTTATATAGTTCTGCTTTCTTTTATTCTCCGCCCTGAAGATGACCTAAAAATTAGGTCGAAACGTAGGCACAAATAAAATATCTTATTTTGTGTAATTTATTGACAGCACTCCCTGACTATTTTACACTCTACAAAAAAGAAAAAATATATAGGTTTGATGCATTTTTAGTGTTATATTTTATTTAAATTTTAAGTTGATTGAAATTGTTACACAGGGTTTTTTTAGTCATCCTTAAGGTAATAGGTCTTCTTTTCTATGATAGAACCATTTTAAATACTTTTGACTATCAAGTTTTTTTCTTTAAAATATGTTTTAAAAAATTTCAAAAATGTAGAAAAGGAACGAATATAATAATAACTGTTCGTGATGAAAGAATAAAACATAAAGTTCATTTTTATTTCCCGAAAAGTTGAAAGAGCTTGGTAACTTCAACGTTGTGTTGGTATATTCAACTTTACGAGGTAATCCACACTTTATTTTCCAAAAGGCGGTGAACTTGAGCAGTAACGTTTTGCATCCCTAAAGAACCTATTTTTTTAAAACCTCTTACACCTTTTTTTCAAAAGAAAAAAGAATTAAAAAAAACATTTCCCGGCTTTAAAACTCCTTTTACTTCCGCAGGAATTTCATTTCCCTCAAAGTAACTGGGACCCAAAACACTAAAAACCAACCCACTTGTTAAATATTTTAACCTAACCTTTTGTTAAATTTGTTTCCCCCAAATCTACACTATGACTATAAATTTTTAAAGATGTAATAAGCATTCATCGCATAAAAATATTAAAAGTAGAAATAGAACAGAATAGAGTAAAGAGTAGAGAAAGTAGAGTAAAAAATAGAGTGATGTCTACGATTTCAGTTATATTTAGTCCATGATCGATAGGCTATTGTCTAAATTTACTTATTAGATCTCTTACACATACATTTATGATTTAAATAATCATATAATAAATTCGAAGACTGTATCTGTTAACTCAATGAATCTGCAGATTAAAAAAAAAAATGAATACATAGATAATCATTGAAAATGGGGTGTCCTGTGTAATGGACACGGTCGTGTGTAGTGCGTGAATACGTTTATGTAACGGATAATATTTTTTATATAAAATATTATTATTTATGTATTCAGGAAAAAATCAATTAAACAAATAATTACAGTGCAAGAATATAACTTTATTAATTATAGGTCTGTTTGATTCGGTCATGTGGTGTTTTATTATTACCATTCGATCGCTACTGAGAAGCCCATTCCGACCGTATACGATCCCGGTTTTAGATTTGGCTTTTCGACGCGTATAGGCCGAACATTCTCTACTCTTGATAATATTTCTTTTTTGTTCTAACACCTTATTATGTTCAATGTCACTACTTTACACAGTTTTATATCGATACAATCAACATATTTTGTCCCCAGCTGATGATTGAAACCTAAACGAACGTCGTAGCTTCTCCGAGTCAAAAGTTGTACTGCATGGAAATCTCGATACCCACCAAAATGACGGCGCTTACCCCTTTAAAAATATTCTTTGATCCTTTAGCTATCCAGTGGCCTAATTGAATTTTAGATGTAGATGATAAATATGTAGCTGAAAAACTAAACCGTATCCCTCGATTTTTTTATTATTCGTTTTTTTTTTTAATTGTCTCTCACTATTGAAGCAATTTTAAAGACGTGTTCACGTAAAAAAATCATAATAATTGCTCAACAAATACCGAATTACTTGACAGCTTATAGAATACTAACATTTTTTTTTTCAACTTTAATCTTGCCTATATAACTACTCTAATCTCGGGTGTAGTATAGGCAACTGCCAACGTACTTGATAAAGATTTATAATTATTATTAGTATTAGAAAGAGGTGGTATGTACGAAACGATTGTTGGAGTACTTTTCTTAAACCTATTAACACCTTATATTGTATTAAAATTAAAATAAAGTATCCATTAAAGTATAAAATGTAATTTTCTTTGAAAGGCAGCATTAAAATGAGTAGAGGCAAATGTAATTATCGGGTTCGTTCTTTCCTTCCTTAGTTTAAGCCTAGAGCTAAGTCCTGAATAGAAATTTTTAATTTTCATTAATAAGGCGAATTAATTAAAAAAATGAAAGTTTCTTTTAGACATTAAAAATTTCACCCTCCTACAGTACTAAAAACCCAATTGAAAGATTGAATCTATTTGTTTTTGAAATTTAGTTTAGAATTTAAATAATTACAACTCAATTGGAGGTATAGATCTTGAACATCATTGTATACTCGATTTGATCGTTTGGAGAAATTGTTCGTCGATTGAATGTCATTCCCACCGACGGACAGACGGGTTCAAAGTAAATCGTTCTAGATCCATGGATTATGGCTGTTCAAGGTCAGGGGATTTCAGTTTTATTTTTTACTAAAATAGTAAATATAATATCCCAAGATACGTAAATGTTGAATGATATTAGTTGGCCTTTTATATATATATAGGGAATAAAATGGTCCGGTGGTTGGTAAAAAAAATCTCTTATATAGGGAGAACTGTTTTTCTGAGTGCCGACGTTTTGACCCACATTGCATATCTTCTTCACGTCTTCATGACGTCTAGAGTCAATCCTACTATAATAGCCCTGAAGAAGACTGCGGGTTGAAACGTCGGCTAGTTTTGGTTAAGAGAATTTTTAGACCTCCACCCGGAACAATTTCTTTCCCAGGATTCTTATAGTTTTAGATTCAAACGAAAACATATTCCTTTTCTTTATGGTTTCAATTTTTTTAAAACGAGGATTATCTAACCCAGCCTAATTGCTGTTCTGGAACATAACAGAATCATAATTGAAAATTGCCTCTTCATTTAGAGACATAGTGATGATTATTGAGATGGATTGCAACAGTAATGAGAAAGGTCATGTACGGAGTATACAAGCAGAACTTCTAATGGAAACGAAGCTTTGCTTCCTCTAGAGTTGGCAGAAGTTACGCTACTACTCTAAGTCCCATAAGAAGTTCACAGATGAGTACTGCACAGGTAAGATGAACTTGACCGCAGAACTTAAGCAAAGACAGCAATATATTGTTCTAGGACTTGGAAAACTAAAAAAAACAAACTACAATTTAAAATTTTGTTATAATTTAAGATGTTTTAATGTATTTAAAGCGAAACTGAAAAACCTTCACCGAATCATTGTTTAACTGTACAAACTTAAAATTCTTTTGAGGCTTAGCAAACATCGAAATAACTAGCAAAAAGTACCACTAAAGCCTAAGAAGAGTGATGGGTTCAGTACATGACAGAGAAATCAATTAAGGGTACCCACTTAAATAGAGACTGAGTGTGGCGTGAGATAGTTTGCGAATCCCTCTGTGTCGAGCGAAGGCCGCTATCATAGTAAATAATTTATCTGGCACAGCCATTTTTGAACTCGGGACCTATAGCAAAATCACTTAGCATACTTAGCTAAAATTAATTTAAATTTCATTTTCGTTTTCAAAGAACTGCCAAGTATATATGAAAAAGGCACACAATTAAATATATTTATAATGCGAGCAGATTATTAGCACTTTTGACAGCGCAAAAAAGTAAATACATAGCTAACAAGTCACTTTAAAGAAGCACAGCATATGAGCATTCGTTTCTGCGTTATTAAGCTATAATTAATTACGTTTCCAATAAATTTATAATCAATATTAATTATTTGAGAGATTCAGGATCAAAAGCAGCTAACTCCAAAACTTCAAAAATTGCCATTTTTTTATTTTGGTGCAAAATATGAATCCTATCAATCATATCAATCAGTAATGGGTTAAATACCAACCTTCCATGACCTAGACCGTGCGTTCACAGCCTTAGCAGTTGGTCTTAAGATTTGTTAATGGGAGTAAAAAATTCTTAGTTACGCCGTAATTCGGATGAGACGTAAAATGGTCCAGAGCCTGTACGCTCCCAGATACTCATTAATGATCTTAGTTATAATTACACCATAGGTATACCTAGATAGCCAAAATTGAGTACTCCAACTGTATTGTTGTCCGATTAGCCATAGTAGCTTAAAGTGACGTTAAAGAAGCGATTAAATACATCCAACATAAATTCTGACTTCAGTTTAAAACATTCAAATCCCCATCAATGCTATCATACGATATATTATGAATCAAAGGCTTGTATAATATCATGTTCAATAAAACAATAACATCAAATGAATAATACAAGTTGAAACATATACAAACTGTACGTCCACAGCAGACTTCCATGGATATAAATAGTGGTCATTACGAAAACATAGCGAAATTATAAAATTTGTAATAGATAAGACTTCTCAAAAGCGTTTAAATATTGAAACTTTATTTTTTTCAAACTTTATTTAAGGCCTAAAAAAGATTTGTGAATCGAAATAAAGATTCATCAATACAACGTGAAATTCTCTGTCTTTTTATATCTCTTCAATCAAAATCTATCATTTCTGAGAGTCGAGAAAGAAGTCTATATACTGATATAAACTTTATTGATTTAATAGAAGATAAGAATTCTATATAAGTTTATTCTTAATAAAAAAAAAATCAGTCAGAAAAAAAGTTTATTGAAAAATTACCTAATGAAAACCCCCCCAAAAATGTATATCAAATTAATAATGCATTCTCATCTCAGAAGTTTTATTATTTTTTATATAAGGAAATAAAAAACTTAACGAAATATTAAAATTCAAGCCTAAATAGGATTGAACGCCGATCGTAGATAAAAAAGAATATTACTTTACTATAGCTGTAATAACAGAGATAGGACCTTTTACGGCAGTATTAACTAAAACCATCTAAAAACTCTGGATAATTTAATGACCTGTAGTCAACGGCTGTTATTACATAAAAGGTAGAAAATAATCAAACGAAGGCTAATTAATAGTTAATATTATCTGGAAATATTATTTATAATTAACTAATTAAAGACAAAACTTAATTGGTTCTTAGAAGCTTTGTTTTAGTACAAAGAATCGTTCTAAAATATTAATACAAAACAATCATTTTGTCAAGAATCTAAGGAAGCATAAAAATTAAACTTTTATATAAAAAAAAAAAAAAAAAAAAGACGAACAAATTATACGATTGTTCCTAAGCATATATCTCGTTACCGCGTACGGGAGCGTTCCACCTGTGAGAGATGTGAGGATGGTTGGTAGAAATTCTGTGGAAGTTCCTCCCGGCTAAGACCGATGGACTCGCTAACCAACAATGAGAGTGCCCCGCCCCCAGGCTTGCTGGAGGGATGTGACGTAGGTTAGAACGCCCTACTCACTTCAGTATTTATTTTTAAAACATACCACTAATAGTCATGAATCATTCTGAGGTCCGGAAGTAACCTAGCCCCCCTTTTGGGTCTCCGGGTTGGGAATGCTGGTGGATTAAGATTGGTCTCAACTGAGGTTAAGTGGTAAAATTTAGATATGAAGCCACTATAGGAGGTTCGCTGGCCAGGGGAAGATTCGGTATAGGAAGGGAAGTTTCTGGCAAAGAACAGGTTGCTTTCCGCGTTAAGAGACGTGTAGTTTTTCAGTGAAATGAAATCGGTAGCTTTCTTTCAGGGTATTAGGTTAAATCTCGCTGATAAATATACAATCTACTACCGAAGATAGTGATAGTGAAATTCAATATGAATTTTATGATGACCTAGAGTGAGTCTACGATCATCTATTCCGAAACTGTAAGAAAATTATTTTAGGAGAAGCGAACACAAAGGTGGAAAGTGAAGAAGTATATTATTCTACGATCGGTAAGGAAAGTTTATACGAATTTAGCAATGATAACGGGATATACCTTATAAATTTTGCTATCTCACAAAAACATATTGATCAAAAGTACTAAGTTTAAAAATAAATATATTCATATTCATAGAATTAATGGCTACAGATAGAAAATAGTAGAGACAAAGTACGGCAGAATTAAAGTAACAAATAAATTCAAGTACCTGAGGGAAATTATATGTAGCAATGGGTTGGAGAAGGAAAGCATAAAAGAGAAAATAACTAAATTGGAAAGACTTAGCATCGCGACAAGCAATTATATATAATAAAAGGAGCCTGTCATCAAACACGAAGATAAGACACTACAATACGGTCGTCAAACCGGTGATACTGTACGGAATGGAAACAGCTTCCCTCCCCAGGCTATGGGATATGTTAGGGATAGAATGAAGAATACTAAGAAGAATTTACGGCACAGATAAGATACAGGAAGTATATAGGTTGAGATCTAATAAGGAAATATACAATGAAGTAAATGATTTGGAAATGGACGCAAGAAAAAGAAGATTAATGTTCTACGGACATATGGTGAGGATGCACCCAAAGAGATTAAATAGAGAAATCTTCTATAAAATGAGAGGATACAAGAGTGCTGGGAGGGGGGGGGGGTGACATAAAACAGATGAAGGAAGAAACTGAGAAACTGAAAATAACAGACCAAGACTGTTTCGTCGTGGGAAAGAGAGATGCAAGAAAAGGAAATGCGTGTACCGAAGAAGGAAGGAAAGAACGAGGAAAAGGTGGGAGGAAAGAAAGGGTGTGGAAATAATAATATTCACGTGGTCACTAAGGGCGTTCCGTGAAAAAATAAAATATTCATAATTACAAACGGACATCGCCGGATTCACAAACCCCCAATTAAATTGATCAAATTCGTTTGTATGTTCAAACAAGATGGCAGAATAATGTAACTAACGTGACTAAATCGGCAAAAGACTAAACAAAATCAACTCCTTGATCCGTTGCTAGGCAAGCCATATAAATATTACATCGCTAAAACTTTTATAATACAATATAGAGATTTTAATTCATAAACAAAATATTAGTCCAGGACCTATGGTCCATTTTTGCACTTGATTAGTATCAAGATGAATCTTCGTGAATAGCTCCGTTTCGATGAGACGCCCAATAATTTCCTGTGCGAAAATTCTAGATTGTAGTAGCTAACAGAAGTAGCAAGGATAAAATATGTCGATTTGATGATTCTCAAAAATTTATTACTAACTGTTTTTTTTTTGTTAAATCACAAGATAACTATCTAAATTATTTGAAAAAATATTAGTCCCACAAAATGTATGGTTTGATCAAAGAGTCCCCTCCTTCCAATATGTATCGATAACGAGGTCATCAAAAATGATTACTAACCATCTGTTTTTTTTTTACTTCTACTTTTTTGACACCCCAGGTGATCCACCTAAAGGGTCTTTATTGGCCCAAATATATTTAATGCTTTCTAATTTCGATATTGTTTTGTCTTCGTTACTGTTTTTTCTCGGCATGTTTTTTTTTTGCATAAATTTATTAGGGGTGGTCCGCCAGTGGTTGAGAATTCCACTAACTAAAAAGACAGTTAGAATTCCAATCATTTTAAAGGCTTTTGGAGTATTAAGTTATATCAGGAATTGAGAAAGACAATTAAGAAGTCACTGACACATGAGAATATAGAACTTGAAAACAGATAATGGATTGAATGTATTCATTGGCCAGGGAGTGGAGAGCTGCTCGTATTGCCTTTTTTCGGCTATCCTCGATATTTATTACCTCACAGAGAAACGGAAACAGAATCTCATACATGAGTGATGAAGAGAGCTCGGATGGGTGTGGGTTCGAGCCTCCTTTCAATTGGCCATTTGTCTTCGTTACCCTATACATACTTTCAATACTCAACGATGTGGGGACAGCTACAGAATGATAAAGTATTTCAAATATATTTTTTATGATGGACCTGGGTTAAGATTAAAGATTGCTTCCTAGCTATACTATAATATATAAATAGTCGATTGGAATTCCCTTAACATGTTAGAATGAATAGTTTTTGAAATGAGGGGAGGTATAATAGAAGCTTCCATCGAACTCTTCTCCGATACCTTTCCAGAGCATATAATTCTGGAATTGTCGATATAATGGAGTTTACAAATATTTAATGACCAGTTGTAATAGAAAATCAAATTTTATAAAATATAATAATATTATTACTAAAAACCAGTTTAAGTCCTTCTCCCTCCGTCGTAAACCAACGACTTCCTGTCGTTCTGTATCGTTTAATAACATCCCACTGATTCCTGTAGAACAGGTCCGGTACTTATGACTACACCTTGACGAACGCTTAACTTGGAATCCCCATACTAGACTGAAACGACAAGAAACAGCTCGCCGTTTCAGGCTACTTCAACATTTACTGGATAAACGGTCTAAGCTGCCAATTAATTACAAGAGACTCATTTACATGACAATCATTAGCCCATCTGGACTTACGGAATAGATCTTTGGGGCTCCGCTAAGCAATCGAATTCCTCTCGAATTCAATCCTTACAATCCAAAATCCCTCGTAAAATCGTCAATGCTCCTTACTTTGTTACGAACAATGTAATCCATAATGACCTTAACGCCCCGTTTGTTGCTGATTTGGCCCGAATTCGATATCAATCTTTTCATGACATATTTCATTCCCACTCAAACCCACTAGGTTCAAACCTAGTAACCTCTTCAATTCCTGCTAATCATCAGAGGCGTCTGAAAAGAAGATGACCTCGTGACCTTCTAAATTGAACTTTTTATTTGAGTATTACCACTAGGGTTGCCAGATGTTCGGTTTTTTGTATATTTGTCCGGTCAAGACGATCTGGGTAAACCAGACAAAAGAATTGCATTTTGTCTGCAGTATTCCTCTATCCAACGCTTTTGTGGAACGGATCTTTAGGGGTATGGGAAATGTATGGACTGACGAAAGAAATGTTCTTGCTGTAAATACTGTAAAAAGTGAATTGAGCGTTTTTTCAATATAAGCGCTAAGTGCACTGAGTTCCAAGTTCCCACTTCTTGCAATAAACCTTTGTTAAAAGCAGTGGTCATCGAATGTAAAAATATATCCAAAAGTATGTTTTTTTGTCATTTTCTGTAATATTTATGAGCTAACAAAAAAAATTAAAAAGTTTTCTGGGTTTTTTTTCGAACACATTTGGCAACCCAAACTACCACTGGGTAGTTTCTTTACTAGTCTTTATGCATGACAATATGTAACATTCATCCTATTTACTTGTTGTATTAGTATACTCCAGTAGTAAATTCTATTGAATTATAAAATTAAAAAGTCTTTCACAACATCTTTTAGCCATCGGACCCATGTTTTTTTCTCAAAAAACTTTAAAACAGGCACGGTTTGATTGGGGGTGAAGATCGTAATGAAAAGATAAAAGTCATTTTCGGTCCAAATCAGCAACACATGGAACATTAAGGTCATTGAGGATGATTTTATTTGTAACAAAGCAAGGAGGATTTTACGAAGGAGTAAGGATTGGATATGAGAGGATTCGATAGCTTAGTGGAGTCCCGAAGATCTACACCGTAAGTCCAAATAGGTCTTATAATAGTCATGTATATTAATTGAGCATAGAATTTGAAAAATATGCATATTTCGATTATGATATTTTGCCTAATTAGAGTATCTTTTGAACAATAGATTATACTTTAGGTTAAAACCATGAGCTGATATTAACAATACTGGGTTTTATTTCTATGTATTTAAAGAAAGAATATTCTGTTTTCATGAATATACTTTTGATTTTTGGATTTACTTCATAAACTGTCACACATAGGTGTTACTTTATGAAATTTATAAAACAATTTTTAGTTACGTCTAGATTCAGGAATAATGTAAAACATGCAATATGAACCAAAAGTTTAAAATGGGCAATCTCGTGCAAACTAAAGCTCACAAATGCTAAGAAGCAAGTCGTATGATAAGGTCGTAAAAACTAAATAAATCTTCCTACTAATATCCTTAAAGATTATTAAGGGTCATTTTTCCCCAAGGAATTTTTTTAGTGTACATTTTTACATTTTCTTTAGTGGGAGGGACATTTTTACAACCCCCTTAACGGCAATAGAGTATATATTCCACTGTAGTAACAACAAATATGACAGTAATGAAGTTACCAATTATTAAAATACATTATAATAAATCAGAAGGAACAAAATTATAAATTATAGCGGATTATTCTTTTTTTTGTCAAATTAAGGAAGCAATTAAGGGGTGTTTCAATACATTAGAAGGCAGGGATGGATAAATTGAACCCACGGGGACAGTACAGTCTTATCTGTTGACTCAAAACTTATCTATATTCATGAAGTTGAGCGTTCTGATATTTTAGTAATTTAGTTTACACTTTTCCATTTTTATTTTATTACCATCAAGCAATTGAGAATTTTTTTTAATTGGAGTTAAGCTAAAGGAAATTGCTCCCATATTTCATTTTAAGTAATCTTTTAGAGCAGGAAGGATATGGCTTTAAAAAATTTCAATTTTATATATTTAAAAACAATCTGTGGAACTATAACCCATTTAGGGTCTTGGGTTCAGTACATGATAGTGACTACTATCTTTCTAGATCAACGGTTGTGCAGAGATCAATCTCAACGGACAAGTTGAGGAAAACTTAACAGGTTTTCCTCCAATTAAGGGTACCCATTTCATAAAGGCTGGTTGAGCCCCAGAAGTGTTCTCCATATCCCATTGTGCTCATCCATGGCTGTTTATAGTTTAAATTCTATCTGCTACAGCCAGATTTGAACATACGGCACATCAACTCAGAGCTTTACCCCTGATCTATCCCGTTTAATTATGTAAAAATTTTAAATCGGAAAAAACATTAGTCACTATCTTCAGGGCTATTGGAAGCTGAAGCTAGACACTAATCACATACCCAGTTTACAGAAACCTCATTTCCTACCATTCCTTAGCCCCTCGTTTTTATGGCTTTCCCAAAATCCATAAACCAAACAACCCCTCCGCCCCATTACATCCAACATCAATTCCCCAGCAACAAAACTTCGTAAATTCCTACTTCCATCCTCACAAGTCCTTAGCCGTAACAACCCATACGATAACCAAAACTCATTTCAACTACGTGATTTATTAAAATCCCTCACCATACCTGATCATTACCTAAGGAAGAAAATAGTTAGGGGTGCAGTCAAATAAAACACTAAATAAGTGGGTACTTATTTACTTATGTGCCGACGTTTCGACCGACTTTGTGGGTCATCTTCAGGGCTATTGGAAGCTGAAGCTAGACTGCACTAGATTATATAAATAAAAACATACCTTGTTTTTTTTTTTGTTTCTGTCTTTCGCTCCGGGATTCTCGCGAACTCAAATCGGCCTCCCGGATAAGACGGAATGTAAACTATTTCCGTATGGGAATACACAGCAAGAAAGGCAACAAATCAATCCTTCGGGTAGCAAAAACCGAAACAAACACATATCGTTCAAAGGCGAGACGAAATATCTACGATTGTAATTGATGGAAACCATTCGCGTCCTATTTGAGCGATAACAGAGAATGCAGTTCACTGATAAATATGATGGGAAGCAATTGCTGCATGTCTTCAGTTAACTCATTTCATTGGTGAATGAGCTCTGTCACGTATTCCATGCTTCATATTAATCGAATAACTAATCCGTTTAATGATAATGAGCAATGTATATAATAACATATAATATATCCAATATATGCATGTGTGTATGTAATACTTTACTGTCCAACAATATTCCAATTATTCATTAATGACACAAGCATACATATATCTATAAGCTATGCAAATGTATAAGAAAAATACCTATTAATATGTATAACGTTTTTGTAAATAATATAAATTAATATATTAATATGTATAACGTTTTAAACTATCAATGTGTACAACGTTTATATAAATTTTATGTTATATTATAAAGTTTATATAAATATGTATAACGTTTTATTTTAATACGAATAACTTCATATAAGTTACTTTCCTATTATATGTTTAATATGTTAATATGTTTCAATTATATGCCTAATGTAGCATGGTATGTTAATATTTAAATATGTAACAATATTTTTACTAAGTAATAACGTAACAAGAATGTATATACGTAAATGTAGGTAATGTAAATATGAATATTCTCTTGTGGTAATTATGTAGATAATATAATTATGTATATTCTCTAGTGGTGAGAGCAATAATAGCCATTTGTAGTTATTTGCCCTTAAAATAAAACAACAACATGAGAGTCAAAGGAGCTGTGATGGAACATTCCTTATATGTACATAAAATGGATAGAAAAAGACAATAAATACACATACATATTTATTAGACATTTCGGGTCATTTCATGTGGAATGTCCGTTGTTTTTAATTAATAAAATTCAAAGTGGAATTAGTCATTACTAATCCATTGATCAGAGTGGCTCAGTCGTATATCGCTGAGTCGCCGCACAGTGGAACGAGAGTTAGGGAGCCCTGGACATTCATTAATATCTCCGCTTCTGGTTCTCCTAGAATAAGGCTATTGCTACGGTTTTAAAGCTTTTTGACTGGACTATTTAATTATATGATAAACAGGATCAAACATTTTAGGGGAAACGTGTAAAAATTCTAGATTTGATATTTCGATGTTAGATAATTTATTATCTAACATTGTACCTATATACTACTAGAATGGGTACAATACAGTATTCTATGGAAAGACAGATACATAGGTATTAAATAAAGTTATACAAAGGAAAAAGTAACAAACCAAATAATTTAATTATTAAACAAAATGAATATAATAATTGATAATTACTTATGTTAGTTAACACACTAGGTATAATTGATACATCAAAATTATAATAAATGTAGGGGCCTATATAAAATTGTTTTATTTAAATAACGAAATAAAAATTTAAAAAATAAATAAATAAAAATTTAAAAACTTGACGATTTGTTGTAGGGACTATTGCACCTATGTGCACCATTACACATATGTCGTTCAAATACCACACACAAACTAAGTTTCATTGTTAATACTATTATGTTAGATAAGGATTCGGATAAATGAATGTAAACAAACATTGGTAAACAAAAGAAAACATGCGAAAAGTAGACGCCAATATCAACAGAAATTATTTTAAATTAATTCCCAAGGCCCGGAAAAGAAAAAAAAAAGGAAAAAATCATTTCTTCGGAAAATAGCACCTAGTAGCAGAATCCGACTAATGGAAAAAAAACTTTAAGCATTCTAGTTATTTACTGTGAAGGTAGTTTTTTGGGCGATTTTGAGCGATTTTCGCAATTGATTATTTTAGTTTTATCCCCCAATTTTCACCGAAAATTCCCAGACGTTTGAAATATTCCCAAGTTTTATTTGCCTAAAATATCTTATTATGGATGAGTTTTTTTCCCGTAGGTGCACGATTAATTTAATGCATTACCTCAAACAGTAGATTGCTTAAAAAATATCAGTTTTTAGAAAAATTTATATTTCAATTCAGAATTTTTCATATAAGATTTAATTTCACAATTAATTTATCTATGGATTTTGTTGAGAAGAAGTATAAAGTATAATTTAAGATCAAAATGAAGGACAAATTTAGTTATTTGAGAATTGGTCCAATGTCCAACAAATGCGTTGATTCGTTCCACTGTGCGCCGTACCGAAGGACTTGGGTTCAAAACCCGCTCGCTTTCAGAATGTTACTTTATCTGTTATCGGCCGGAGATGGGGCTCACGAAATGATTCTCAAGCCCAAAACGCATTTTCAGACTTTATTTTATCACAAAACCCCGAATTTTTCAGTTCTGGGATAGAAGATTTGATAACTCAATGGGAAAAATCTGTAAAAAATAAGGGTGAATAGTTTTAATAAATATGTTTTGATTTCATTAATTTACTTTACTGAATTACCTTTCCTTTTAAAACGGACATTACATATGAATAAGAAAGAGCCGAATAATAAAAAAAAAGGTCTAAAAGTTGATTCTTTTCAACTCAGAATTTTCTGAAGTTTTTAATGATACTACCAGCCAGGTTGAAGAGCCTTTGTGTCCATTAGTTTTATTTTTTAATAAGTTTTAAATATTTAAATAAGAATGTCGTAAACAAGAAAACAACTCGAAGTATACAAAGGTAGGCTTTAAGTAGAGGGGAATTGACTTAGCACTTCGTGCTTATGCAAATTTATGAGTGGGTGGATGTTTCAGCATTATCTGCTTTTATTATGATTTAATTATCATTCTATTAAAAATGTTTATTTTATTTGGCTAACTCGACAAACAATTAATTAACAACATCCTCAATACGTTTTCATTAATACTTCTCTTTCACTTAAAAGAGGCTCAGTGATTAAAATTTTTTTATTGCCATTATAAAGATGGAGTAGCTGAGAAATGGAACAACATAAATTTGAATTAATATTAGTTTTTAAATTAAGAAATATCATAAGGCTAAAATATAGTAACCGTAATAAAAATAATATAAAATATAAATATAATAATTATATATTATGGAAGAAAATCTATCTTCCAGTCAACCATCCCCTCGCTTCTTATGATAATTATAATTTTCCTTTTTTCTAAAATAAGTTGTACAGCCCTAGCTAAATATTTACAGGCAAACAAATGTCTACAGGATCTGAAATTAGGTATCTTACATACTCATTGTTGAAATAAAAGGAGATTAAACACTAAAAATGACAATTTTGTTATCCTGAAATATTGAATATGGCAAATAATTTTAAATGATGGGATAGCTATTTCAGATTATTGAAATTGAATTTATTTTGATAACAGTGATTTGTTAGTTTGTTTGTTCATTTAACATCACTTTATGCTGCTATGGGTAAACGGACGATGCTACAGTGGAAGCCTTAAATCTTCCATAACAGATTAAATAAAAGTCTTGCAGCGAGCGGGATTTGAACCCAAGACTTTCGGTCTTGCTACTCGGCGGTCTACCACTGAGCCGCTCTGCTCCCTATGAAGATAAAATGCAAAATTTAATTCTTCATTACAATGTACCCAAAAAACCATTGTTAAGAAAGCTTAAGCTGTGTGGAAAGCTAGAAAGATAAAGGGCAGTTGTTTTGGATAGGCACTACCACAAAAAAGAATTATGGTAGAAAAAGGGTGAGAAATATATTCTTAAGTAAAAAATCAATAGACACACTCATTAACAAAATTTTTGAAAAATCACCATAACTGATATTCTACATTAAATATAAAATTACTGTAAAATTTATTTTATATGTGCTTGAAATGCGAGAATAAAAGACAAACTACAAGTGCCCGAACTAAAGACTTGAGAACAGACAATTAAATTGGTTCAGGCATGTCTGTCACTTGGATGAGGAATGGCTACCAAGAAAGGTAATGGAAAATCGACAACTGGGCAGATGGATCTAGTATTAAGATAACACCCAAAAACAGGGTCAAAAATAGGGAAAAGCCTGGCCCAAATGAATAGGATGTGTCGAGACCTGGAAAGATGGCTCCGATGGGTATAGGCTCACTTAAAATGAACAGCAAAATATGACGATAAATAATTTTTTTATAGCTAATCTAAAATCAAATATCTAACCTGAAATAATGAAATTAAAAAAAAAAAACTCACAGTTTAAATTCAGAACCAGGAAAGACAAGTTCAGCTCGGAGCCTGAAATAAAAAACAAAATTATAAATAATTTATCAATAATATATATCAATATTAATATCAAGCTGGTATATTTAAATAGACCGTTTTATAGAGAAAATAAAAGACATGTTGAATTAAAAAAAAACTATTTCCAAACTATTTACATGGTTCCAGCAAAAATTTAGCTCATTACAATTTTTGTTTATTATATTACATTATTAAGGAGCGGTGTGGCTCAGTGGTAGAACACTGAGTTGTCATGCTGGAAATCCTGGTTCAAATCCCGCTGCAGGCCCTGACTTTTATTTAGTCTGTTTGCAGCGAGAGATAAATCATATAGGATCTAGGACCCTCCTGGGGCCCACCCAGCCTCTATAAAATATTATAAAAATAGAGAACCCAAAATAAGGGGGGAAAATCTGGTAGTTGAGCGTGACCTATAACAAGTCACTTCCTTGCAGAACCGTTGTCCATGAAACAGTACAGTCTCTACCCTGTACTGAACCCCAGACCCATTCACTGGTTGTAGTGGTACAGGTTTTTTTTATTTTATTACATTATTTAAAAAAATAAAGTTATTTTTTAATAATGTAATATAATTTTTAAAGTGAATTAAATAAAAAACTTAATAAACGTAAAACTAAATGATGAAAGTAAAACTTAAATTATAGGCAAAATTATAATTAGGTTCTTTTCAATCATAATTGTGTTCAATTATAAGCTGAAATATTTTTAATTGGACGACCGAAGTACTTGCCGATGAGAATGATGACCTAATCGGATCGCCTATGACTAGATCAAAGACAGCTTCCAAATGCTTGAAACAGAAGCAAATATTGTAGATATGAAACTAAGTAAATGATTATTAACAAGTGAGATAATTATAGCAACATCGGCATGATGAGTTAGTAAGCACATTATTTTATTCTTGTACCATTATGACCCATGGAGGGTCTATGTGGTAGAGACAGACTATTTCTTGACTAACAGATGTGCAGGAAGGTGACTTGTCCTAGACCACGCTCAACCGCCAGATTTATGCACTTTATAGAGGCTGGGTGAGCCCAGCAGGGTTCTAGATCCCATTGGATCCCTCTCTGGCTTAAATAGATTAAATAAAAGTTTTGCCAGCAGCGGGATTTGAACCTAGGTCCTTCGGCACGGAAACTCTACACTCTGCCACTGACCTACTCTGCTCCCTTACTAATCACATAGTATTCATACAATACGGCTGTTAGCTGATTCCAATCCCTCATCTTATCTATCAAAGATAAATGAAAGGAAGGAGAAGAAATTAGAATAAGAATTCCAGATGAGAATCTTTGCTGTTTTCAGATTTCTTAAAAGTAAAATGGTAAGTTAAAAAACAGAAAAATTATTTCACAAAATTTTGATTTGGCCTGAAGTGTCTATATCTAAAATAATTCTTGAAAATCTAAATATTGAAATATTCAACAATGCTTGTTATAAGGCCAGCCTAAGAAACTGTTATTTGGTGTTGAAATGATATAAGATTAAAAAATTGTAAAATTATATGATCTCTAAAGTGATATGTGCTTCTCTTCTTTTACAATCTTGGCGGTAGAAGAAACGATGGCAAGAAGAGTGTATGTGGTCACCATTTACTTCCATGTCACTGTTGGAAAAGAAACAGTAGCTCTTAACCAGAGTTGTAAAAGGTACGTAATTATGGTAATGAATAGATTTTGGTAATTAGTTCATAAAAAACATTTTGAATTCTAGATGATAAATGTTTGTTGAAATGTTTATTTCTAGATGAAAAGATTATTGAAGTTAACGCATTTCCCATAATTGCATTACCTTTTCAAAACTAAAGCTCATGAAAACTTGTACTTTGGGAAAATATAAATAGGAAAAAAAATGAAAAGTTAAAACTTGTTGCGAATCAACTCGAAACGACAACCTGCAGAACTGATGCCTTTTTATTTTTTATAGAATATTATTTATATTAATGATCCTAATAATACAGATTAGATAAAAAACAAATATGCAACTTCATTCTTTAACAAGGCCTCTAGTTTTAAATTCACATAAATTAAACAGTATTGATGAAGATATAATGATCTGATTGTCCAACATAAAACAGATGTTGAAGTTCTTCCAATTGGTAGCCTCTTTAGTCACTATCATGATATACTACAACTAGGTTACTCGTAAATTAAAAGAAAACAAAACAATAACCACTGTTGTCCTGAGCAATGCCTTCCCGATCATTATTAACTTACTGAAGGCTAGACAGGTATTTTTATCAAGCATGTGGTCTGCCATAATTTGTCAGTTTGAGTTATTTTAAAACATTAATATTTTTTTTTTTAATTTATGTAGTTTAAATTAAACAAATTTAACCTATTTTTTAAAAAAGGTAAATAATCGACATAATGTGAACAACCAGCAGTCTATCATTGGAAGAAATAAATTAATACAAGTTCAAAATCATGTTTAAATAGCAATCAAATGATCAAGATAAACTCATCTTTATTTTTTAATAAACAATATACTTTACCTTGTCAAATTATCATAAAATTATTTCATTATTATATTATTATATCAGTATATTTGCTTATTAACGGATTATAAGATAAAGCATTATCACACCACATTTATATTATATATAAATAAAATTAAAAAAATATTGTTATAACAGTCTATTGGCTTATTAACGGATTATGAGATAAAGTATTATCATACACCATTTATATTGTATTTTAATAAAATTAAAAAAAAACTTATTATAACAGTATTTTGGCTTATTAACGGATTTTGAGATAAAGTATTATTATACAGCATTTATATTATATATATTTTTTTTTTAAATGCACAATCATTCAAAGGTTATAAATAATATGAATTAGGGTTTTTTTTTTATTTTATACCCTGTTCACCAACTGTCAAAATACTGTTAATCGCTTCAATACCCACTAAACATTCAAACCCTTCAGGAAATAAAGAATCCTGCGATTATTTATAAGTATCTTTAAATTTATAATTACTATATTTTGTATGCACTAAAAATTTTTCATAACAGTTTTATATATTATTAAAAGTAAAAATTCCAGAAAAGCTGCTCAATTACAGACTGTAAATTGATAAATTAAGCTTATTATGTAATCTGGAGAAAATTAAATCATAAAATTAAAATGGTAAAGATGAATGATTTAAAAAAAGCAGAAATGGTTTGTTTAGGAGTTTTTCTATGATTATCAAAACAAAAAGTTTTAATCTGTTTCCCAGGTTGTCGCTTTGGGTTTATTTACAACGGGTTTTAACTGCTTCTTTGTTTCACTTTTAATATTTTCCAAAAATGCAAGTTATCGAGAGGTTCAGTATGGAAAAGATGATGTAACTATGGATAATTCGGTAATCATTTCGACAAAAAATATAAGTTGCTATTAACATTATATAAGGGATATCTTTTTTTTTTTATAAATAAGGATACACATTTTTCTCACAATTACATTTTCTTTTTCATATTAAAGCTCATGAAGTATACAAAGCACCAATTCGTAATGGTTAATTATTTTTGGTTTTCACACAATTGAAAAAAAGATGGTTGGAAGATGTGGAGGAGAGCATGGCACCGAGGGGTCTTAAAGTAGGAGACTGGCTGAATGGAGATCTGTGGCAAGACCTTTTGGATACGTAAAACAGACAAGTTGTAAAAAATCGTAAAAAAAAAACAAACTCATGATTACTTAAAAAATATTAAAAGGGAAACGAAAAACAGTTAAAACTTGTAACTCAACTTGAAGCGACAACCAGCAGAATAACTAACAAAATGTTTATTATATTGATATTTTATGGATGAAAAGAAGTACCCAAAACCATAATTATGAATAAAATAACACTTCACCCTGTTGAATACTCCAGTCAAACAGAAAATGTTTACTCACCCCTTTATAGCGGACAACTCCGAACTTTCAAACATTGACTTTTTTTCTGTTTTAGTCAAGAGATTTTGTCAACCATGACACATTGCTGTCTTATATCACATGGCTTTACTCCAATTCTAAGTCTGAAGTTTTGGAAGCTTAATGCACTAAGCTAGTAAAGCGGACCTGTTGGATAAAATGTTACCAACTAACATGAATAATTTTTAATGTTTTCAAAGTTCTAAAACTAAAAGTTAAATAATGATATTGATATAAAACGTTCCCCACAAAAAAACAGTTTTAACTAGCTTATTTCCTTATGTCCGATGGGTTTGAAATGTAAAAATTGAAGTGGAGAACAACATTTTAATAATTAGGTTTGATATAGTCATTTATTAACTTAAATTTTCATTTCAAATTGATCATTTTGTTGATGAAAAACAGTTAAGGAACTTTTGAAAATACATTTAAGGATATTGTAGAACAGATATATGCATAATTGGATACCAACTAGAAATATAAACCAGCATTGATATTGTATTTTAAATTAATATTGGGATAGTAGATTACATTCACTAAACCCTCATCACTAATTCCATTATTTATAAATCTACATTAAACTTAATAAAGTGAAATATTGGGTAATTTGTATTCACTAAAATAACCTAAGACGATGAGTAGAATAACAAATAAAAATATCACTTCTAGCAAGATTCTTGAATAATTAACAACATTCTGGACTATACCGAGCAAGAAAGTTTTGAACTTATTAAAGTAGAGTAAATTTAACACTAAGAACTATTCATGTAAAAAAAAAAAAGAAAAATCCTATACAGTATTCGAAAAACAGTTTCATGGAAGTGAATCAATATGGTTTCGAAGACATCAACTCCATTGTACAATTTTATAGCTAAATAGTAACTTTATCAACCTTAATGAAGATAAAACAATTTAAAGACAGTATGTCGAAATTATAAACAATTCCTCACAGATAATTTCATATTTATAAAAGCATAGTATTATGAACTTTTACTGCTTTAAGTTTAAAATAATATTAATGAATCTTAGTTTTTTTTTTAATGAGCATAACATTTATAAATTATATTTCTGTCTAGAAACTAACAGAAGTTGTTTTACCTCTTTTATAATAATGCAAAGTCATTATCATATTTAATTTTTATGAATTACCTATTTCAGACAATTAGTTAGTAATGAAAAACAGAAAATACTGAATAATAACTATTAGTTAATAATATTAAAAAATCGAGAATAACCGCACTCACGGAAAAATAAGAATTATTCATTTTATATAGATAACAAAATACTGAAACAACTTGTTGCTACTGGGGACTTTCCAGAACTTGTGGTTAGGTAGCGCCATAATCTGACCAATCAGAAGCCAGTATTCTTATAACATAATTATCCGACCGCTTCCTGTTGCATCACTTTAGTATCGTTTTGCCTATACAATTACTTACATCGGTCCGTGATATTATTTAAATATTTAGTGTACTTGTTTGTTTTAAATTACCAGTGTGTGCATTATGTTTTGAAATATGATGTGTTTAGTGATAGTGAACTGTGAAATAAGAAGAAACGAACATTTCTGGGATTCGAAACATAGAAAATATTTTAGCTAAATGTGAAAACCAGAATTTATTGAGGAGGTAATATAATTATTCACATTAGGTATCTGTTACCAATTAGTAATAAAATAGAATATTTTTAAAAAATGATAGAATTATGAAGTAAGATTCTTAGTAAATATGCTCTAATATTTCAAACCTTATAGAATTTTATCACCATTCACAAAAACTGATGTCCCTCAGCTCAATTAATTATTCTTATTAATAATAATTTGTTTCCATTAGAAAATAGGGTACTTGTGTGTTAACGCCACCGCAGTTATTTTCCCCTACTTGTTCGCATACGCGAGCGGTTACATTTTGTAACCGTTATATTTCGAGAACATTTATCTTGCATGTTTTTAAATCTATTTATTGGGGTTAGAATTTAAAATTTTTAAAATAATCATCAACAATTACAAATAAAAATAATTTATTTACAAATGGAATATATCATGAACAATTAAAATAATGGATAATATAGAAATAAATAATGGAATATATCACGAATAATCAAAATAATGAAAAAATGAAAAACCAAAATAATGAAATATGAAAATAATTAAAAATCCAAATAATTTATTAAAAAAGAAAGTGGTTAATCGGATTTCGGAGAAAAATTGGTAAAATATTTCGCTCCTGGAAAAATACAATTGCTTCTGTTTTTGTCAAATCCCAAAAACTCATTTTCGTAGCACAAAAATTAGGGAAATAATAAGAATAAATCTAATAATAATAAAATAAATAAATAAAATAATAACAACAATGAGTCTACAAGAACAAACATAGAAGAAATCAGGTGTTAGAAATATAACGGTTACAAAGTGTAACCGCTCGCACATGCGAACAAGTAGGGAAAAATAACTGCAGTGGCGTTAACACACAAGCTCCGAAAATAGATTTATTTGGTATTATTTTTAGCATTAAACTAAATTTTCAGTAATTAATTATTTGTATATATTTTTTGAAGTAATTTGTTGTTTGCCCGTATACATTATTTAGTATAATTATATTTTATTAATATTAACTTGATATTTATATAATATTATAATCTCCAACCGGTCCATTTTATCCTTTATAAAATAATTTTTGTCACATAGTAAATTTAACAGTACTCATATATTCATTACTGATACATAAGGGTGGTTAAATATAATAGTACTATATTTCTTTGCAAATGAATCACATTTAAAAAATATATATATATATATATATATATATTCCATTCCTTATATAAAAACATAAATAAGTATACTACCTGCTAAATTGCAAACTAATTTCTACTTAGAACTACGAAAGAACAAAAGTATACCAATGTAGTGCAAGTCTAACTATAGATATTATTAATTATACCAATATATAAAGTAATGTATTTATTTAAGTTTTAAATTAACTTTCGACCGACAATATGATAGATATACTTCTAATTGTTCCTCACTCGCCTAATTTTATACAGGGACGTAACAAGGTATATCTGCGCCCTTGGCGGTACTTAAAATTGGCACCCCCCCCCATTAAAATTTTCCACACAAAATTTATGCATTTTTAAAAAGTAGATTTAAAGTATTTTGATACCAGAATTTCGCTTCCTAAAACCGATTTTGTGGTTGAATTTGTGTCAACCAAATACACTAATCTAAAAAAAAAATTTCATGGCCGATATTTGCCCCCTCGGTAGCTGCGCCATTGCGTATCAGTTCCGCAGGTTGTCGTTTCGAGGTTAAGCCACAACAAAATTTAATTTTTTATTCGTTTCCTTTTAAATATTCTCGAAAATAAAAATAATCATGAGTTTTAGTAAGAAAAAATGTATACGAAATGTTTATATTTCGGTGATCATTCCATCAGGAAATATACATTTCAACTAACGTTTCGAAGTATAGATGATATATTCATTTGAAAAGAAAAGATGTGTCCAGGACCGGGACTCGAACCTATGTCCCGGTCCTGGACATATCTTTTCTTTTCAAATGAATATATTTTAAAATTAGTAACAACTAAAATAAAATAAATTATAATAGATGATATATGTTTGTTAAAACATTCATTTCTAGATGAAATGATTACCGAAATATACAAATTTCTCACAATTACATTCGTTATTTAATAATAAAACTCATTGTTACTTTTATTTTCTAGAATATTAATAAGGGAACGAATGAAAAGTAAAAACTTGTGACTTAGCTTCGAAGTGACAACCTCCGGAACTGATAGCTTTTTAATTTTTTACTTCCAACCTAGAATTCCCATTCACTTTTATTTTAACTACTGATTGCTCTATAGGTCTATTTTTAAACCTAAAGATTGTTTTTAATATTGTTGCAATTGCTTTCTTTATAGACTTCGTACAAAACGATTTAAATTTATTCTGTAAAAAGGCCATTTTAAAGTAACTACAGTAATTATTCTTCAGGTTGTCGAATCGAGTCGAGTCATCTAGTAATGAAAGTTATACTTCGAAATGTTTATTGAAACTTTCTTGATGAAATTGTTAACGAAATCTACTGAATACCAATAATTACATTTTATTTTACATATTAAAGATCAAAATTACTTGTATTTTTGAAAAATATTAAAAATGAAACGAATATACAGCTAAAACATGTAACTCAACTTGAAGCTACAACTTGCGGAACAGATACCCTGAAATCGATTCATCTTGAATTAATATTTATTTTATAATTTTTTCTAGTTTATATATTTCTTAGTTATAATTCTTTTTGTGTCTTATTGGTTCCATTATTTCATTTGTTTCTATTATTTTGTTGCTTATTTCAATAATTTTATTTTTTTCTTTATTCATCTCTGACGAGGCATGCAATATAGGTTGAAAAGTTGGCTTCTAATATATATACATATATATTTTGTTCCTCACTATTAAAGAACTTATTTTTGGCCTTCACCCGGACAATTTTTTCAATAAATTTTTCCTTTCCTATATCTAAGTCTTTTTTTTTTAAATTATGTATTTGTTTTCCCTCTTATATTTCAAAATTAATTTTTCCACTATTTCTTTAGTTTTGGTATTGTCTGGCAATAACACTTCTTTATATTTTTTAATAATTTTTATTATCAATGTGTATTATATTATTTCAGTTCATATTTTTTAATTATTATTCTTTTTGTGTCTTATTGATTCCATTATTTCATTTGTTCATATAATTTTGTAGCCGATTCCAATAATTTTATTTCTATTATTTTTTTTTGTTTATTCATCTCTTTGAGGACATGGTATATAAGTTGAAAAGAGGTTACTTGTGCTAGGTCACGCTCAACCGCAAGATTTCCCCACTTTATTTTGGGTACACTATTTTTATAATATTTTATAGAGGTTGGGTGAGCCCCTGGAGGGTCCTAGATCCTATAAAATCCATCTCCGGCTGCAAACAGACTAAATAAAAAGTCTAGCCCGCAGTGAGATTTGAACCAGGATTTCCAGCATGGCAACTCAGTGCTCTACCATTGAGCCATTCCGCTCCCTTTTCTAATAGATAGTTGCTCACTATTAAAGAACTTATTTTTTGGTCTCCACAATTTTTGTTATCAATATATATTTTTTTAAATCTAGTTCTCTTTTCCCATAAGTACCTATTTTTTTTAAAATTATGGTGTTGTTTTCCCTCGTGTATTTCAAAATTAATTATTCCAGTACTTCTTTAGTTTGTCTGACAATTCTTATGTTGTCTGAGAATAACACTGCTATATAATTCCCCCACTTCTTCTCGTTATGAGATATCCTTTATAATCTTCCTGTTTATCCAACCTATCCCTCTCTCACCCTCGCTCTTTCCCCTCCACTCCCTCACCCTCTCTCCCTCTTCTCTCTCTCTCTCCGAGGGGAGGTCTGGTGGCATCAAGTCCCTTTGTGTCCCAGAAGTTCGCGGTTAAGCTCCTTAAATGAGATTACTATTCCACTCAGAGCTCTCTTCGACCTTTCTCTCATCACCTTCAGTTGAAAAGTGATGGGAGTAAATATCTATGCTCCAGCATGACAATGCCAGACCTCATGTTTCCCGCCAGAAAGGGAAGAAATTAAACAATCTGAGTTACGAAGTGCTCCCACACACACCTTATTTGCCAGACCTATCTCCAACAGATTTCCATCTGTTCAAAAATCTGGACAACTTTCTTAAGGGTAAGTTTGTTTATATGATTTTCAAGTCAAAAACACGTATTTAGTCTTTGTTTCATCGCATTATGAATTATTCAGCTCTAGGATTGAAAATTTAAAACACGTTGGTATTTAGAATGAGAGTAAATATTTTAAATAAAAATATTTTGATTTCGTAAAGTTATTTTACTAAATAACAATTCCACTGAAAATGGACATTTTATATGAAACGACCCAAAATATATATTTTTTATTTTTACGCATTATTATGAAATATTATTCGTGATTAATGAGATAAATCGTAGAGAAATCAAAGAAGAGAATTTTTTATTTAGTTTTGAGGAAATTTTATAATTAAATGTTAATGAATAATGAATAAATTGCTGATGAAGAAAATATATATATTGGCTATTATAACGCCGAGTTGGTGAGATTCCATTTTTAGGTTTTTCAATTACCCGTTGGGGAGACTTGTTTGAATTTAACAAAGAAAACTGGGATGAACTTTACCCAGTTTATAATTATCACAATAAAAACCACAACTTTGCAGATTTTCGTTCTAAATATTAGGCAGTAGAGTTTATTTATACGACTTAGTCTGTTTGATTATTTGAATTTCTGTTTTCTAAACCAGAATGTTTTAAGTTACTGGAAGTATTGGAATTTACTTAGGGAGCGGAGTGGCTCAGTGGTAGAGAGCTGATTTGCCGTGCCGAAGGTCCCGGATCCAAACCGGCCGTGGCAGATAAATTATCTCATCTGTAAACAGCCGGGGAAGAACCCAGTGCGACGTGGATACCCTAATGTGGCTCACCTAGCCTGTATAATTACGGGAAACCCTTGGCGATTAAGCGTGATCTGGGGATAATTACCTTCTTGCACAACCGTTGCCCTAGAAACAGTAGTCTCTACCATGTACTGAACCCAAGACCCTTAGTGGGTTGTATTGGTACTTCCAATAAGTATATATATTGAAATTTACTTAGCCAGTTATCAATAAAATTAAAATACATACTTGAAAACAATAGGATTATAGATCCTAAGATAATATGAAATATTCATTATAATATTAAATCTTATAACCAAGCCCTCGACCTGACCAAGCCCTGGTGCTAATTGGGGAAAAACCTGGCAGTTAACCGTGATCTCGGTCAAAACACCCCCCTGCACAATAGTTGTTCTAGAAACAGTATATTAATATTTTCCAAAAATACAAGTTATTGTGAGATTTAGTATGCGAAAGAGAATTTAACTATGTTTATCCTTTGGTAATCATTTCTTCATAAGGAAAGTAGAAAAACTACACACTGATAGTACTCAAAGAAATGATCTTAGTTAGACGATCGCGAGGGCATCTTCTTTTAACACACCTCGGGAATTGCACAGCAAGCCAGGTTTGAAACTAGTGAGTTTGAGTGGAAATAAGGTTTTTCCTGACTGATATCGGGTTCGGTTCAAATCAGCAACAATTGGAACATAGAGGTCATTTAGGGATGAATTCATTTGTAACAAAGTAAGGAGCATTGAGGATTTTTGTGAGCATTGAATACAAGAGGAAGTCGATTGCTTTGATGCGGCCAATAGCTCTACTTTGCAAGTCTTATCATTGTCATGTAAATAAGCATTTTGTAATCCATTGGGAGCTTCGAAATAATTCTTCAAACGAATAGTTTGGGTGAATTATGTCTTAGATATAGAATTTACTAACAAAAATAAGTGTAATTAAAAATCGCCCCCATAGTCTCGGAGACAAATAGATTTTGAAACTTAATTTTTTCATATTCTATTACTGGTTCATAGACTGTTGTATATATTGCACAGTGTTATATGTGTCCAATAATCGAAACTAAACATCTCCTTCTTTTAGGACCTAGAATGTTCTAGAATTGAAGGGAATTGATAGTTCGTACTTTCCTTTTGTTTAGAAAAAAGTTTTTATTGATCACTCTTTCTCTCTCTCCAGTATTTCTATTTCGTGTTTTAGATTTTTTTTATATTTCGTTTATCAAAGTTTTCTTAGCTTTATCCACATAACATATTATTGGATTAATCAGCTTTTGTAACATACAATATGTATTTTTATATTTTGATTCAAATACATGAACAATAATACCAAGGATTATATTAGGAGGGTTAGTGTCTTAGATACAGGATTAATGTAATTTAATTAAGAAAATTAAAACAGGCTTAGTAGTCTTGGAATAAAATATTTTCATTTAAAAAAATATTGTTACTGAAAAATGGATTTAATCGGTCAATATTTTGAGACAAAGAGGTGGATAGTAATTTTGAGTTTCAAGGATCATCCTAGGATGGCTTGTGCATTGAGTAGAAAATCGACTCGTTAAATAAATGCAAATCGCCCCAGTAGCCTTGAACAAATTGATATTAAAACTTTATTTTTTCATAGAAATTTACAAATCAGGCCTTCAGGATCAAAAACGGACAACTCCAAAATTTCAAAACTTGACTTTATTATTTGTATTGCTTGACTAAACGAGCGTAAAATGTGAAAAAGACAAGTTTTAAAACTTTGAGTTATTCGCTTTTAAATCTAATCGTCTCAAACATGCAATATTAAAAACAATAAATCCAAACATTTGCAGTTTTTGGTGCAACACATGTATTATTGCTCTTATATATATCAAAGTTTTTATTTTGTCAACGTCATTATTGGATTTATCCATATAATTTTTGTAACCAATAAGCTTCAAATATGTACCACTACATCCAATGAAGGGTTATTGAGCTCAGTGCAGATATAGTATGTGCTGTTTCCAACGGTTATGCAGGAAGGCGATCTGGCCTAGATATGACACTCATCCGCCAATTTCCTCCATTAATTGGAGGAAAATCTGTTTGTATGATTATTTATTGTATTTAAAGTCACTTTATGATCGGACTATACAACAATGGAAGTCGTATATTTTACCTATCAGAGGAGGAATAAGTAAAATAGAGATTTTTACCTGACATCGTACAGCCTCGGGACCCCCGTTTAACGTCCCTTCCGAAGGACGGCGTAACTAAGGATTTTTTACTCCATTGAAAAAATCCTATGGCCACGTGCCGGGCTACGAACCCGCGATCTTGGGCTTAGTAGTTTGTTACGCTAACTACTAGACCACAGGTGACCTTTTATTCCTATAGTTATAAGGGTGCTAAATCCAAATATAATATTAAAAAAGCTGTATCACCCACAATTTCTTCACATTTTTTAGTTAAATTTATTAAATTAAGCGATTTTTAAAGAATTGAACAGCATTATTATTTCAAATAAATAACTGATAACGTTATTTCTGTGTGGATGAAGTTGGTAGCACTGCGGAAACACATTTGCTGGCCAAAAAAGGTTGATTATTTTTTTCTGTTAACAGCTGATGTTTTGTTTACTGTCAACCTAACCTCACTTTCACGTTTCCTGTACATGCGCTCAGTACATTTCTAATCGCGGTTGTTATAACTCTGCTGACAGTTTTTGTTATATTTGTGATTAAAAACACCAAAGAAACATTACAGACTTTGTCAAAAACGTCAAAAATCTATCATACTCGGAAACTAAACTTGGTGATCAGGATAAATCCTGGGCCCCGCATAGGTATGTTATGTATGTGTCGAACATCTAAGAAAATGGTCGAAACAGGAGAAAAAAACCCTTTAAATTTGCTGTCCCTATGATATGGATTAAGCCAAGAAATCATTCCGATGATTGCTACTTTTGCAGTGTCGATATTACTGGTCATAACTCAAAAAAAAAAAAGGTAATAAGCTAACCTAATCTTCCGACCAATAGAGCACGGTGTAGATTTACCGGTCCCTGAACCACCAGATGATTTAAATTCTATTCCAACAGAGGTATTTTCTGATATACAATTGGAGTTACATGAACAAGATGATGAAGAATTCCAATGTTCCAACAAGGATGTTAAAGTGATGGAAAACGCTACCAGAGCCACTGGAACACCAACATGATGGGGGACTACTGTTTTTCACTTCACCGGGAAGTTCAACAAGCGATTCATCGTAGAAAAAGCTACGATTCCAGTTGACAAGTGAAACCTGTATTAGCACTGTTTTAAGTAGCCACTGTAAATACAAACCATGCTTATGACGTAATATAGCGTTTCATTAATTCATTAAAAGATCAACTATTAAAGTTAAAAAAGTTTTCAAAAAAAATTTTTTTGTTGGGCTGTTTTAAGGATCGCCATTTTACGTCTCCTACGATTACATAACCAAGGATTTTTATTCCCTTTAAAAATCATAAGGCCATTTACCGAGCTGCGAATTCGCAACTTTGGGCATAGAAGGTTACTACTCCACCACAGGTGGCCCATGGGTACCCATTTTATAGGGGCTTGAGGAGCCCCTAGGATCGATCATCGGCTGTTTAATGATTAAATAAGTTATCTCCCACAGCCGAATTCAAACCTATGACCTTCAACTTAAAGTCTCTACACTTTGCCTTCGTTGCCCCGCTCCTTATTAAACAAGCTTCATTTCAAAGCGAAGAAAAATGTGACAAATTTACTGGGTATCAAAGTATTCGAATTATCGAGTTTAAAGTTTACGAGTTTTGGTTGCACTTGAGTTCATATTGTTTTTATTAGTATGCTATTTATAAAATTGATCTATTCATCATGGAACAAAACTTTTTGAATATCGTTTAGAACTCATTGTTTGCAGTAATACATAATATGCCTTAAACATGGTTGTTTAAGTTACAAAATTGTTGTTCCATTGACGGGAAATAATGCTTCTGGATGGTGGACTGTATTTTATAAAGAAATAATGGTGGTGATGACTATGAATGAAAGGCATCTTAACTGAACATATTATAATGAGAATATACATAAGTTACATTACGATGGTGATGGTTATTGTCAGTCTCTGAGGCTGCTGGTATGTTGGGCCTCTAGCTGGCTGCCGGACTCCGCATGCTCCCCTCTCTGTCGGCTCTTCTTTGTTGCTCTACTCCATGTGCTCGTAAAACATGTTACTCCACCAAACGTCTAGAGCCAAATCCCTCTTCTTAACCGGCAGTCGCCCTAGGGGGGGATGATAGAGGGCACTGCCTCTGTGGCAAGGAGGTAGAAGAGAGCAAGGAGCAAGGAGCCGCTGTACATTAAACAACCGCCCGCCTAAATTGACTGTGATCAATTTAAGAATACGGCTGCTCAGTCCGAGGTACACTTCCTATAGTATGCACTACATCACTCGCGATGCCATGCTCAATCACCCACAATGATCAGAAAACGATAAACAATTGATTGATTATACGACAAACAAAACTACATCAATGGACAGATAGATTACATAAATTGAATAAAAAGATACAATTGATAATAGTTAAATAAAAAATAATGTCATCTTATATTGGTGTTTGAAAATGATGTATATGCAAGGTTATTTTCCTAAAGGGCAGTCCCATCCGAATCGTCATAAAACAGCCGAATAAGAGACGTAGCTGCTCTAGAGAATGTGGCGCCGGAGGGAGTGCGGACGACGACGGTTCGAGTAACACCGTCCTTGCCTGGGAACGCTTCAACGATTCGGGCCACCGGCCATTCCCCTACCGCGAACCTTTTCTCTGACATCACGACCAAATCACCTACTTGCAGATTAGACGAGTTGGTGGTCCACTTCCTCCTCAGCTGAAGACTGTGGAGGTACTCTTTCTTCCATCGTTCCCAAACGGTAGCAATTTGGGTCTTCACAAGTTCCCAACGAGCGAGTGCAGAGCGAGGTGCTTCGGTGGAAGACGACTCCGGTAGCGATAGGAGAGGAGCACCAATGATGAAATGCCCAGGAGTAAGAAAATCAAAGTTTTCATGGTCGTCAGTTAAGGCGCATAGGGGTCTTGAGTTAAGTATGGCCTCTATCCTTGTGAATGCAGTAGACAGCTCCTCATATGTGTAAGGCTGTTTTCCCATAGTGCTGACGAGGAGTGACTTGACTGATTTTACTCCCGCTTGCCGTATGCCTCCAAAGTGGGGAGCGCGAGGTGGTACAAATTTCCACTTGACTCCGAGGGGGGAGAGCGCATCAGTGAAACGGCATTCTTCTCGGGATAAGAAGGCGTATTTGACTGGTGCGACCTTAGTTTTGGCCTTGATCAAGGAGACTTTAACGAGCCGATCAGGACCTTCCGACCTGAGATACACTGCTGCGGCGTATCCCTTAGTGCTTGCATCACAGAACCCAACGAGTACTTGATGTGCGCCGATTGATGTGATGTAGCGAGAAATAGCTATCGAGGAAAGAGATGGCCACTCGTCGAAGACGGCATTCCATTGATGAATCAGATCGGGAGGCAGAGGATCATCCCAGTCCAGTTTTGCCTTCCACGTTTCTTGAAGAAGAATCTTCGCCAATAGAATGACGGGTGACAAGAATCCTAGCGGGTCGAATATTCTTGCAACAGCCGAGAGGACAACGCGCTTTGTGAGCCTAGGTTCAAGAGGAGTCTGGATTGAATATGAAAATGAGTCACTTTTGGTGTTCCACACGAGACCAAGTATTTTAATGACTGAACCTAAGGTTTCCTCACCCTGCCTGATAGGAACCACTTCCAAGATCTTCTCTCCTCCACTGGGAAGGAGCGATCGCTCAGTTGACGCCCATTTGCTTAAAGTGAATCCTCCCTTTGCTAAGAAATCACATAACTCCTGCTTGAGGATGTGAGCTTCGTCGACAGTGTCCGCTCCGGAAACTATGTCATCCACTAACATATCCTTAGATGCCCGATCAGCAGCTAGGGGAAAGTTCGCACCTTCCTCAAGGATATGTTGCTTAACTACCTTGAGTGCCTGGTAAGAGCTGGATCTCACGCCATATGTCACAGTATTGAGGTCCCAAACCATTAAAGGAGCCTCAGGGTTATCGCGCCATAGAATTTGTTGATGTAGACGGTCTTTAGGGTGAATTAAAATCTGTCTATACATTTTAACTAGGTCGGCGCAGAGGGGGACTGCGTACAACCTAAAGCGCGCAAGTACAAGGCAGATGTCCTGTTGGAGCTTTGGACCTGAAAATAGAACGTCATTGAGACTGGTTCCGTTGGATGAAGGGCAAGATGCGTCAAATACCACTCTTAATTTCGAGCCCTGCCAGACTCCGTGGTGCGGAATGAAGTAGTCACCAGGCCTTTCGGCGACCGTCATGTGCCCAAGATCCCTGTACTCATTCATGAAATCTATGTACTTCTGTTTCAACGTGGGATTCCCATTGAATCGTCTCTCTAAATTTAAGAACCGCCTTGTGGCCAGTTCCCGGTTTTCCCTATGGGGAGTAGGGATGGATCTGAATGGGAGGCGCACCATATAGCGTCCTTCTTGGGTGCGAGTGTATGTGGTTTTGAAGTGGTCTTCGCAGTGTAGATCGTCCGGATGGGATCTGTTTATAGTAGCGGGCTCCTCTAGCTCCCAAAATAGTTTGAGTTGCTTCTCGATGGCGTCAGTGGATTGCGTGAACAACGCTATTGTTTCATTGGAAGGTTGGTTGGTCAATTTCCCCATGACCACTTGACCAAATACCGTTGGCAGGAGGAATAGTTCTGGTACAGGTGATGAGTATGGAGCCCCGTTCACGACTTTGAAGTAGATGTCAGCGCCTATCAACAAGTCTATCGTTCCTGGCGTGTCAAATGATCGATCTGCCAGTTCATGACGAGCCATTTTCTTCACCGTTTGTTCGGGCAATCTAGAGGCGGGTAAGCTCGGACCTATTCGGTCAACTACAACTGCGGTAGTCACTATTTCCGCAGAACCACGGAACGGGTAGATAATACTGGTGACAGTTCCTGCTGGTTTGACGAGAGCGGCGCCACCGAGTCCTATAATTTGTCCTTCAAAAACTTTGAGAGGGTAGCCTAATCTTTGAGCCAGAGACTTTGACATAAACGTCTGCTGGCTGCCTGAGTCAATTACTGCCCTTGCAGGATGGAGACCCTCGTGACGGTCTTTAACGAAGCATTGCGCTGTGCCGAGGAGAACCATGTTTTGAGGGGGCGTCCTCACCGATGATCCAAAAGCGTTAAAGCTGCCGGCCTTATTAGAGTGTTCCTGAGCTCTTTTCGTGGCATCGTCAATTGGCCCAGCATCTTGATGCAGAAGACTGTGATGCCTTTTGTTGCATTTACGACAATTCCACCAAGAAGGACACTCGGACACCTTGTGGCTTTCGTGCAAACAGTTTTTGCATCCCTTCCAATGGCGCAGATCCCCTGAGTAAGATGGTATGGTGATTTTGGGTAGGTGAAGTTCAGCCAGGGATGTGCCAACTGTAGCAGGATAGAAGCGATTTTGATTCCCTGTGACGTCGAGCCTTATACGAGCCTGGCTCTCCTCCAGCTGTATATGGATAGCAGCTGCCTCACAGAGTTCATTCCGGACTCTATCGTAGTCCCCATACCAGGCCTCATCAGGCCACGAGCTGGGAGGTTCCACGTGCACCTGCAAGGAATCTCTCTCGTCCCATGCCCTTTGATATAGATCCCAATCAGCCTGGGCGCAAGCAAGTTTCGCTTTGAACAGTGGAATTTTGCTCGAATCACTGAGCGCGTCTTTTCCAGCATTGGCAATCCCCAAAATGTTTCGCTTTAGCCCGCGTAATTTCCTCTCGTAGACCTGACAAGAGGTCTGAATGTCTGGTATAGAATCAGGCATTACAATGTTCTGTTTACAATATGTATCAGTAAACAGTATATCAAAAGATATATGAAATATAATTTATAACGATATATATGTATATATATATAGAATATTTACGAGTACGAGAGCCAACAGAGAATAGAGGAGTGGGATAAACCAGCAAACCAAAAAAGATATCCCAGAAATCGCTATAGCAAGCCACAGATGAAGTTAAACTTATCCAGCAAAGGAAGGCAACCATAAATCACGCTTCAAAAGAAATTATAGAAAAACAGTGATAAAGATACCGAGACTGGTGAAGGTTACACATGACGTTCAATAGTGAGACGTCAGGATGCTACTCTAAGCGTGGGTTAGAGGTAGCGGGGAATTGTAAATAAACCTTTATAACTTTACAGCAGACATAGAATAAACAAGGTGCGAAAGAGATCACCGAAAGATGGCGAAGGTAAACATGGCGTACCATTTGGGTGACGGCATGTTCACGCAGCTCTAAACGTACGTTAGAGGAGCAGAGGTGTATAGGAACCTCTTTGGGCCTCGCGCTCTGGGAGTGGGGAGGCAGTGAATAACCTTACGCTGTGTAGGTTACATGTTGATAACAAACTGTGAAGTGTGCACTGCTGTAAATTATCTCGTGTATCGTATTTTGGTACATTGTGATTGTTATGTTTGGAAAATTAATTATGTTAATAACCTATGATAAATACTATGAAAGTAACGTGATTAATTGATTTTCCTTCATCTGTCTGGACATTAAAGTACAATTTGATATTTGACCTAAAGTGATTGATGGGTACGATTTGATACAAATATTTAAAGTGTTATACATAAAATCATGAAATAATTAAGATGTAAATCGCACAAGTTGTGAAGTTAAGATTTTCATTTTCTTAAATTATTGATATGAGTTTTAAAATCTAACAAAGTAATAATTAGAAATGGTATCACAGAAAATTCTGATATAATCATAAATATAAGTGACTGAATGTAATTGTTAATAAATTGATTTATAGGATCATGATTTTAATTTGCATTAAGGAAATTGGCATTTAGTTTGATAATTTTCTAGTTTTAATTGATTGAAACAATACACAGCAAAATGCTAATTGAATAATAATAGAAATGCACTAATAAAGGTATTGGGTTGAAACATCAGTCACTTAAGTAGAATATTATCATTGTACTGAAAACATCATTTTAAATTTGATATCAAACTAAAGGTAGTAGCTGGCTGGATACAATTAATACAAACTATTTAAGAATTAGAAATGAGGCATTTAAACAGTTTTAAATCACATGAGATGTCAGTTAAGAAGTACGAAATTATGACTCATTAGGGTAATCATTAGGGTAATAATTTATGATTAACAAAGGTAATCAATAGAAATGGTTTGAATGATGATTATGGATCAATATGATTAATTGATTGATTTAAATTTAGATAGCCAGGTTTTTTTTTTTTTTTTTTTTTTTTTTTTTTTTTTTTTTTTTTTTTTTTTTTTTTTTTTTTTTTTTTTTTATGGAACATTTTTATACACAGTACAGATTGGGTTTTAATGAATTTCTAAATTTGCATTGCTATTCTGTACATCCTTTCTAACCATTGTGTACTTTATACGTAAACGTGACCTTTAATCTGATGATTGTTGTTATCCTGACAATAGTTAATGCCTACTGAGACAGTTTGATACTAAGGCTGATATAATTTAAAAACAGTTTAAAGCCCATCTTAAAGTGAAAACAATGAGAGAAAGGATAATGATATAATAATTGTTATAAATTTATACAAACAAAAGTTTGATGAAATAACAGTTGATATTACAATTAAATAATACAAGAAAATCAAAAACTTTGATTTGATTTAATTTATTGATCAATTTTACTGATATTTCTCACGATAAAACTGATATTTATCCGGAATATCTGGCATATCCGGTTAAACTAACATTTATCCAGGCCCGGTGGACCATGTTTAAGTTACAAAATTGTTGTTCCATTGACGGGAAATAATGCTTCTGGATGGTGGACTGTATTTTATAAAGAAATAATGGTGGTGATGACTATGAATGAAAGGCATCTTAACTGAACATATTATAATGAGAATATACATAAGTTACATTACGATGGTGATGGTTATTGTCAGTCTCTGAGGCTGCTGGTATGTTGGGCCTCTAGCTGGCTGCCGGACTCCGCATGCTCCCCTCTCTGTCGGCTCTTCTTTGTTGCTCTACTCCATGTGCTCGTAAAACATGTTACTCCACCAAACGTCTAGAGCCAAATCCCTCTTCTTAACCGGCAGTCGCCCTAGGGGGGGATGATAGAGGGCACTGCCTCTGTGGCAAGGAGGTAGAAGAGAGCAAGGAGCAAGGAGCCGCTGTACATTAAACAACTAAACTTTGTGGTAATATTTTCGTATTCTGGCTCTCGGGGTGAATGCAATCTGTGAGGACATATGAAATTTTATTTCTTTTTAAAGCGTTTAACAAAAAAAAGAAGAAAATTTCATAAATTTTCTAGAAGCTTGAAAAAAATGGCAAGTTTGTTAAAAGAGACGGAGGTCAGGGTGATACTAAAACCTCGTTGACTGTCCCATAAAACTGAAAGGCCCTTAAGTCAATTCTCCAATGGCCGCTTTGCTACTCTATGTTATATGTGTTCTCTGATATAAAAAGAGGAAAAAATTGCAAAAATTTGTAGTTTTTTTTTATTTATCCTTGATACTAATATGAACGAGACCATTTCATCATTTAGAGCTCTCTACTGAAGAATATAAATGTGCAACAACTGATTACCTAAATTGGAATCTGCAAACTGAAATCAGAGTATTCAGATGTTACTTTTTCACAGTGTTATCATACGGATTAGTGGCATGGACTCTTATAGATGCTTTAAATAAATTTCTTCAATAAATTAAGTATTCAAGATGTGGTGTTATTGGTGTAAGGTCGGAGTTTCATGGGTGTACCATGTCTACAATACATACGTACTACAATGCTTTTGGGGCTGCGAGGCCATTTATTGTAATTAAGTAATAATTTTCAATCGAAATTAAATTTTTAATAATTTTATACCAAATAAGTATTTTAAACAGCTATCGTTTTGTTATTGTATAACCCTGATGAAAACTAATTTTGTGGTATTAAATTTTATCAAGGTGTAATAGTTTGACTAGGGGTATATAACCTATATTTGTCTATTTAATATACACTTTTAACTGTGACTTTAATCATAGAAGGTTATTATGTTTACCACTTCATCACAGATGACTCAAATTTATAAATTAATCCTTGGACGGGAGTTTGTAAATGGCTCTAAAGATTTATCACTTATCTTATATGTCCTTAGTATGAACGCGACATTGAATCGACTCATTAGAATTTATAGATCTTCTTGTCCCATTAATTGTGAGGGAGAAAACATTCTGCTAAATTACCTAAATGTACTGAGCGCAATAGCCTTCACGGGTTCTACAGATGTTTTTTTTTTCCAGTTTTAATTGTACGTTTTCGCCTACTTCAACACTTACTGGATAAACGCTCTAAGCTACCAATTAATTACAAAAGACTCATTTACATGACAGTTATCAGACCTATTTGAACATACGGAGTTGAGCTTTGGGGCTCTACTAAACCATCCAATTCATCTCGTATCCAATCCTTACAATCCAAAATCCTTCGTAAAATCCTCAATGCTCCCTATTATGTCACAAACAAACTCATCCATCATGATCTTAATATCCCATATGTTACTGATTTGGCCCGAACTAGATACCTACCCTTGCACGACAAGCTCCACACACACACTCGAATCCTCTAGTCTCTCAACTTGCTTCCCATACTATTCCTGATAACCCTCCGAGGCGCCTGAAAAGAAGATGGCCTCGAGACCATCTACTATAGAACTTTATTGGAGTGCTGCCGATGGGTAGTTACTCCACATGTGTTTTTCATGTCATAATGTACATATCACCAGATTTACTAGTTATAATTATATTATAGTTGTAAATATCAATAAATTGAATTTAAAAAAAAAATTGTACGTTTTAACACCTAGGGCACAATGAGCATACTTCTCCACATCCCGGCGATTAATAAACTTAAAACCTGAAATAGTTTTCCTTACACTAATACTGACACCTGGGCCCACGGACCACCTGATTTAAAAATTCATTAATAAATACAAAATAGAATACTTTAACAATTTGTTGGTTGTTATTACTTATCTGAAGCTTCTTGCATTTCCCACAATCAATGAATGTATTATATTTTTTTCAAATTTCAGTAGGCCCCCCTGTATCGTTTAATATTACCCCTTTAAGTCCTGTAGAACAGATCCGGTACTTAGAACTACACCTTGACAAACGCTTAACTTGGAATCCTCATACTAGATTGAAACGACAAGAAACAGCTCGCCGTTTCAGGCTACTTCGGCATTTACTAGATAAACGTTCTAAGCTCCCAATTAACTACAAGAGACTCATTTATATGACAATCATTAGGACCCATCTGGACTTACGGAATAGAGCTTTGGGGCTCCACTAAGCCATCGAATTCCTCACGTATTCAATCCTTACAATCCAAAATCCTTCGGAAAATCCTTAATGCTCCTTACTTTGTTACGAACAAAGTAATCCATAATGACCTTAACGTCCCGTTTATTGCTGATTTGGCCCGAATCCGATATCAATATTTTCATGACAAACTTCATTTCCACTCAAACCCACTAGTTTCTCTACTTGTCTTCTCATGCCAATGTATTCACTCATTATATTTATGTATTTTGCATACAGTTGTAAATTTCAATAAATAAATTTAAAAAAAAAAAATCAGTAAAAAAATAACAAATAACATCAATGAAGGAAATAGTGAAAATCAAAAACTACGTACTTTAAAACTTGTGTATTTATAACGAATTAATAAAAATATATTTAATTTTAAACAATTAAAAACCTATTAATGAAATTAAAAATAATTTCCAAAATTAATAATTATCAATATTCTAAGCAATTGACACAGATTCTTTGAGCACTTTAAGCATATGGATATTTTTCGTATACTCGTTCCATAAAGGCTTTCGCATGTCTTCGAAGAAGAGGTGTGATTTGTCACAAGACATTGGGTCATCAGTCTTAATAACTATTTTTGATTTTCAAGACTGGGGTTCCATAATTGTAACAGAATTAAAAAATAAATAAAATAATGCATAAATTCAAAATTAATAAGAACCACTGTTTATATTTTGATAACATTTATAAATTTTGTCACTGAAAAATATTAAAAAGTATCACTGATGAATATTAACTAATAAATACAAAACATTAAACTTAAGTTTACCCTCAGTTAATCAAAGATGTCGAGCAAGTGATGGTCCGTAGGACAATAAATACCGCTTATATTTTGTGAACAAACTTTATAACTAATCTTCCACTTTCACATTCAATAAGTTACTAGCGAGATAGGAAGCTACTGAGTCATACGGGGATTTCCCATGACCGGAAGGGTGGGAAATTCCAGAAAATAGGTTCCAAAATAATTATTATGTACGTAATAATTTAGGGGGACTTTTTTGAGTAACCGACGGTTTTGAGGCAGTCACCGTATTTTTTTTTTCATTTAATGTTTTTTCCACGTAAGATACCGACAATTACGAAGATTTTACTAATAACATTCCTTATTTAGAATACCTTTGTTGCAAAACAATAAAAAAATAATGGGCCAGAAAGACCTATTTTTAGGATTTATAGATATTTTAAGATTTTAAATAGGATTTTTTTGTAAAATTCTTTAACTAGGAATATCTTGGAAAGGGTTTACTTTAGGACAGTAGGCCTCATAGTAATATCGACTCGAATTCCCTTATACTATCACCCCTTAACGGCTCCGCTACTAATTACAAGTCACCCTGTATACGTTGTTGATTTCTGTATTGAAAAATATACAGTTTAATAAAACTTAAATAAAACATAGTTTGTCTCCTTACATTCCATCTGGAGATAAAATCTTAATGCATAATGTAGACAAAGCTTATCATTATTCTCGACAATATTTTTTCTCACTTTCGCTCGGGTGCAAACATATTGCTGAGGGGTTAAAGATATTCTTTAGTCCCTAGATTCTATTCTTAATATTAGCATTAATTTGAATCGCTCAAAATTTGATATTTAGGTTAATTAGAAAATATTTATCTTAATTCAGACATTGTTTATATTGGTAGATGGGACCATGTCTCAGTACTTGAGGGTTAAGTCGAATTTTGTCCGTAATGAGTTAATTGTTCTGAGGTAAGTGGAATTGTGCCATTTTCGTAGTCCATAAGTGGTTAACTCAGACCTTGCCCTGAAATGGAGTTATTGCTTATATTATAAAGACTACGAGAAGTTAACTATTCCGCTTCTCTCAGTACAATGAAATCATTTTTGACGAACATCAATTGTCAGAGGAGAAGGAGACATCCAGACGGTTTAAAATGACAAATGGTTTATTGTTTCAAATTCTGATTAAGTAAAAGGTCGTTCATGAAGCTGTTACAAATATAACAGATAGTTATACTGTTTGACATCACCCCATCACTTGTGACGTAACATAGCCATCGCAGGAGCTGTTTCTGTTTAATTAAACCGGTCCGTTCTCTGTTCCTCTTTTAACGACTGTCTCATCCCTACCACCCACTAACCTACTATTGTATCTGTCTAATCTTTAACCAACTAGTTTATTGTAACTGTCAAATGAAAGGAACCGTTTCAATTCAATTATAGAAACTGTTATTAAATATTTAACCACTATGATAATCATCTTATACAACAGTTAAATATACTCGTATAAGAATAGACAAATATATGCGACATCTCATAATCATATTAAAATCATGACCTTCAGTAAGATTCCATTTAAACCAAATACATATATTTTTTAACTATAACATTAATTTGAATCGTGCTAAATTTAAGGTTTAGGTTAATTAGAAAAAAATCAGTTATAATTTCATTTTTATCAGTTTCTAACTTTTAGTTTAATGAGTATGTCTAATGAAAGGAAGCGTTTCAACTATTAAAACTGTTATTAAACACAGAACCACTGTGAGAATCATTCTATAACAACGGAAGTACAATTGTTGAATATACTCGTATATTAAATAGATAAATACAGATTAGATCTCTTAATAATAAACCTTTTAATAAACCTAATAATTTTAACCTTCAGAAAGAGAGGCACCGCTGGGTGCTGTTTTTCTTCACACCTTTCATGTTTGAGCAACCTCGAAATAGTTATTGGATCTTTCGATGAGAGCTCCGAAATGGATAAGGAAAATAAATTTCTGATTCAATTATACCAGAAATGAATAAAATATTCAAATAAATCTATTACAAAATAATAAATGTTTATGTGGTTTTCTAGTTAAAATGATATAATTATGAAAACTCTTATCTGTCTGTTGGAGTAGATTCCAGTTGATAGTAGATTCTCGGCAGGGCGAGCTGGATGTTGAGACGACAAAGAAATTTTGTCGGCAGGGCGAGCGCGAAGATGTTGACGCAATAAAGGTTGAGAAGATCGGCTGGGTCAATTCGAATTGGTCGAATCGACGACCAAGTTTAAACTAATTACACCAGCAGGTGGGCAGCAAATTAGTAACAAAATTCAACTTTGGGCTCCTATAAAGCATACGAGGCTCGTGGCAACACTGTCTGCTTGGTCTCGCCGGAGCGAACAAAAGCCGCTCGACTCTCTTTTGTTTTTCTCTCTTAACTTTTATAACATATGTTTTCACGCTTACTACAAATATTACACTTATATCTAAACCAAATAAAATTACCTTTTCAATTAAATTATTCAAAATAATTATGAAATTAAACGATTAAATTATTATATCAAAAATAAAAATGTGAAAAAAATAAATAAAGAAAATGCTCTTTCTTTTACGAAAAAAAATTATTTAATTTTTATGATTAAAACTAATAATATTTTATAAGGTTACTACTACTTCATCTGGCCTTAACACGCGTCATTCTGTATTATTTCGATGTCAGCAAATCTCCTGATTGTCAAGTATTTGTATTTGACTGGTGTGGATAAAAATGTAAACAGAAAAAAAACCTTCAGTAAGATCCCATTTATATCACATAAATATTTGTATCTCGAGCTGGTACAAAAACATGTGTTTTGGGCTCAACAGAGTTAGGCCTAAAGTACGTCATTTCACCCTATCCGTTACAAACTATGCTAAAAAGTAGAAAAGAATCCATAGGGAACTAGCAACAAAGATGACATCTTAATTTGGTAAAATATTGTAGCCCAACAAGTAGAAGAGGTCATATTAGGTCAATGTGTGCCATTAAGCTTGTTTAAGTTATGACTTAGTAAAGTTAAAGAGATACTAGAATACCTACAGTATCTACGTTTTTGTGTAGACACTGCGTACTATTTAAATAAATTGTTTATTTCTGTATTGAAAAATAAATAGTTTATCAAAACTTTTTTAAACTCTCAACAATATATTTTCTCACTTTCGCTCGGGTACAAACCTATTGCCGAGGGGTTAAAGATATTCTTTAGTGCCTAGATACTATTCTTAATATTAACATTAATTTGAATCGCTCAAAATTTAATATTTAGGTTAATTAGAAAATATTCGTTTATTATTATCTTAATTCAGACATTGTTTATATTAGTAGATTTTATTTATTAAAATTTATCTAAATATACATGCGACATCACTATCTACAAAACTTTTTGTTAAGGAAAATGATGGAAAAAAAAACTCGTCCCTCCACAAAAAAACCAAAAAAAAAACATCCTTTTCCCTGCACTTCCACGAGTAAAAAACTAAGTTCCTACTCTACCCTGATAGTTCCCGAGAACTACCACTCTTAAAAGAAACTCTGGGTCCGCCCATGTTGTTAGAGGTCACATATATAAGCCTTTTTTTATTTACATAACTTTTCTAGAGGTCAGGGTTGCCCAACCCAAACTACTTTAGAAATGTATTATAACCAGGTAGACCGCATATAAAATTATATATCTTCATATTAGATTTAGACTCACTTTGGTGCGAAAAATTGAAGCGCGTCTAAATATATAATATATTAAAGCGAAAAATATATGTATAATATAATAAAAATGATACTAAATACACATTAAAACCATTATACGGATTTCATCTCATAATTTCGACATTTAATTTTTGAGTATATGGATGCATAAATAATATATTTTTTAATCTTTATTTTAATTTTAAAGGAATAAAAATAAAAATAGGATATATTATTTATTCTATTAACAGCCATATATTGGCGCTATGGGATTTACAGACCTTCTTAGGGCTCACCCGACTGCATTGATTTAGAGAAAATGGATACCCTGCAATGAAATGAAGCAAATTGCCTGGATGGGTTTTAGTTATACTGGTTTTGGAGCTATGGGCTGACTGCCCATGCACATGAAAACTATGGCTCTTAGTAACGTGAGGTTGATGCTCTCCCGCTGGCAACATATGTCTGTAAACACAACACGCGCCTCTTGAATATTTATTTGTAAAATGCACAAACATTAATCGGGATAAATTCTTTTTTTTTTTTGGTATTTACTTTGTCTAGCTGTTTTATTATCAACTGCATTTTTATAATATTTAATGCCGATTAGAAATTATTGTCTTATTACTGAAGGACAATTTAATTAATAAAAATATAGATTTGTCTGCCGGATATAAATATTTAAATAATCACAATAAAACGGCCAGGACAAATCTTTTCTCATCAAAATAAAAATATTTAAATAATCAGAATAAAAATCGGCTATGACAAATATTTTCTCTTCAAAATGAAAATATTAAAACATATTTTTTAATAAATTGCTCTTCAATACTTTGAATATTATAAAGGAATAATAAATTTTTCATCACAATTTGTGAAATTGCAATGAACCTCACACCCAGAAAAATGTTCAACCCGCATGTGGACTATAGATATATGAAGAAAACAATCATATTGCTGTTTTGAGGATCTGCAGACCATTCTAGGGCACACACTACCTCTATAGTGGATACCATTAACTGGTGGATTAACCTGAATCTGAGTATGATATGGGCCAAATAACCACCCTTCATAACCCATCTTTCTTTTTTTGCTTCACTGCCCAAGCTATGATCACAAGGAAAACTCAGATCCTTTGATATCAATAATATTTGAATAATAAAATGATGGTTATACTTAATATATACTATTTTTATATTATTAATTAATAAGAGACACAGCCTTCTCTTCTCCAAAGGTTAGGTTGACTGACCAGGAGTTGTTTATGAAATTAAGAACATTTTTAATTTCATTTAGTAACATTCTATTTATTTATGCTGATCATGATTACAAGATAACTTATAAAACTACTTACAACGAAAGGGGGCGCTATATGTGACTGCTTCTCGGCCATTTCCACATCCAGTTCCTTGCATCTTGAGTTGACCGCTCCTTTCGAACAACTGCCGGTCTAATCTCAAGAGTAAAAGTAATAAACCATAAGCGACACTACCGGTTGTATGCCACTTACTCAGTTTACCTAGGTACACTTAATGTTCCAGATAGCGTCACGTATAACAATCTATCATGTATCAAGTCCAATACTCTTCATGAGCTGTAGCGGTCCTGTAACCTTACCTTTGGTTTAGTATATGCATTGAGCTTGTGGTTGTTGGGAAGTTGGGAACCTTTGCCTTCTCAATATTGTTTTGGACCGTAAGATTGGAATTTGCTGTATTTTTCTTTTTCTTTACATTTTACTTATTGTATCTTTTTTTCTCTCAATGTTGGTTGAATTAGTTAAATATCAAAGAATTTTATTCCTTCTTGTTAATTTTGAGATTTAAGTCTTCTCGTCTGGATCTTTCCATTTATATGATTAGTTCAAATTATTGAACTTTTCATCATAATTTGATACATCGTAGGTAATGCACTGTCGCTAGGAAATTAATGGTAAGGTGTTAGTAGTTCGGAACCCGGTGATCAATCATACTGGCTTGAAGAACTATTCTCATCAGTTACCGCCCTCAGAATCGCGATATGTTAATGTTTATGTTTAACATTATAATTATTATCCATCATCTTATTAATAATAATTGATTGTATGAATCAACAATGTAATTTATTAGACAATATTTAATTAAAGTATTAGTCTCCCATTTGTCATATTCCTCCTACTAACCTATGAGTTATTTATCATCGTGATATCATCATGTATATCAATGGTTATTTTCAATATATACCTTCCAGTTATTTACAAATTTGTTATTTATCCATTTTTAGCGTTTCAGACTAACCATTTTACCTTCCAAAGCTTATTTTTTCAAATGAGGTGCTTCTCGATCATTTGTATGTATTATTTTATTAATTATTAAAAGAAACTATATAACTGTCATCTCTAATTTAGGAAATCCAGAATTTTATACAACTCATAATAACTAATTTCTGCTTTGAACACCCATTCAGTTTATATTTCGTTTTCGATCTAGGATTACCAAATCGACACACATAGTTCATCTTTTTTTCTGAAAAATATTACTAATTAAATATGACATGCTCCTTATAGATGGAAAACTTCACACACTGTAAGAACTGGAGACGTTAGAAAACAACAAAACCAAGAGACAACGTAGGGAAGAAAGCTCAGCTAAATATAAATGATAAGGAACAACCAGAAAAACCGGTAAGAAGTCACAGAAAAATAAACCAAAGAAGCAAAGAGGTAACAGACTGGAAAGATACTACCCTAAAACGAATTAAAGTTCAAACAACTCTTCAAAGGACAGCAGTAGAGATAGTTTAAACAGTCGGCAGAAACCATAGCGCAAGGAAAGAAGATGTATCTCAATCTTTTTAGGTACGATCAAAGCGAGGACAGATTAAAGGAATTAGAAAATGCCCTAAATAAATCAATTGTGAAATAATAGGAATTTCAGAATGTAATTTATTAATAATTTATAAATATTAATGTTAAATACGAGGCGTGGCTATTAAATAACGAGACTAAAGTTGCAAGAAAACTTTTTTTTTATTTTATACTTAATTACTTACTACCACCTTCAACATACACCCCTTCTCTATCCCTACAAGGCTCCATGCGAATTTTCCATTGTTGGAAGTCATCTTCTGTCACCTCCTTCAGGACGCGTGCCGCTTTATCTTTTACAGCTTCCACGGACTCAAGTCTCGTCCCTTTTAATGAAGATTTCACCTTAGGGAACAGATAGAAGTCACATGGTGCAAGATCTGGTGAATAAGGTGGATGTCCTAACACTGGGATGCTGTACTGGGCTAGGAACCTCCTGACAGATGATGCGGAATGAGCTGGCGCATTGTCTTGGTGGAGAACCCATGATTTGTCCTTCCACATTTCGGGTCGTTTTTTCCTTACTCTTTCACGTAGTTTTGCAAGTACCTCAAGGTAGTAGTATTGATTAATAGTTTGACCTTCAGGAACCCAGTGAAGGTACACAATCGCATGAATATCGAAAAAAACAATCATCATTGCTTTTAATGTTGACTTGCTCATTCTTGCTTTTTTGGCTCTCGGTGAAGTTGGGGTTTTCCAGTGCATGGATTGGCGCTTCGTTTCCGGATCATAAGTAAAAAACCACGTTTCATCACATGTTATTGCCCTTTGCAATAAATTTGGATCATTTTCAATGGCACCCAAAGTGCCGGTACAAACATTTTTGCGACCTGCTTGTTGTTCAAACGTGAGAATTTTAGGCACCTTTTTGGCACACACTTTTCGCATGTTAAAATTGTCATGTAAAATTTGCAGTTCACATTCTTTATCAATGCCTACAGTTTCAGCAATTGCATGAATACTTAATCGACGGTCCAACCCAATCAAATTACCGACTTTTCCAACATTGTCATACGTTTTTGACGTTGAAGGGCGACCTGGCCGCGAATCATTTTAAACGTCTTCTCGGCCATCTTTAAAACGCTTAAAGCATTCTAAAACACGTGCCCGCGTTAAACATTCACCGCCATACACTTCTTTCAGTAAATTGTTAGTTTTAGTAGCGGTTTTTCCAAGTTTGAAGTGAAATCTCTCAATAATTCGTTGCTCTATTATTGCACCAAACAGAAAAACAACACTAACGCGAACGTAAGCTCTGACTAAACAGTATTGTTTACAGAAGCGAGACTAACTGCATACTAAAGAGAAAGCTTCACACTAAACAGCTGCCAGTCAATGGCGGTTGGCGCATGCGAACTTGTTCCGCAGCAACGTCAGTCTCGTTATTTAATAACCACACGTCGTATATCAATATCTAAAACTAATTATTGGTAATTTAGAAATATATATGTTAAATTTAATATAATTAATATATATGTTAAATAAAGTTAAGTGGGAGGAATTAATGCCGAACTTTACTTCCCAATAGAGCCGGTCACTCCGGGAAGTTAGGCCTTACTCCCATAAGGGAAGGTCCATAAAGAGCAAATATTTATATATTTTGTAAATATTAGTAGTTTTTTTGTAAATCATTTTATTTTGTTTATAATTCTCGTTATAATAAAAGCTTAATTCATTCACTATTATTATTATTATAACAAAATTTTGATGATAATATGGTTTTCCTGGATATCAATAAGCTCCACAGATTTGATATATGGACGGTCTGTTTCAGAGAATATAGGTCCTCGTGCGCCTGCTGACCCAACAGCCATAATCTATAGATCTGAGACGATTTGTTGCTGTCGTTGAGTCTTAAGTTGTTGGAAAGTACACTGGTGAATCGGTCCAAAAATAATATCAATATGCCCTTTATGTTAAGTAATAAATCAGAAAATATAAATGAAGAGAGCGGGGTAGCTCAGTGCGTAGAACGCAGGGATATAAATCTAAAGGTCCCGGGTTCGAATCTTGCTGTAGGAGATTTATTATTTATTCTATAAACAGCCATAGAATGATGCTATGAGATTTGCAGTTTTCCAGGGGCTCACTCAACTCCAAAATCATTAATTTAGAAACAGTTTATACTCTTCTATGAAATGAAGTTAATACCCTCCATGCGTTTTTGGTGTACCTAAGATGAAGGTTTATGCATCTAAGATGACCCCTCGCGTACCGGTAAACCAAGGTTCCCAGCAACGTGAGCAATGTATGTTTTTCTACATGATCATCTATACGATGATGGAATAAAAATATCAATAATTGAGTAGGTCTCTTGGGCAATGTCTTTTTAATATTTCCCTATTACGTCCAGGTAACAATGAGTAGGAAAGCGGGAGAACGAGTGGGTTTGGGTGATATTGTGTCGATGAGTGGAATGTTGTGTATTTGTTCTGAATATATGATTTTATAGTGACAATGTTCATTTCGTTGTGTATGGTGTGAACATTCGAAACATGGTAAACACCATGGTGAATTAGCAATTTTTCTGGGAATTTTGGACTGTCTTGTTTGTATCTTGTGTATGTGGACTTTTTTTTGCTGAACCCCAATGTTCTGCTCCATATGTCCAAATAGGTTTTAGTATACTATTATAGATAAGTCGTTTGTTCCGTAAGTCAAGTGAAGATCTGTAGTCCAGAAGATGTGATAGTTGTCTGTACCGTCTAGTCAGTTCTTGTCTTTTTAATTTTGTGTGTACGTTCCATGTAAATCGTTTGTCCAAGTATAGTCCGAGATAACGTACATAATTTTTGGAAGGTACTTGGTCGTTGTCAATTTTGACTGCTGGACATAAAGCTTTGCGTAGAGAAAAGGTTACATGGCTCGATTTTGAGGCGTTTATTCTGCTTTGCCATTTATAGAACCACTTTTCTAAATCAAATAAATGATTTTGATGAGCTATAGATGCTAGGTTTGGGTCTCTGTGCGAAGAAATAATGGCTATATCGTCAGCGAAGGTATAGATGTTGGTGCTCCGGGATATCAGAGGTGTAAACAGAATATAGAATGGGGCTTAAACCACTGCCTTGCGGTACACCCCTGTATTGAGGAAAGAAGGAGGAAATCGAAGAGTCAACGGAAGTACAGAAGAATCTGTTTTGGAAATAAGATTGAAGGATTAAAAAGTATGTAGGAGGCAAGTGAGGTTTTATTTTCCAGAGATGACCCTTGTGCCAGACACTATCAAAAGCTTTTTCAATGTCAAGAAATATCGCAGAGCAATATTATTTATTCTCAAAAGCGATAGATATTGCATCCACGATACGCTGACACTGTTGTACAGTAGAGTGATAAGAACAAAAGCCAAATTGGTGGTTCAGTATCACTCTGCTATTCGAGGATAGGCTTTATGCGATTAAGGAAGAGTTTTTCAAATAATTTAGACATTATAGGGAGGAGTGCAATTGGACGATAAGATGAAGGATTAGTGCCAGGTTTAGTTATCATAACTGTATTTACACACACACACATATATATATATATATATATATATATATATATATATTAATTATATTTAATGTTGATTGGAAATCATTATGTCTTGTTGCTGTAGGACAATTTAATTAATTAATATTTTGAAGAAAAACAAAATAAAAGATTTTAATAAGATATTTTTTCTATTGATAATAATACCATAAGTGATTATTTAGCTTGTTACGATTTGTTAGGAAATAAAAGGTCTGTCGTTCCGTAGACGTTCAAATAAAGCGCCATCGAATCGGGGAGGGAATAGACTCTGCTAATCTGCCGTCTGGCCTATTTGCCCCATCTCCCTTCAGGATTACATTTCAAATAAAGGATACAGACTTTTGTTCTCGGGAAGAAAAGCAGGATACTTTGTCCAAGGAGGAAGGTTCTATTGTTTGTCTTAATGCGAAACCTCAAACAAATGCCGTCGAGAAATATGTTCCACTGTCGGAAATATTTCTCGAAACAAAAGCGCATTGACTTCGTGATAAAGCCGCTAAGCTGGCTATTAAAGAAGGAAATTGGGAGTTCAATAGACTCTGTTGTTTTATATATATATATATATATATATATATATATATATATATATATATATATATATATATATAGATATAAAGTGCTATGCTTGGCTGTATTAAATATATTTTAAATTATTCTATTTATTATAGAATGCCAAAGAAATCATTTAAGATTGTTATTAAAATTATCATTTCTTTAAACTTTCTAACTTTATTCTCAATTTGATTCTTTTCCAGAGGTTGGTTGTGCATTTACCAATTAATTAACCATCAATATATTATTCATGATAGTGCATCTGGGTTAAGTAAGCACCAAAAGAATTATAATTATTATACTTTATTAATTCAATTTATTTTTTAGACTATCATTGAGAAATTACGATTAATCGTTCTGATGTACAAGAAGGATTGCCATCCAATACATACAAACTTATCTGGTAAAACAGGGCTACATATAGAGTTTTTCTAGTCCGCTATGGCGGAGCCTCCCCTGCTTCACGCCACATCTGTCGCAAGCTCGCTTCTTTGCCAATTTCGGCTGCTCCGCAAAAGTCAAATTTCTCCTTCGGCATCCTTTCAGAGAATGCCCTTTTTCCAAAGGTGGTGTCTTGGACCCCCTCTTTGGTATCTTGACTAGGGGGTCTTGCTTCCTGTCTGAGTGGCCTAGTTCTGATTTTGGTCATTTTGAAATTCATATTTATTTTTGTAATACGCCCGGTACGATATATAGCAATATATATCGATAAATAAATGAATATATGGTGATTTATATATGATCCTCATGAACGTATTTCATCACTTCTTTGCTATAGTATAACTTGCAGTCCAGAGAAATTAATTAATTAATCACTTAAATGTAGGCACCTTGTTGTCATTTTTAGAATTCATCAATGAATAACTGATCCAAATCAACTAATCCATAAATATAAATGTTCTATTGATAAATAAATTTAATAATTTTTCTGAAGAATGCTTTCCAAATTTATTTTATGTCACTACCGTGGCACGAAAAATTTTATTATCAATCTCGATATTATGAGTCTGTGGGGAAATCTTATCGGACTTTTATTTCTAGAATTAAATGGAGTAATAATATGCGATGAGTGAGGAGGAAATCTCAAAGCGTTTGCTGACGGAGGAGAGTCGGCCGACCGCTACTTCGGTGGATTGACTGTGTGGTTGAAGACGCCAGGAACCTGGGATTCCACAACTATAGCACTCAACAGGGACTTCTGCCGGAAGCTGATTGAGGAGGCCTGAACGTGACAAAGTGTTGTTGTGCCGAACCCATGATAAAAGTTTGATCATACGGTTAATTTTTTTTTTATAAAAAAGGTTACAGAACAGATTTACTCATATATGTATATTAATAATTGCATCTATCATCTGGGGTGCATATCACATCATCTTTCTTCCTAAACTTTCTACTTATTATTCTTTCTCCAACAGTATTTTCTGCTTCCTCGTCGTTTGTTAATTTCTTATTCTGTCCTCCCTTGTCTTTTTAATACATCTCCAGAAACACATCTCAGTGTCCCCGATTCTCGAAATTATTCTGCTTGATGTTCAAGTCTCTGCTACATACGTTACGGTACATCCTAAGGTTCTCTTTTGGCTTGGTTTTGAAATGCTATAATTCCGATGCAGCATCCTCGTTCCTTTCCGAGTTTACTTCTAGCTATCAGAAGCTGTTTCTTTTCTTTTTATAATGTATTCTTGTCTCTGTCACTTATTCAGGTTTTTACCATATGTGCATAATCTTAGTCCACTTCAAGATATTCTAGGGCTAACTGTATGAGGCGTTCAGTATCCAAAGCGGATAACTCAAAATGTCAAATATTGACTTATTCACACTTTTGGACTCGATTGGTATTAATACAGTCTAGCTAGACAACCTTAGACTTGTCACTAGGACAAGTGTCGCGCTAAATGTCTAAATATGTAACTTTTATTAATCGGCTCAGTACTTGACGAAAGGCACTACCGTATCTTGAAGTATACAAAATCGCTAATCCGGATCCTGGTTAGGATAATGAGACAGATTTATACAATTATTGTATTGTTATTGATCCTTGAGCGATGTTCTAAGTTTCAATTTAATTCTGAATTGGGTGAAATTCGAGTTTAAAGACTCCATTACACACATACGTACATGGGTTCAGCTGAACCTAATAAAACGTGCTAATAAAGATGGGTCTAAACATCCGAAATCTTACGATGTATTTTTAAATTAAAGCCTTTTATTTACATTTCCTGAAAGACCTTTCATTATGAATTTTTCTCTATTCTATTATTTAAATGAATAAATCATAATAAAGCATCATAGATTGAGATATTCCCGCCGTTAACTAGGCGCTGTACCGGTGTATTTCTATCGGCATGGCAGAAATAACGAGTTTATCTGCCAGTTTCTAATCATCGAGTAATTGCACTTAATTCCGTGTTGCCTTGATTAATAGGATCTACAACGGTTATAGCTGTATCTTCTACAACGTTAGCTCTTAGAAAAAATATTTTTAAAATAGCAAGAAAAATAACATTCAGATAATGAAGCGATCTGAAAAAATAAACTGTTATATCTACCTCCTCGGTGAATTAGTGGTTAAGTCGAATTTTCGCTAAAATTAATTTCTTGTAATTAATTAAATTTAATTGTATTGAAGGAACCGGAATCGTGTTATTTTTCTAATAATAATTGGCTAAGTCAGACATTGGCTTGAAAAGAAGTTATTGCTTATATTACAATTACATTTCAAACCAAAGACTTGGTTAATTACAAGATTCTTCTTCCCTCAATACAATTAACTCACCCTAGACAAAATCCGAATTAAAGGAAGGTGAATCTTGTAATTAATTAGTCTTTGGCTTGAAATGGAGTTGTAATATAAGCAATAACGTTTCAAGCCAATGTCTGACTTAGCCACTTGTTTATTACGAAAAGAACGATCTCGCTTCCCACAACATGAGTACAACTAACTTTAATTAAATTGAAGAAACTAATTTTAGTGAAAATTCGACTTGACCACTTATTCTCCGGGGAAGTAGATATACAACAGTTGTTTTAAATTTAGTCTTTGAAAATTAACTTTTTTAAGTTAACTGAAAATTAAGTTTAGTAAATTCAGATAAAACAAACCATATTGTTAGCAGCAGAAATGGCGGTATTATTTTGGTGATATAGAATTACCCAAGGGATTAACTTTGAACATGATGAAAAATTTAATTATTTGGGGTCACACAAACAAAATAACAATGTATTCGTATTGTTCAAGCGTGAATAGACTGAATATTAATAAATAATAAAAGTATTAATAGAATAGATTCGGTAAACTGATTAATTAGATCAGATACTGAAACATGTGGGTTCTATTAAATTGAAACACAACTACAAAGCTACATTGATATTTTAAGAAAAATATTAACTTAACAATTCTACCAGGGAACAAGAACAAAAAAAGTGAACAATGAATATAACAACTTTGTTTGAAATAATGTTAGAAAGAACTGTTCAATACAAAGCTTCTACGAGAAATGAAGTTTCTTAATGGCGAATTCTCAACATTGGGGCGACGGGGCCACTCGGCGAGGGACTGTAGACTCTTTATATTGGATGGCGATGCCAAATAGTCTTTAAGTACAATTCTAACCGCAAAGGGCACTTATTAATTCAAGGAAAGTAACTTACAATTGGCTGCCTGGTGCTCGGCTTCAGATAATCACCGCTTTCCTCTCTGGAAGATGATGACAACAGGGGGGCCTCAGAGATTGCAGGTTGACCAATAGGAACCCTCAGTTTGATGCAGGAAGTCTCAGCTCGGTGTTTCCAGGTCCACGGTTAAGAAGCAAGTGAAGTGGGAATTCGGCGAACAGATGGTGCATAAACATTCCTTTTTATCTAGATAACTATGGCCGATCATGGCGGCGGTGACTCGGTGATAAAATTTTGAATATACAAAATGTTTAAATGTTACGCTACTGAACACTCCCCCACCCATGGCACGATAGTGGCATCATTGAGAAGGTAAGGGGCATATGCGGGTGACCGATCGTTTTATGACTCATGACGCGGTTTGGAGCCTTGCGACTCGGGCGATGCCGTTGCTCCAGGATGCAAGTCGAGAACCCGTGCTAAGAGCCAACGCAAGGGCGGAGCATTATCGGTCTTGATGAGAACTAGAGACCCGATTGTCAGTCCGGGGGCCGATTCAGTTCATCGGGATCGCTGTTGGAGAGTATGAAGGTACTCGATAGACAATCGTTTCCGAAACGCTTGAAGGATCTTGGTTATGAGTTTCCAACGAGACACGCGATTGAAAGGAACCTCCGATAGGTCATGAGCTGGGGCGGCGTTTAGAGTTCGGTGAAAAAGATAATGTCCAGGAGTTAGAGCTTCTAGATCATGCGGATCCGTCGAAAGGGCACATAGGGGTCTACTGTTGAGCACGGCTACAACCTGCGTGAGTAGGGTGGAAAACTCTTCATAGGACAAAATTTGAGTACCCATTACGGTGCGGAGATGGCGCTTGGTGGATTTGATAGAGAAAAAAAAATAATTGTTTACTTATTAACATTTATAACAGTTTTTATAATAATGCAACAAAGTAACAGAACTGACGCTACATAATGATGTGAGATAGAGGTAAGTAGAGAAACTACCCACTGGTAGTAATCATATGGCAGATTTAACTTAGAAGGTTTTGAGGCAATATTCTTTTCAGACACCTTGGAGGATTACCAGGAATTGATGAGGTTGTCAGGTTTGAAACTAGTGGGTTTAAGGGGGAATAATGTTTACCATGAAAGAACTTGTATCGGGCTCGGGCCAAATCTTTAGCAAATGAAACATTAAGGTCATTATGGACTACTTTGTTCGTAACAAAGAAAGTAGCATTGAGGATTTTACGAAGGCTTTTGGAATGTAAGGATTGGATACGGGAGGGATTCGATGGCTTAGTGGAGTCCATATTTATCTAACAAGCAAATAGTTTGTATGTTATGTAATGACATAAGATAAAGGATAGTGAAGATACTACCCACTCAAATAACAGATTTAACTTAGGTCACGAGGCCATCATCTTTTCAGACGCCTCGAAGGATTATTGGGGATCGTAATGTCAATCTGATAGATTTGAGTGGGAAAATAACTTTGTCATGAAAGAATTGAAATTGGGTTCGGGAATTAACTTTAAACTTACAAAACCTTTTTTTAGAGTTATGCGCAAATACAATAAGCTTTTTCTAATACAATTTTCAGGTTTGTTTCAGGAGATAAGCCATGATATTTTTCTTTTTAACAATTTTCTTAATCGATTACCTGAGGTGAATTGGGATTCCATTTTATTTGTTTTTGATTTGAACGTCATAAATAAGCAAGGAACGAAATTTATCAAGAAATCATACGAATTATTATATCTGTATATATTTTCCCGGAAGGCTCATTCAATTTCCTAAACATCGGCTGTTGAACGCAGAGGTATTCTTTTAAGTTATGATTGCCTTCGATCCCCTTTGTTTGCTCTTTGCGAAGCCCTTCCATCAAATCCTGCCACGATAAAGGGAGTAAAAAAATATCTTATTTTTAACGAAAATATTCCCGTTCAATGGTTTGGAAATAAATACTAACCGTTCTGAGTGAATAATTAAAAAAATACACAGAAAAAAATAGGAATCTAACTGCATTATATTGCTGCGGAAATATTGTGAAGTTTATGTCAAAATCTTACTAAAAGAGTAATTGTTTAACGAGGTTGCTCAGTGTTTAAAAAGTTGAATTGCTAAGCTAAAGACTCTATATTCGAATCCATTTTTGCCTTCAATGGCAACACCATAGGTTATTTTTTTTTTTTTTTTAATGATAAAGAGTGTGGTAAGACATTTGCCACAAGATAGCGAGAGAGCAGTTTTTTTTAACTATCTTTTTATTTATTCGTTTGTTTTATTTACAATTAATGGATCCCGATACCCAAAATATTTTCCCGCCAATTTTTCCTATAAGCCCATTATTTTTCTTACTCTCGGAGCTGTCTTGCTGCCATTCCTCCTCTTACATCCTCCAAGACAAATATCAATGATGGAATTAGTACAGTTCTTTGATATCATATAGATAAACATTTTAAAGTTTATAATTTTAAACCAATATCGCTTTTTATTTCAATTAATTCCTCTAATTTATTAATTTGAAGGAACAGGTCTTAATGTAGAAATTACATAATTATAACCATAGATACACGTATTTATGTATACATGAAATATATAAAACGAGGAATTCTGGTTAAATGAGCGAAAGGGATTCATCGTTGGGGCAATGTATGAGTGGCAGTGCTCGACAGAAAAGAGAAAATAGAGAAACTACCCACTGGTAGTACTCAAATCACAAGTTCAACTAAGAAGGTCACGTGGCCATCTTCTTTTCAGACGCCTCGGAGGATTATCGGGAATAGAAGAGGAAGCTAGGTTTGAAACTAGAGGGTTTGAGTGGAAATGAAGTTTGTTATAAAAGGATAGATACCGGGTTCGGGCCAAATCAGCAACAAATGGGACGTTAAGGTCGTTATGGATGACTTTATTCTTAACAAAATAAGGAGCGTTGACGATTTTACGAAGGATTTGGGATTGTAGGGATTGCATACGAGAGGAATTCGATGGCTTAGTGGAGCCCCAAAGCTCTACTCCGTAAGTCCAAATAGGTCATATGATGTTAATTTGGAGGTTAGAGCGTTTGTCTAGTAAGCGTTGAAGTAGAGAGGAATGTTCTTGTCTTTTCAGTCTAATATGAGGATTCCAGGTTAATCGTTTGTCGAGGTGCAATCCTAAGTATCGGATCTGTTCTACAGGCACCAGTGGAATATTATTAAAGGATACTGAAGGGCAGGAAGTCATTGGTTTACGACGTAAGGTAAAAGTGATTTGATGCGATTTTAGAAAATCTATTTTAATTCTCCAGTTTTGACACCATTCTTCAAGATCAGTGATATGTGATTGGAGGCTTTTGGATCCAATAACTGGATTGGTGTTGACTGATAATACACATGTATTATAATACACATCAGCATACGTGGTAAGAATAGTATTAGGATGAGGTGGGATGTCAGCTGTATAAACTGTATAAAGGCTTGGGCCAAGGATACTACCTTGAGGAATCAAGGAAATTAAAAACAAAACAACAACTTAAAGATGAAGGAGCTCTGTTTCTCCTGTATGTTTTATATTCCTATCGTTTCATTGTTTGTTTCGACCTGTTGAGAACCCCTTATAGAGAAATTCTTATAGAGGAATCTGATTGAATAGATACTATAGGTATTTCTATCATTATTTTATCTTTTCTTAATTAGTTAAATAACCTTTTCTAATAGCCACTTTAATTTTTGTATTAAAGTTCCGATAAAAGATTTATTTGTTTAGTTATGTATATAAAATTAAATTCTAAAATTATTTTTTATTCGATGGTGATTATTTAAATATTTTTATTTTGAAGAGGAAAGAATAGTCTTGGCCGGGATTCGAGCCCGGATCTTCCGCATCTCTATCTAAGATCTTGGAAGAGAATCCCGGCCAGGACCAATCTTTTCTCTTCAAAATATAAATATTTAAAGTCTAAAATGTATGATTTTCTTTGTATTATAGATTAAACCATTTTTTGCGAAGAAATATTAAATCCTTCATAAAATGGAAACAATACTGAAATGTATTATGTTAGTTGAACTCACATATACTATTAGACTTTTAGTTAATGCGTTTAGGAAACTCTATCTAGATATCCATAGAACTTCAGTCACCTCTTTTTAATATTCATTTCAATGTTTGATATTTTTCTGTTGTTACGATGTTTTGCAATCGTGTATGTTCTGGTCCTAAATTTTTTTAAATAATTTATCTCTGTTATTATATCCTATGATAGATATTAGTATACATACTGAAGATAAACTGTTTTAAAATAATATACCGCAATATTATCCCACTGCAAGGACTCTCAACTTCCACACAATAGCTTCGAAAGCTCCCTTGAATACAGATTAAGGACACGGCTCCAGCTTGTGATTATATTGGAATATCTCCTGAAGGGTCCGGCACAACCTCAATCATTTCAGTTTAGTGGTTGTTCAATATTTAATCGTCAAGTTAACACTGAGTTTATAACTCTAAACTAGTTTATAATGTTAATCCATATTTATATAAAGGGGGCTAACTACAAACAAAGGTATTTTTATTTTCTACCCACATGTACCACTACAACCCATGAAGGTTCTGGGGTTCAGTACTTGATAGTGGCTGTACTGTCTCTTGGATAACGGTTTTGCTTAACGACCAGATTCCCCCCTTATTTTGGGTAACCACTTGATATAGGCTGGGTGAGCCCCAATAGGGACCGAGATCCCATAGGATCCATCCCCGGGGCTAACAGATAAAATAAATGTCTTGCCAGCAGCGGGATTCGAACCCAGGACCTTCGGCAGACAACTCACCCCACTATCACTCAGCCACTCCCTTTTTTAATTTATTTTAATTTCAAAGAACTTGAAAAACAAGTTAACTTCTATATTGACGCCATTACAATACCTCCGTTAAGAAATTTATTACTGTTGGGCTAATTATTGAGTCTTATGATTTAGCCTGAAACGTAGGAAATATCGAACTGTTTCTCATCCTTTTTGAAAACACGATAAATTAATCCAAAACGAAAAGTTTTGACTCAAATGTGATATAAAAATAGAGAGTCTAAATTTAAATGTTTTCTACGTTTTTGTTTAAATATACTTTTTACAGTATTGATACTAGTTTTACTATTTCAGCTAGTTCTTATTTATTGGATAAGAAAATATCGTTTATCTCCAGCTGGTAAAAACACATGTGTTTTTGGCTCAATTAATTAGGACTAAAGTACGTCTTTCCTCCCTGTGCATTAGAATTTGAATCAAAAAGTTTACTTTATTCCCAAGAGAATAAAGTAAAAATATGACAACCTAATTCGTCTAAATAATGTAGGTTTTGTACTGAAAAAGTTCAGGGTTAGGTTGGTACACCTGTCACACCGACCATTAAAATCAGCTGTTGTTTCAAAACACCAAAACTGATAAACAGAAGTTAACTTCAGTGTTCAGGTTCTGTAAGTTATGGATCCACCACATATTGTACAAGAAGCAAATAATGTTATTTCAAATTTATTGCCAGCTATATCAAAATTGTAATTGAAAACAAGAATTCAAAATTGTAAAATTGCACATTTAATTTCAGTTTTTGAATTTACTGTAAAACATAACATAATATAAAATATTATAGCGTATAGTTTGACTTTTTACATCCCATCTGGAGATAAAATCTTGTATGACCCTCGGGACTAAATTGATCATTATTCCTAGCAATACTTTTACTTCTTCGGCTTGGCCTCGTTAGTAAAGATAATTATTCCCTCCCATTCGCTCGGGAATAAACTCGATTGTTCCCTCGCATTCGCTAGGGAACAAACACGAATTGTACCCTCGCATTCGCTCGGGTACAAACTTACAGCTGACTGAATAATGATCTTCTTTGCATAAATAACTATTGTATCCCCCTGTAAACGTGAGATAATATTTATATACTGTATTAAACTTCGTTTAAGCAGTAATAATTGTACTTACAATATTACTCATTCCCTTTCGAAAGATTTTTAATTAGTTTTGGAAATATTCTCCACTGGATATTGTTTATTACGTCACTTTATGGCTAATCGGAAGCTGCTATAGTGGTATTCCTAAATTTTGCCTATCCAGGTATAATTAGGATTTGGGATCTTAAGCAAGTACTTTACAGGTTCTTAAGGGACAGCACAACCAAGGATAAAGGTCACCTGCCAGCTACGAACCTGCGATCTTGGTGATAGTAGATTTTTATGGTACCCACATTATATATATAGATATATGAACGGGTATCAATTCCGTAGGTTGTTCCTTCGAGTTGAGTTACATGTTTGAACTTTTTAATCGTTTCCTGTTAAATATTATCGAAAAATACAAATTACCCGGACTGAAATCAAGAAATGAACCTTTAAACAAACATATATCATTTATCCTTTGAAATGTTAGTTGAAGCGTGAATTTCTCGATGAAATGATTACCGAAATCTACGCATTTCCCATAATCGCAACCTTGTTTCCATAATAAAGCTCACGATAATTTGTATAATTTTGTATAGTATTAAAACGAAAAGTTAAAACTTGTCGTGTATATCAGTTTAACGAAAAATATAATTGTAAATCAAGAAAAATTTATCAGTTCTACTTTTAAAGTACAGTGGTTGAAAATTATAAACACCTATTTTGGGTTATAAACATATATATTTAAAGGAATTTTCTTGCATTTTTATAATATTTATTATTAAAATTATATTTTACAACAAAATAAATTATTTTATTAAAACTGTGAGGGAATAAAATTATTGCAAAGCTAGCCGTGGGTAATGAAGGGGCTCCCTGTCTAACCTAATCATGGAATATATAATTAGGTGGGGGCTCTTTGTGGCTACCTTTGTTCTAGAGACCACCGACCTCCAGCAGGTTCTTATCACCTGCGTGGGTGTACACCCATTCTTCATCAAGAATTTTCAATTCTTCAGTCAGTAATATTCTGTGACAGCTAAAAATAATTTTAAAAATGAAACTTTTTACTTATTATAGACTAATTTATACATTTGTCCTTTATTATATATATACATTTAAAAAAAGAAGAAATTCTGAAAGAAAGAACTCATACGAAAGCTGGTTTAACACTGACTTTATTTCGATTAATCCTCTGTCCATCCTATTTACAATAACAGTTTGGAATTAGTGGCTCTACTAATGTATGTCCTTAGCTTATATATACATAGATACATATATTTGTATATCACAAATAATTGGAATTTAAAAAAAAAAATATTTTTCTCTTAGCCTTGGGGTATATATAAGTAACTGATTTGAATTTAAATTACAATTCTTCTAAGAATCCGCATAGTATGATAAATAGATAATAAATATAAATATCTTCGTCCCAGGGAAATTGAGTCACTGTGCATTTCAATGTCGATATTTTACTGAACAGAATTTAAATTAGAGAGATCTGGCAGTTATTCATGGCTTCTTATTTATTATATTTGTAAAATCAGAAATAATAACAATTTAAGGATCTTGATGCTCAATCAGTTTGTTAATAATTTCTTATGTTAGTCCTTAGTAAACAGTCAACCTATTTAGTTCATAACAGAAAGTCTTTTTGTATATCTATATTAAATTGTTTCATTTTACAATAAATATAATTCTATCTTACAATTCAAGTCTACTATTTGTTAAATCTAATTAATCTAATGTTCGCATAACGGAATTGAATATGAGTATATTGAATATACTTATATACACTCAGACATATCTAACTTTGAGTATCGTTAGATTTTTAATTCAGAAGACAAAGACGTATGTCGGGTGAGAAGTGTCTTGGAGATGAGGCCATATCTATAAAGTGGATTCCGAAGGTCCCTTATAAAATATGATGAGGACGTGATACAAACACGAAGCACGTAAATAAAGTATCGACGATATTCGAACCTGACCAAGTTCATTATTAACTTACTTCAAAGCAACTTCTATTTTCTTCGAATATATCTTTACCAGAATCCATGTACAATAATTAGTTATTCAGAAAAATAATTATTTCGTAAAAATATAATAAAAAACATCAACAACAAAAAATATTCTTATTAAATGTTTAGTGAAAATACTATAACAAGTTAATGTAAAAATAATGTGAAGTAAGACAGAGGATTAACTATCCAATAATTTTTTGAAAATTATCAAATATAAATTTTTAATTATTCTCTACAATTTTATTTATTTCTCATTTGGTATCGATGATGTATCTACTTTAAATGTATCGTATTTATGTATCAGTGTAGATTATTGAAACATTTAGAATTCTTCTCATGAAATTTGTGGGGAATAAATGTTTCCATTCTTCCAAAGAGTGATTTTTTTTTTTTTTTTAAATTATTTTTATATACATCTAGTACAAGGGCTATATGACTAATTAGATACATGAAAGGACATGTAGAGGCACTCTAATAACATTTCTATAATATAAGGTCCCGAGGCCATCTTCTCTTCAGACGCCTAGGAGGATTGTCCGGGATGGAATTGGATGCAATGATGGAAACTAGTGGGTTTGGATGGGGCTGGAGTTTATTATGGAATGATAGGTATCTGGAATGGGCTAAATCGGTAACATATGGAACGTTAAGGTCTTTATGGATGGTTTTATTTGTGACAAAATAAGGAGCGTTTAGGATTTTGCGAAGGATTTTGGATTGCAAGGATTGAATACGAGAGGAATTCGATGGTTTGGTGGAGTCCCATAGTTCAATTCCGTAAGTCCAAATAGGTCTTATAACAGTCACATAAATAAGTCTTTAGTGACTTTTATGATAATAAGTGGGGTGGCAGATATTTTGTTATGAATTGAATTTATTATACTGATTTTACACTTATTGTTTCAAATATATTTAATTGTTCATCAGATTTTTCTTGTTTTAATAAGAAAACGGAATTAAAATTTGTTATTTCATTATAAATAAATTATTTTTGTATGTAATCCCTATTTTCTTTCTCAGATGTTCGAAATAGCAGTTCTAGACACGGGGTAGGATCTACAGTATATCAATACTCAACTGTGTTGTTGGTTTAGACTAACTCGTGCTACCTAAAATTACATACGAGTAGATTTAGGTAAACTTCTTGTTAAGTAAATACTTTATACAACACATGTATTTTAATATATGAATACTTTATCTCTTAACAACTAGTTTATAACTGAACATGGACATCTATAGACCAAAACATAGTCCATAGTTTATCAAAATTAATTATTCTAGTAATTTTTAAAGAACAAAAAAGCGATAAATGGCTGAATACAACATATACTAAAATTTAAGTTCATAAATAGGCAAACATCTGAAAAAATACAATATTTTGAAGAGTTTTAGTGCAAAGTTGTTTAAATATTAATTAATAGAAAATTATTAATAGGTATAATAGAAAAAAGTACAGTCATTTATATATCTTTTCCAGGAAACACATTTTCAATTTACTTCTGTAAAATATTTAGAAAGTTCATACAATTATTAAATTAATAAGGAAGGAAATAGTTGGGAGTGCAGTCAAATTAAACACTAAATAAGTGGGTACTTATTTTAATTTGTGCCATCGTTTCGACCTTTGTGGGTCATCTTCAGGACTAAGAAAGAAAACAGACGAAACAACAAAACTATAAAAATACATTGCAGTACCAAGTATATGATAATATAAAAAAAATATATGTAGAGTTCTATAGAAATTTAGAACAAAAAAATTGAGTGATATATATGAATAAAAATATTACAGAGTAAATCTACAGAAAAAGATGTGTAGAAACGTCGGCACAAAATAAAATAAGTACCCAGTTATTTAGTGTTTTAATTTGACTCCACCCCCAACTATTTCCTTCCTTATTCAGATCTTCAAGTCAACTATCTCCTCGCTTCTCATGAATTATTATATTAATTAGATGACCTATTATATATTTTTAATATTATAATTAGATTTATTTGTATTATTTTATATACACCAATGATTATAAACTTTTTTATGGTTTTCTATTTGAATTAATGATTATAAGGCAAATGGTTTGAAAATGTATGGAATATTTTTACAGACAAACGGTCTTTAGAAAGGGGAAAAATAAGTCATTACAATCACTTTGCTTTGGTTTGAATCAATAATAACTTACATGTTTAATTCACTCCTAGACTGAAAAGACAAGAAACAGCTAGACGCTTCCGACTACTTCAACACATACTAGACAAACGCTCAAAGCTTCAGATCACAGCTATATAATTTTATATCCTAGAGATTTTCCCCTATCTTTTGCTACTTTTTGTTTGTATCATGTTTTTCAAAATCTTCCCTTAGGAGGTTTTGAAAAACATGATACAAACAAAAAGTAGGATAAGATAGGGGAAAATCTCTAGGATATAAAATTATAAAAATAATATTTTTATTTGAAAAGAAAAGATATGTCCAGGGCCGGAACTCGCACCCGGATCGCCCAGGTCTCTAGCGTGGTGCTCTGCCAACTGACCTAGCCTGGCTCGCTTCCCGGTCAGACACATGCTTTCTTTTCACTGATTCCATATCCCCGTGTTCTCGCAATATGCGATCTATACAAGGGGAAGAATGTTCATTGAGCATTACTTAAATTAGGATCTTGTTGACTTACGTCATTATATATTATTTTAATTTATTTACGTAGGTGACCCGGTTTCGAGCCCCGGCCCTGGACATATCTTTTCTTTTCAAATAAAAATATTTAAAAATTATAACAATTAACAAAAATTAAATCCACCAGAGTATTGGCTGGTAAACCACAACTTTTTTGGTTAGTAGGAAATGCCTGCCCACAGCCAGATAACATCTAGAGGCCCTCCAGGGCTAACAACCTTGGTTGTATTCAGAAAGAGCAATGTGCTCCAAGCTAAACTAAAGCTTCTCATGGATGATGGTAAAACAAAGTCGAGAAGGTAATACAGGAGTGGCGACAGACATTAAAAGAAAGAGAAATTTACAAACCTTTAAGGATTGGGACTAAGAAAAACGGAGTGGAAGTAGATTGCTTAGCGTTTGCTGATGATATAGCCCTGATGGAACAGAACAGATTAATATGTTGAAGGAAGTAGCAGAAAAAACAGGATTACAAATTTCTTTTCAAAAGACAGAAGTAATGTCGAACATCAAAGATATCACGGCAAAACTAAACACCAAATATGGAATGATAAACCGGGTTAATAAATTTAAATACCTTGGGGAATGAATTCAGCAAAATGGGCTTGACAAAGAGGCCATAGACCCAAGAGTCAGGAAAATGGAAGTTGCTTTCCAAACCACCCGCAACATTTACAAAAAAAGAGTTTTTCTATTAATACAAAAATCCGACACTACAATACTGTCATCAAACCAGTACCGCTGTATGCTTCTGTTTGCCTTCTTCTGTCTGAGAAATGTTTGCTCGCAGATTTAGAGAGAAAAGAAAGAAAAATCTTGCACAGCATACTTGGCCCGAACTTCAAAAATGGCATCTACATCAGAAAATCCAAGAAAGAAATATACTCTAGGATAGAGAAGATCACGAGCACAATGCGTAAACGCAGAGTTCGCTTCTTCGGTCATATACAACGGATGTTCGACTCTCAGTGGACGAAACGTAACTTCAGTATCTTTGACTCAAAACCCAAAACAACAATGCCGTGGTACATCAACGTCAAAAAAGATCTTAAACAAATGGGCATACGAGAGGACGATGTACATGACCGAAATCGTTTTAGAGCAGCCATCAAGCCTTTTGGGACTTTCCGAGATGAGAAAAGGGCAGCTGGTGCTAAATGGACAGAGGAACATCGTGCTAAACACAGTGAGCTCATGAAGACGATGTGGAGCAAAAGAAAACTTAAGAAATACCAGAATATAAAGTGAGGCTTATCGTGGTCCTTAGTTGCCCGATTATCCAAATTGAATGAACGAAAAATTAAAATAAAATAAATTATAATAATATATATTGACGTAAGTTAACAAGATCCTAATTTAAGTTAAGTTCTATGAACATTCTTCCCCTCGTATTGCGAGTACACGGGGATATGGGATCAGTGAAAAGAAAGGATATGTCTGACCGAGAAGCGAGCCAGGTTAGCTCAGTTGGCAGAGCACCACGCTAGAGACGTGGGCGACCCGGGTTCCAGTGCCTGCCCTGGACATATCTTTTCTTTTCAAATAAAAATATTTAAAAATTATAACAATTAATAAAAATTAAAATTAAATAAATTATTATAAAAATAATATTTTTGTTTTGAAGAGATAAGATTTCTCCCGGGATTTGAACCCGGGTCGTCTGCATATCCGTTGCAGTGCTCTAAACCACTGAGCTATCAGGGGTCGTATCTAAGTCAGACAAATCCGTTCTCTTTACCGAACTTATATCCCAGTGTTCTCGCAATTTTGCGATGTTTACAGGGGGAGGAATGTTCATTGAACAATACTTTAATTAATATCTTGTTAACTAACGTCAATATATTATTTATAATTCATTGTTATTTTGATTTTGATTATTTTTAAATATTTTATAGTTTTCAAGAGAAAAGATTTGTCCTGGCCGGGATTCAAATCCGGGTCATCTGCATTTCCGCTGCAGTGCTCTGAACCACTGAGCTATCAGTATCCAAGTTTTCTCTTCAAAACAAAAATATTTAAAAATAATCACAATAAAAATAACAATTAATAAAAATGAATTACATATAAAAATAATAAATTGGCAGAGGACTAATGAGATAAAAACGGAAGTAGAGGGACGTATATTTTTGCAAAAAATAATGAAATAAAACATGATTCGATTTTTGTTATTATTACGATAATAAAAGATAAATATTCAGAGAATTCGTTGGTTATTTTATATATCTAGTTATCTCGACTGTTATAAATAATTTTTAATGTATGGTTCTCTAGATTCAATCAATTCTTTCAACTTGCTTGGGCATGATTATGAAAAACGTCCCCAAAAGGAAGTTGAAAGAATTGGCTGAATCTCGAGAACCATTAGTACATTATATATATATAATTATGATATTAAGGTTAATATATGCTTTACTACAATGCCAGAGAAGGTAGCCATGGGAAGTCATGGTCGATTCACGGCTATTAACAGATTAAATAATTTATCTTCCGAACCCGGTATCTGATCTGAACAGATGAGTGTACTCTTTCTTATTGAGCCACATCACTCTTTATAAAAATCAATATCGAGATTATTTCTCAGTAGCACCTCTCCTTTTCTTGGCTATTATTGGTAGTATACTTATATGTATTATATGTATATATTTATGTGTATTCTGCATTTTATATATTGAACTACTTTGCTTTAACTTATTCTAAAATAAAAGTACATTTAATAGTGCAATGAAACGGCCGTGTAATATTTTTCGTTTATATCTCTAAACATTTCATAATAAAATGTATTTAACATTACTCGTCATAAAGGATTTCTTCAAATGATATTTCCAAATTACTGTTCAGGTCCCTAAAAGTGCCTATGGTTTTTGGGAGGTTTGGAAAGAGTTGGAGAATTTTGTTTCTTGGACGGTTCGGATTATTTAGGAAACAGATAAAATATAATATTTTGTACATGTAATTGTAATGTGTTTACAAGCATTCTAGGGAGCGGAGTGGTTCAGTGGTGAGAGCAACTCAATTCCGCATGCCGGAAATCCTGGTTCAAATCCCGCTGCGGGCAAGACTTTTATTTTGTCTTTTTACAGCCGGAGATTGATCATATAGTATCTGGGACTCTCCTTGGTCTAGATTCCATACCCAGCCTCTATAAAATATTATAAAAATAGGGTACCCAAAATAAGGGGGGGGGGGGTAATCTGGCGGTTGAGCGTGACCTAGGACAAGTCACCTCATTGCAGAACCGTTGTCCATGAAACAGTACAGTCTCTACCATGTACTGAATCCCAGACCCGTTCATGAGTTGTAGTGGTACAGGTTTTTTATAGGTTTACAATCATTCTTTATATTCATCAAGAGATTTTGATTAAATTTGTATTAATTTATCTGAATAATAAGAAGTATATTGTAGGCTATAAAGTATCCTTTTTTTTTTTTTTTTTTTTTTTTTTTTTATTTAATTCAATGATATTTACAACTATAATACATTATTATATCAAGTAAATGTGCAAAAAAATGTAGCATATGACATGAAAACACTTGTGGAGAAACTACCCATCGATAGCACTCCAATAAAGTTCTATAGTAGATGATCTCGAGGCCATCTTCTTTTCAGACGCCTCGGAGGGTTATCAGGAATAGTATGGGAAGCAAGCTGAGAGACTAGCGGATTCAAGTGCGTATGGAGCTTGTTATGGAAGGATAGGTATCTAGTTTGGGCCAAATCAGTAACATATGGGATATTAAGATCATGATGGATGAGTTTGTTTGTGACATAATAAGGAGCATTGAGGATTTTACGAAGGATTTTGGATTGCAAGGATTGGATACGAGATGAATTGGATGGTTTAGTAGAGCCCCAAAGCTCAACTCCGTATGCCCAAATAGGTCTGATGACTGTCATGTAAATAAGTCTTTTGTAATTAATTGGTAGCTTAGAGCGTTTGTCCAGTAAGTGTTGAAGTAGGCGAAAACGTCGAGCAGTTTCTTGTCTTTTCAGTCTTGTATGAGGATTCCAAGTGAGACGTTTATCCAGATGGAGTCCTAGGTAACGTATCTGTTCGACAGGGTTCAGTGGTACATTATTAAACGATACAGTAGGACAGGAATTCGTAGGTTTACGACGAAGGGTGAAGGTAATTTGATGGGATTTGTTAGGATTTATTTTAATCCTCCAATTTTGACACCATTCTTGTAGGTGTGAGATATGGGATTGAAGAGATTGGGATGCAACAAATGGATCCTTATTAACTGATAACACACATGTGTCATCAGCGTAAGTAGTGAGGACAGTGCTTGGATGGGTTGGGATGTCAGCTGTATATATCGTGTATAGGATGGGCCCCAGGATACTACCTTGAGGAACACCGGCAGACTGGGTGAAGAGGGAAGAGTAGGAACAATTATGGTTTACTTTAAAGGTTCTATTACTGAGGTAGGAACTGATAATAAGGAAGTAAGTTGAAGGTAAGAATTTACGGAGTTTGTACAGCAGTCCTGGATGCCAGACTCGATCAAAAGCCTGCTCTACATCGAGAAAAGCTCCCGTGCAGTACATTCCGCGCTCTAATGCAGATGAGACAACGTCCACCACACGATGGCATTGCTGGATGGTGGAGTGTGATGTTCGGAAACCAAATTGGTGATCTGGGATTATTTGATTGGATTCTATGATAGGATGAAGACGTTTCAGAATGAGTTTTTCAAGTATTTTCCCCATTATGGGCAAGAGAGATATAGGACGGTAAGAAGATGGGAGTTCTGGTGGTTTTTTAGGTTTTGGAATCATCTTAATTATGGATAATTTCCAGGAATCAGGAAAATATGTGGTGCGGAGTACGGCATTGTATATATATGTAAGGAGTAGGATCGCTTTCCGAGGAAGGCGTTTTAGAATCTGGGATGTGATTAGGTCGTGTCCAGGGGCTTTGTTGGCGGGTAATCTATGAATAATGTTTGATATTTCGGAAGGATGGAATGCTTTAGGAGGAGGGGACAACTGAAGAGGAATACTTAATTCTGCTCCAATGCATTCAGAGTGGGTTTGATTAAGGATATCTGGATGAGGGTTAAATGTTTTGAATAGGTGCTGGCCGAAAATTTGTGATATTTCTTCATCAGATCTTGACCAGGTTTGGGATTCGGTTAAAAGTGGATGGTTGAATTTTTTATAGTTTAGGAGTTTTCTAGTTGTATTCCATAAGGATTTGTCAGTAGTACTGAGATTTTCTGTACGGTAATACAAATTTTGAATTTTGAATGTTCTGATCTCTGATTTTAATTTGTTGGTCAGTTTGGTATAATGACTCTTGTCCGATGGATATCTCGTGCGGTGCCACTTTGCTCTTGCCCGTCGTTTTTCTTTTAATAACTCGCGAATATGAAGTGGCCAGTTATTCTGTTGATAATGATTTTTACTTGGTAAAGTGTTATATTTTATATTGACTTGTATTGCTTCTGTTAGTTGGTCTATTGCAGAATTGATGTCTCCTTTTGTTTTAAGTGGAATTTTGAGGTCTAAATTATTTTCTAGATTTGATCGGAATTCATCCCAGTCTACACGTCCTGTAATCAGTCTGGGAAGAGAGGGCTTAGGAATGGGAATCGAATGCACTTGAAGCAGAACTGGACTGTGATCAGAGGAAAGGTCATCCAGGGATTTTATAGCAGTTTGATTGCGGGAAATCTGTGAGGAAACAAATATATCTAGAATATCTGGACGTTTTTTGAGGGATGTAGGCCAATAAGTAGGGTTTATGGGTGCGAGGATAGAGAAACTATTAGAGGTTGAAATTTGGGATAAGCTGCTACCACGGGAATTGGATGTTCGACAACCCCATCGTTGATGTTTGGCGTTGTAATCTCCTCCTGCAATAAACCGCGGTCCGAAGGATTGGAATAAGGATTCGAGGCTGTTATAAGAAAGGGGGATACCAGGAGGACAGTATACAGCTGAGAATGTTATATGGAAAGGACTAGTTGAAATGGTTACTGATGTTGATTGAATGGCGTCAGTTGGAGTAGAAGGAATTAGAGAATGTGGTATAGATTTATGGATAAGGATACAAGAACCGGCATGTGCTGTATCGTCAGGATGATCTGATCTGTAAGTGATATAGTCACGTATGTAAAAATATGATCGTTTTGTGAAGTGTGTTTCAGTCAATAGGGCGATGTCTATGTGATTGTTATGAAGAAATAAGTCCAGTTCGTCTCGATGGTTATGTAATCCATTTGCATTCCACAGAATGATTGCTAGGGGCTTGTTGTTCATCGTGGGGTATTAAATGGTATTTCGGAAAGGAGTCGGGTTAGAAGGGAAATGAGTGGTTTGATGGTATTATTTAGGTCTAATAAGAAATTCGAAAGGATTGTGTTGATGTCTACTGGACTTTGATCGGGAACAGGATATTGCTCTGAAGGTTGAGGTGGAGGATTAGTGTGTCTTGGGAAGCTGGTTGGGAGTTGGACCCTTCTTAGAACACTGGAAGCTGCATCAACTTTCAATGGTTTTTGGGTTTGGAGGTTTTTCATGGAGTAAGTTTGGGATGGAGTTGTGGGTTCACTCTGAGGCGGAAGCTTCACCCGTAGAGGTAGACGGTGAGAAGGGATGTCTTGGCGTGGAGGTAGTAGAGGTGGATGAGATTTGGGAACCATTGGCTGGGATTGGGAGGTTTGAGGCGCCTGTTGTCGGATCTGTTGATGTCGAGGCTGCTGCTTTCGGCTGATGGCTGAAAATGTCCTTTGTCCCTGTTGAGGAGGATTATTATCTGTTGAGGTCAACGGCTGCTGTTGGTTATTATGATGTTGATTCTCGTGTAGTTTTTCTATTTCTTCTTTACTATTTTCATATTGACTTTTGGATGCTGCATGATGGGATCTTACCCTTTGAAGGTTTTTATGCACCACGCATCCTTTATAATTTGCTGGGTGGTCCTCACCGCATAGCACACACTTTGCAGGTGTTTCCCTAGTTTTCCTACATGTGTCTGTTGCATGTGCTCCAGCACATTTGACACATCTGGCCGGATAGTGACAATAGGCTTTTGTATGTCCTAGTGCTTGGCATCTTGTGCATTGCACAATTGTAGGTCTTTGCCTTGGCTCTTCAAAACGAACGACTGAATAGACCAGCCTAGTTATATCAAATATTTCAATATTACTTCTGGCTGGTTCCAGATCTACAAAAAATAACGGTAGCGGGAACTTTTCGACGGGATGTAGGACGACCGATATATTTCTGACGTTGTGGCCGATCTCTTCCAAGTCCCTTTTGATGGCGTCAGTAGGTGTGGTACTATGAAGACCTCTCAAAACAACTCTGTAGGCCTTATCTTCTTTTAATTGGTAACAATGAAAATGATATTTTTTATCAGTGAGGTGATTAACCAATTTTTTGTAATTCTCTTTTGTGGCTGTGTTAATTTTTATGTCTTTCACTCGAGAATAACATTTAAAATTGGTTGGGCCGATCAAGCTGGCTATTTCTTGACCGAAGGTCATGAAGTTTGAAACGTTTGAGACAAATATTGGAGGTGGAAGAGGTTCGGAAATCTGAGGGGTTTCATGATGTTTAGGAGGCTCTGTGGGTACATTTTCGAGGGCTGCAAATTGATTGCTGGTTGCAACGTTAACTATTTCTGTTTTGATGGCTGCAGATGTTTTACTGCGGGTATTTGGTGCTGAGCATGGCTTTGACGCCGATTTGTTTTTCTTTTTCTTTTTTTTATTTGGAGAGGTACCGGTGGACCCGGGGGCAGCATTTCGCTGCCGTTTTTCTAGTTGACGACGCTTGAGATATTGTGAATCAGTTTCACTGATTTCGGACATTGCTACATTGTCCTCCGATTCAGTACCTGATGAACGTTCTGAATCCATTTTAAAAGAAATAAGCTTATTCAAAATAAAATATTAAAACTGAAATAATAGAAAAATTATTTATAACAATAGATATAACAAAAAAGAAACATTTCAAAATCAATACTTAATACTAAACTATCTACACTAATATATATGTACAATTATATTTAAAAAAATAAAAATTAAAAAGGTCTCTACAAAAAAAAAAAATAATAATAATAATAAATTGTCTGGTAAATAGGCTACGTAAACATATAAGTTTGACCAAGCCCTAGACCTTGAGAAGGGGATCAAGATAACTCCCCACTCTTCTGGCAGGTGAACTACTGTACTTAGTACGTTCGCAATGTTAATAGTTAAATTGCTCACTCACCTCACTCACTGTAATTGTCATTGTGCACTGTTATCAATAATAGGACTGTCTACGAAATTTCACAATGAAACAATAACTAAAAGTTGATGAAAAAGGTCAGTAAACACAGAGCGCTGTTAAACGTGAACTGTATCGGCGGCCATGTTGTAACAACTCTAAAGTATCCTAAATATCTTTTTTGAGGATTTAACGAGTCTCAAGATAATTGACACTTGAGATAAAACTATTATACAGATGCTTTAAAATAGTATTACAAAAGTTTAAAAAAACAATCAAAATAAATTGTTTAATAAATATGAATATAATATACATTTTATTTACTGAATATAAATCCCTTCTTGACGGAGTATATAGTGACACACTTACCTTACCATTATTAATAACTAAAATTAATTACTTGCTCTATTGGAAGTAAAGTTAATGCCAGGTATATCGATTGTTTGAGGACTTGAGGGATATAACATAGTTAATGTTAATTTTACCTTAAGCGTCATTAAAATAAGTTTCTGGAAGCGAGATAGCTCAGTGTAGATTGTTGAGGTGCAATGCTCAAGTTGTCCGGTTCAAATCCAGCTGTGTCCTAATAATTCTTTAATCTGTTTTTAGCCCCGATTGGAACTAGTGGTTCTAGACCTAGTCCCTCCTGGGACTCACACAGCCTATATAAAGTGGGTTTTCTTAGTTAGGGGAATAACTTTCCATTGAGCAAGAACTCGGATTCCACACTGCACAACCGCTGGATTTTCCTGTATCTGATACATGTGTTACTGATACTTTTCTTTGTCTGATACTTTTACTTGATACTTTTGTATCAATTGATACTTTTACTAGCCATGGGTAGATACTGGATTTTCCTGTATCTGAATATAAGGGATACTGATACATTTCTGTATCTGATACTTTAACTTGATAATTTTGTAGTTGAATACATATATCCTGACTCTTACTCGTCTAATACGCTACACAGAAGCCTTTCTTGGGGCATCAATTTTTGTTATCATTTTTAAAGGAAAAAGAGTTATTTGCCGAAATAGTAACCTGCACAAGGCATCAAATGATTAAAATCATGTTTTTTATTTCTTAATTATTTTTTGGAAGCTATGCAATTGAACAATAAAAAATAGATTTTAACCCTACCCCAAACTTTTGCAATTCACGTTCTAAGACACGTAGAATTTGGGTTGTAATACAAAATTTGTCTGTCCGCCGCCGCACGCTATTCTCTTTAAAACGCTATAGCTGTTGTTTATTTTGCACCCGATTTCAATCATGTAGGTCAATTGCCTTTAATTTATGGTGTAGATATATCCATTAATGAACCCATATTTGCCCGGACATAGGTCGAGGTTTTTTTTGTGAAAGTAGCTCTTGAAAAATCATACATTAGGAGGGGTTCTCGGAAAATGTTATTTCAACCACCCTTTACTGTTAACTGATTTCATAGTTTATTTTCGTTTCTACATATGTGATAAGTGAATAATTACAGATTATATTGATAATAAGTTAAAACTTGTTCACTATTATTTTTACTTATTTATTTATTAATACTAAGGGGAGATGCGGCGAAATTGGTCTTTCGCCTGTTATCAAATCAGGGGAGCTTAAATCTGTGGTTGACTATTGCTTATTATTTATTTATTATTAAAAGGACCGTAATTAATAGTATATAATCATTTTTTTTAAATCCGAGAGACGATGTAATTTTATTGCCAAAATGAGCTTGGTTTGTTTTGGCGGTAGGGATGGATGTATCAATCTGATTGTATTAATCTGACTGTATCAATTGATAAAGAAGTACCAGGTGCATTTCGACTCTATCTGATACTTGTATCAACTACTTTTTAGTATCAGATACAAAGTATCAGATTGATACAACTTACCCACCCCTATAAAATACTTCTACAAGAATATTTACTGACATGCTGGCAGACTTAATACAATGCAGCCTCTAGCGAGATCTTTTAAATATCCGGTTTTTGACGTAGATTTATTTATAGCCCTATAAGAAAGACAACTGCTATATTTTTGACCATCCATTATATAAAAATGAATCTCAACCTTCTCTTCTTTATTGTTTCTTTCATTTAAACTAAACACTACATGGTTAAAGCAAATCTCCATGGTCATATTGCTAGTGTTCAGTGATTATTTGTATTTAAATTTTCCTTAGGATTCCTTTTCCAAAGGGAGCGAAGTGACTCAGTGGTAGAGCCCTGAGTGGTCCTGGGTTTGAATCCCTCCGATGGCAGACTTTTATTCGATCTTTTATCTCCCGGAAATGGATCCTGTGGGATCTAAGAACCTCCTGGGCCTTATCAGCCTTTATAAATCGGGTACAGAGAATATCTTCTGTAATGTGGAATTGGGAAAATCTGGCGGTTGAGCGATCTAGGACAAATCACCTCCCTGCACCACCGTTGTCCATGAAAAAGTACAGTCTCTACCATTTACTGAACCTAAAAACTTCAGGTTTTTTTTGCCAAACCAAAATATTTCATTACTAGAAAACGATTGCGAACATTCATTGCCTTTCTAGAGCTGGAGGTAGAACTACCGCTTTTTAATCTCTGATTTTACAATTTTAAGAGAAGCTATTTTTTATTTAATTGTTTCATATTTTGAAAATTATGTCTTCCAATTATTTTCGTTTTCTATTCGATTTAGGGTTATGTCTACTAAATTTAAAAATGTTGATTCTTTTAATATGTCCTTTTTCTGATTATCTTTTATTCATTTATTTGGGATAAAGAATAAGAGAGCTATCCGTTTTTTTCAAATGAGACTTGATCATTTCTCAGACTATTTTCATTCTGACTCTTAGTTGCTCTTTTGTTTCTTCTATTCATTTTCTATTTCAGTTGCTTTGTTCTCTTGTTTCGGGAAAATTCCTATAGTAAATAAACTTTTTAAATTTTTGTCTGGCATATGATACTTCTTTTTTCTTTAATCGATTCCCCAAAATATTTCAGCTTTATGGAATGTGCACGAAACTAAAATCTGATCTCGTCGATGGGAACAAAGAACCTTCACCTTGTTGAATCTATCGATCATCTGTCGAGAGCAATCCTCTACAGGAACTTTCATCTTGTTTGTTGGTGTTCCAGTATTTCCTTGACCAGGGCTGATAGTGATTTCGAAATCATAATCATAATATGATGAGTTATTATAGATTGACCATAAAGATTAAATCATAAACCATATATATAATTAAGTGATCATGGGCGTATAAAAGTGAGATTTTTTTCCAATGTTCCGAACAATAGGACTGGTAACGGACTTTCCAGACAGGGCAATAGAGAATAATGGCTGCATTTACTGGAGTAAAGAGTTTATTAAAGGATACAAAAGTCCATTAAGTTAAAGTGGCAAGATAAAATCGATAGCTTAGGTTTTCACTGCAGCCATTTCTCCGAAGATTCTCCTTGGTCCACAGTTCATCCTTGGCGATCAAAATTAAATTCAAAACTTGTATTTGTGCATGAAGGATCGTGGGTTCAGTAAGTATACCAGGAAATTTACTGTTCATATCTAAATGTTTTGTAGATTTGACTGAAAGCTCTAAGTCAATAGTTGATACTTATAGGATAATATAATAGACAAATTTATCTGCTGCAGCCAGTCTCTAAATACTTACAGGTCTCTTAAACAAATTATGCTGTCCCCAAAGGTCATAAAAAAAACCCATTCCGCAACAAGTCAGAAGGTGTTTAGAACATTACTCGCTAGATACATCTAGAACAACGGTTGTGAAAATAGTAATTTGGCCAAGATCTATTTCAACTGCTGGTACTTTAATCAAAATAAAGTTACCCAGTTCATTAAGGCTGTGTGAGCCCCAGGAGAGTCTGCTGATTCCATATGGTCGATTTACGTTTTTTTTTAATAGAATAGAATATAATAGAAAACTTTTTAATAGAAAATATAACTTTATTCTGGGACTAAGTCCCTTTAGAATAACAGATATGAACAGGAAAAAAACCCATAATATTTATCTGGCCAGAAGGCTAAATGTTACAAATCATAAAGCGTGTAAAAAGTGACAGAAAACAATTTAAAAAGAAATATTTAAACTAAAATAATAGTAAGTAAATAAACAGTACAGATCTTGACAAGATATTAAGCAATTAAATAGAATAGATAAATCAACAGCTTTTGTTAGATACATGAGCTAGCATGCAATAACTTCTTTACATGATGTACAGCTTTTCAAAAAGCAAAATTAAAAGAACTAAATAACACAATGAGTTATTCTATCAAATTCTAAGCAAATGACTTACCTGCTTAGAGGGCATCCTTTTGGGGAGCTAGGAGGTGTTGAAAAAGCAAGGATTTAAATGATGATAGTGAGGGACTATGACGGATATTATGAGGAATTGAGTTCCAAACTGTGGTGGAGCGGGCGAGAAAGGAACGTTCGAATGCTTCAGTTCTGTGTGAAAGTATATAGAGATCAGAAAGGCGGGATCTTGTTTTATGGTGTTGAACTGAGGATTTGAATTGGAGGAGACTGTAGATATATGAAGGGTGTTGAGAGTGAATGGATTGGTATAAGAATGAACAGAGGAAATATTGTCTTCGGAAGGGAGGGAAGAGCCACTTTAACTCATCATAGAGCTGGGAGACGCGCGATCGCTTCGGAGTACCAAGCACAAATCTTAGAGAGCAGTTTATTATTCTGCTTAGTCTGTCTTCAAGCATTTTAGAGAGGCCTCCATATACCACGCTACAATAGTCAAAGTGGGGGAAGATGAGAGAAGAAACGAGATTTTAAGAGTATAATAATTATCTACAGCCCGGCACCAAATGATTCTCCGAGCTTCTTGAGTAAGTACACTTAAGCGCATCGTACATTTCTCCTATGATCCATTGTTTCGTGGTATATATTTGTTTAAACTCTTCAAGAAGTGTTAGTGAAACGTTGATGAGGACATGGTTGACCGTATATACTTGAGTATGTATTTATGTAGAGAATTTCCTGGGGGTGTATTTAATGAATTGTATACATATATGCCACACTTATTTATTTATATAGTACTGGCGCTTCAGCCTATCTTTTATGGCGCCCTCAGGGCTAAGAAAAACAAAACAGAATAACATCAACTGTGTAATACTATAGAAATTAACCAGTTTTATAGACAGACTTGTATAGAAGGTAAATATATTGAGGAAGAGTTTATATAATAAAAAAATAATTATAAGCATTTTTAAAATTGTAGAAAATTAAATATATTAAGATATAATGAAACTAAATGAGAAATAATTCTAATATATATTGAAAAAGGGAAAGGTTAACAGAGACATTAAACAAATGTTAATACATTAGTGGAAAAATTCCAACTAAAAACCTTAAGTCTCTAAACTAAAGCAGGAAATTGAAAATACCAGGTATTACAGGTATTTTCAATTTCCTGCTTTAGTTTAGAGACTTATGGTTTTTAGTTGGAATTTTTCCACTAATGTATTAATTTTAATATATATTAAAAGTTAAGTTAAAATATCACAATCTCTATCAGTGATTACTTCTCGCTCGGCTTCTTCTACATACATTTTTTAAACAAAATCATGGCGATTAATTTATAAATGTTTTATGTTCCTCGGCTCTGAGTAGCTGAGCTTAAGGTCCCAGGTGCCAATCTGGTGGCAGATAAATTATTCAATCTGTTAACAGCTATAGATCGATGGTTAAGTGTTAGTGAAAAAGTAATAAATATTATTTTTTATACTCTCTTTAATTGCCATGCCCAATATTTTTAATCCATTTATTCTTCTGGTTTTGACCGTGTAGTCAAATTCTTTATTTTTATGTTGTCCTTATTTTTTATGTTGACATTCCTCTTTATAAATTATTATTCCATTGCCAATCAGACATTTTGTATGTTTGATGTAATATTATAATATTCTTAATTACTCCAAAAATGTTTAATTTAAAACTTCATAATCAACTGAGTGGTGTGGTTGTAGAATTACTAAAGAATTAACTAGACAACTTCACTATTGGATTTTAAATGCGTTAGATCTTCTGCAGTTTTACTATTGCTTTGTTTTAATGAAACTTACTTCCACCGTGAACTTCTCTATTTGTCTAGTTTCACTTTAATTCTTGCTTAGTCCGTGTAGCAATATATATAGATGTAGTGTAACAACAACTATTTTAAAATTTAAATTTAGTCCAAATGGTTATTCTTTCATTAAACAAATTAATTAAAGATTTGTTAATCTCGGACTATCCTTGACAAAAGACTTACAAGGAACGTACATACAAAATTAAAAAGACAAGAACTGAAAAGATGCTACAAACAATTATCACATCTTCTGGACTACAGATCTTCACTTGACTTATGAAAGAAACGACTCGTCTATAACAATATACCAATACCTATTTGAAATATGGAGCGGAACTTTGGGGTTCAGCAAAACAATTCCACATACACAAGATACAAACGATACTTCTTGGTATATTTCGAATCACACTTTACATGTGAAAATTCACACTATAAAATAATATATTCATAACAAATACACAACATTCCACTCATCAACACAAAATCCTCTCGTTCTTCCGCTTTCCTACTCCCTGTTACCCGGCCTTAAAAGGAAAAGATTAAAAAGACAATGGCCAAGAGACCTGCTCAACTATTGATGTTTGTCCAAAACTTGATGTTCCTGTAACAAATTAGAGCAGAGGGCTTGAAATTACTGAGTTACGTTTAAATGTATCAATTTTTTTGGACATTTTTAACGATTGAAAGAAATGAGACCAATAAGTATTCAAATAAGTGCGGAATAAGGAGACAACGACAAGATGGGTTAACGAAATGAAAACATATTTAGAGAGAAACGACATAAAAATGGAAGAAACAAATGACAGGGAAGCTTTTCGGAAAAAGATATTGAAGATGGAAGGATTCCAAGTCTGAACAGGGGAAAAAACAAGTTCATGTTAGTCTGAAGATAGGAGGAGGAAGCATGGCGAACGTATGAAGGGATTTTCGAAGAAAAAAACAGAATGAGAAATTGAAGTTGGAATTTGGTCCTTAGATGGCTTTTCACGGAAAGAAAAATTGAAAATGAAATCATATATACTACCTTTTTTTTAATTTCTGTCTAGTCTTCCTAAATATTGTATTACACAGTGTGTATAATAGCTGTATTTATACTCATATAACATTAATGTTTATCATTATTCTTTTATCCAGGATCTTAGTTATTCAAAATAGAATAAAAATACATATTTTGATGTCTTATATTGGGATCATCTTAAAAAACCTGAAATAATCTAGGATAAAACTTCAGTCGTGCGTTATATATTACTTCTCTATTTGATATTTGGTATTTATCTAGTCAAAATAATGCCTCGTAAATCTTTTTTCTTTCCAGCCGATAACTTTACTCCCTAACAAAGGGAGCCCAGTGAGTATAATGCCCAGTGCCAACACTATATCATCTATACTCTTTTTTTAATGCTAACATTTTTTTATATGATTCTTAAGGTCGTAAAAACATGGCCCGTAAATAATAATAAAATTTATTGGTTACATAGAAGTTATATAGTTCAGATTTTTGAAGATCCTATCATGACAAGTATGGCTAAACATTTTTTTTTTTTAATTTTGATTTTAAACGATTGTAAAAACTTTAATTCTCAATTTTAAAATATTGGACTTAAATGCGATACAAACTATTAACTGAATCTCAAGGAACAAGGGAATATATATATATATATATGGAAGTGAGAGAGTTCATTTATTTATTATTAATAAATAATTGATTCATAAATTATTTTATTTATTAACAGTCCCTGATGGACCCAGTAAGATCTCCAGAAACTCCTAGGACTGACCCAGATATAAAAGGGGTTCCGTTAATTTGTGGTAAACCTTGGTGGTTGAACGGGGTCTCGGACAAAATACCTTCCCACTCATCCGTTTCCTTAAAATAAGTTTCTTTAGTCACTACCATGTACTGAACCGATGAACCTTCATTCTTTTCAAACTACTTTTCTAGAGGAGTTAATAAGACAGTTCTTCTGTTATATTATAACTCGAGTTAATTTTATTTCCGGATTTCATATTTATACTCAAGAATTTTCCAGATTTCCGCATTTAAAAAAAATTATCACAACTTATTTGATAATAACAGAATAAATACTAATATAATAAACAATTGATTATTGCTGAATCAAATGGAATACTGAAGGCATTTAGACCGAACGGAAACCCAATTTAAGACGATAATATCGTTCTACAGAGAGGTTTCTGTCCCAGTTGCCAAAGTTGTCTCAGAAATAACATTCCAAACTTGTAGAGGCTAGTATTAATCTAATATTTCCTTTCAGAAACTTCTACAGTTATTTGCTGTACAATATATTTTATATCCTAAACAATTATTTATATTAATATATTAAACAAAAAAAAACCTATACCACTACAACCCGTTAACGGGTCTGGGGTTCAGTACATGGTAGAGACTGTACGGTTTCATGGACAACGGTTCTGCAGAGAGGTGATTTGTCCTAGATCATTCTCAACCGCCAGAATTTCCTAATTCTTAAGAGTACCCTGGGTAACCTAAGTTCATAACATTTTATAGAGGCTGTGTGAGCCCCAGGAGGTTCTTGGATGCTATATGATCTCTTGCTGCAAACAGACTATTATAATATTTTGGTTTGTATTTTTCTCGACTGATATATGATATCAGTTTTCATAATAATGAAATATAACATATTGAGAAGAATTTATACTGGAATCTTTGCCAAAAGACTTATTTATATATTGCCTGAAGCTCAGAAAATCAAAAAAACTTTTAATATATGTTCGACTGATTAGTTCTACATTATTTTGCTAAAAACTGATAACTATTTATTAAAATGAAAATCTAAACTCTAAAACTGTGATGCTATTTAATTGAATCAAAATCAATATCCTTCAACTTATTCCAAAAAGCCCAAAATGCGCCACTTCCTGTAATATAGAATTCTAATATATTATTCCACAGATCATATATATGATAGTTATTTAGGGTTAAATCCGTTGTTACACGCAAGCAACCAGAATATCAACATACATGGAAATCCGGCCAGTACCAATAAAAACACCATTGATTTATTGATTATATTAAGATACTATTGCATCTTACTGCACTAGCTGTGCAATTGTTTCAGTTGTATAATTGTTAAAATGAACAGAAATCCTATTCTTGTATAATCGCAATTATTTCTAAGTTTTTTTGGGGGGGGGGCCACAGTTTTAAACAGAGTGTTTTGTTTTTTTTGTTTACTGTAATTTCTATTCAGCTCATTTTTCTTTTTTTTTAAGGCATACTTTGGATTTTTATAGCACCCTTATTGGCTATTTTCTGTCTGATAATTTAAGGGCTATACTTATAACCTTTCCTAAGTGCAATATTTTGTAATACGCTGCTCGCACAACCTTGCAGTTAACAGCTTTTTTAGTTTTTATATAAGGTATAAATTTGACTCATAGACACTTGAAAAGGGCTTGATGGGAAGCAAGCTATCCTCAAAGGCATCCCAAACATCTTAAAATCTAAAAAAAAACTTTACATTCAAACAAAAGGTACAAAGAACATTTGTCAGTAATAATAACAATAAAAGCACTAATAAATATAAATACTACTATGCAGTACTCAAGTATCTAATTAGATTTACAATCCCATCAGGTTAGTGATCGAGCCGTTACAATAAAAAAAAATTATTGTCATAACTGGTAGACAGGTTCCATCATCAAATGAAATTACTATCATGCTGCAACTAAAATATAGTCTGACCAAAATATAAAAGAATCCTTCATTCATCTTTCTTCTGCTCCCATCGGGACACTTCTCTCCTGGAGTACTAGTCTTCAATATCTGTCTTATTGGCTCATTATATATGTTAATTTTACCTGGTGTAAACAGATCCTGAATAGTTTTCTATTTCACCTTTAGGATTTGGAAACTGGTGATACATGTGTATTATCTGTCAACACCAATCCAATTATTGCATCCCAAAGCCTCCAATCCCATATCACTGATCTTGAAGAATGGTGTCAAAACTGGAGAATTAAAATAAACTCTCAAAAATCACATCAAATCACTTTTACCTTACGTCGTAAACCAATGACTTCCTGCCCTTCAGTATCCTTTAATAATATCCCACTGGTGCCTGTAGAACAGATCCGATACTTAGGGTTGCATCTTGACAAACGATTAACCTGGAATCCTCATACGAGACTGAAAAGACAAGAAACCGCTCGACGTTTCAGGCTACTTCAACACTTACTAGACAAACGCTCTAAGCTCCCAATTTATTACAAAAGACTCATCTACATGACCATCATACGACCTATTTGGACCTACGGAGTAGAGCTTTGGGGCTCCACTAAGCCATCGAATTCCTCTCGTATCCAATCCCTACAATCTAAAATCCTTCGTAAAATCCTTAATGCTCCTTATTTTGTTAAGAATAAAATCATCCATAACGACCTTAATGTCCCATTTGTTGCTGATTTGGCCCGAACCCGCTATCTATCCTTTCATAACAAACTTCATTTCCACTCAAACCCTCTGGTTTTAAACCTAGCTTCCTCTTCAATTCCCGATATTCCTCCGAGGCGTCTGAAAAGAAGATGGCCCCGTGACTTCTTAGTTGAACTTATGATTTGAGTACTACCAGTGGGTAGTTTCTCTACTTGTCATTTTCACATGTCATTATGTATCGCTTAGCACATTTACTAGATGTATTTTTATTATACAGTTGTAAATATCAATAAATAAATTAAAAAAAAAAAAAAAAAAAAAAAAGGATTTGGAAATAGTTTTCTATTTCACCTTTAACCTCATACGAGTGAATATATTACTCAAACAAAAAAAAAAGGTTTCTTTACACGTTTCTGTAACATCTAAAAAAACCGATTCTGGGAACTGATTGGGTTGGACACCTCGATCAATGACTAAATTTTTCTTTCTTTTTGCTTCTTAATATTAAGATAATTATCGTAATTTTAGTATTAACTCTTACATCATAACAAAACTAAAGCTTTTCTTTCTATGATAATTTAGGAATATATTTTTTAACCAGTTAAAAAATCTTTCATAATTAGCAATGTACGCAACATTACTGTGTTATACATATGCTTTCAAATCTTTTGTTTGAAATATTAATCGTACATTTCCCTCTATTATTATTTTTTTTTAAATAGTAGCCCTGAATTATGAGGGGATATTTTTAGTCTTTAAAGAATAAAAGACCCTTTTACGGACCCTAAGAACTACCCACTCAAGGACGAAGATCCGTCCCTTTCAGATCTATTCATCCGAAGAAAAGAACGAAATGCCTGTATTGAGGTTAACTGCTCAGCTTAAAACAAAAGGTTCTTTACGTTATTCCAATATTAATTTTTTTCTCTGTATGGGAATGTTATTCAAAAAAATTCACACACTTAATATTAATACTTAAATTATTATATATATATATATATATATATATATATATATATATATATATATATATGAGATGTTATTTTTGAAAGTGGTATAAGTCCATTTGGATCAAGAAAATATCGTCTATCATTTTAGATGAATTTAATGATTATTGGAGAGGAGTGGCTCAATGGTAGAGCACTGAGTTGCCATGCCGGAAATCCTGGTTCAATTCCCGCTGGAGACCATGATTTTTATTTAGTCTGTTTGCAGCGGAAGATGGATCATATAGGATCTGGCCCCTCCTGGGGCTCACCCAGCCTCTATAAAATATTATAAAAATAGGGTACCCAAAGAAAGGGGAAAAATCTGGCGGTGGAACGTGACCTAGGACAAGCAGAACCGTTGTCCATGAAACAGTACAGTCTCTACCATGTACTGAACCCAAGACCCTTCATGGGTTGTAGTGGTACAGGTTTTAATGATTACTATTTCATAATAAAATTATATAAGGTGTATAGTGTTAATAACATCACTCTTAGCTAAAAGCTAGGTGATAAAAACATTTGTCCTTACTTTTAAACTTATTCAAACGTTAACCCTTATGTATCACGGGTCAAAAATGGAATTATACCATTTTCAAAAATAAAATCGTATATTTTGCATTTTTTTAAATATTATTTAAATGTTTTTTGTGGAAAACACACTTGAAATTATGTTAAAAAATATTTTAATAAATGGAATATACCGAAAATTTATTATTTATTTTTAATAAGATTTTTAAAATTCTTCAATTCTGAAATATATATTAATTCTCATTTTTAGATCGGCTTATGATTTCCTGTTTTCCTGGGGTAAGTGAAAAATTATCTTTGTGTTTTCATTTGTATCTATATGAATTATCATATTCAGTGCTAATAATCTAAATATGATTTATCTGTATATATTATAAAACAAAGTCTGTTCGCGATAAACTCAAAAGACTACTGCACGTATTTTCTTCCGGTTTTCACCTGTAGATAGACTGATTCATGAGGAAAGTTTAGGTATATAATTTGCTTAGTTGCTACGCTGAAGATACCTGGTTCGAATATGGCGAAGACCGATAGATTACTTAATCTGTTGACAGCCACGGATGGGATCTACAGACCCGTCTTGGACTCACCGTGCGTCTATGAAACTGCTTCCGTTATATTATATTCCTATAGAAACCTTGCGGTTGGAAGTAATCTTGGATAAATCATAACCCTGGACAACTGTTGTCTTAGAAGTTTCTAGCATGTACTCAACCCAAGACACTTCTTGGCTTTTAAAGGTATAGGTTAATAAGGCAATAGGTTAAGAGAGGAAGATAATAAAAACAAATCTTACGGTTCCAGGAAATTAAGTTATGAATATATCTATCTACAGGATACAACACAATTTCCCTTTTATTCAGAATACCGTTTATTCTTTGAGATATATTTATCCCCTCTTCTTCCCAAACTAAGTCTAACAAAAATAAAATAAAATATAGATTTAAAATTCTACTCGAGACTTATTCCAATAATGTAGGAGATGAGAAAAAAACGAGAACAGAACTTTGTAAATTTCGATAGAGAGGGCTTATATTTAAATGGAAAAAAAAACTTTTATAATTTTTTTCATTTCAATCAGGAAGAACCTTATTGATTATATATTCTATTATAAGTTAATATATAGTGGAATATATATTTTAAGAGGAAGAAAATGGTCCTAGTGGAGGTAAACAAAATCTCTTATATTGGGAAAACTGTTTATTGGAAAGCCGACGTTTCGACCCATATTGCAGGTCTTCTTCGGGGTTATAAGAAATAAAAACCAGAGGGGATTGAATTATATAATAACAAAGAGGTACTATATATAAATAAAGAGGTAATGTTTAAAACCCACAAACTAACAAATGAAAAATCAAAAATTAGAACAGAATTATAGTAAATAATAAGAAATGGTAAATAATAACATTACATAAAGATGAAATTAATTATCCAATAAAATATATGGAATAACAAGAAGTAATAAAGAATAATAAATAATAACATGACATAAAGATAAAATTAATTATCTAATAAAATATATGGAATAACAAGAGGTAATAAAGAATAATAAATAATAACATGACATAAAGATAAAATTAATTATCTAATAAAATATATGGAATAACAAGAAGTAATAAAGAATAATAAATAGTAACATGACATAAAGATAAAATTAATTATCCAATAAAATATATGGAATAACAAGAGATAATAAGTAATAACATGACATAAAGAAAAAAATAATAATCCAATAAAATATATGGAATAACAAGAAGTAATAAATAATAACATGACAAAAAGATATTTAAGGTTGATTACAGAAAACAAACGCCAAAGGGGACTGAATTATGTAATAAACAAGAGATGTTCTTTAAAACATACATTATAACAGATGGGAAAAAGATTAGGAATTATTGACAGTTATAAAAATTGTTTATAGAGTTATAAAACTATTATGGCATATAATTATAAACAAGTATAGACATTTTATGAAGTCATACAAAAAAAAAATTATAAGATGAAGGGGAACCGTAGAAAAACAAAACACACAAGTAATGAAAAAATTTATATAGATGATATATCAATATGTTTTGAAACCGATGCCCATTTTGAATGGAGAGTGGGTAATGAGGATAGTTGTAAGTTATTGGTGAATAAAAAGTTAAAAATCGTTAACAAGTTAAAAACAAAAGCAGGTAAAAGGATGGAAAAGAAAGGTAAAAAGTAAGTTGGAGGGGGAACAGAACTCTCTACTGGGGAAAAAAGAACTAACAGGTGGATGATAAAATGGAGTTTACATAAAATCAGGTAGGATAAAAAGATGTACACTATAAATAATTTTTATTTTTATTTTGAAGAGAAAAGATTTGCCCTGGCCGGGATTCGAACCCGGGTCGTCCATCTCTCCGACAACTCACTACCATTTCACCGATCCCATATCCCCGTGTTCTCGCAATATTGCGACGTATACACTAGGAAGAATGTTCATAGAACATTACTTTATTTTTAGGATCTTGTTGACCTACGCCATATCATTTGTAATATTTTATTAATTGTTTTAATTTTTATTTTGAATCGAAAAGATTTGCATTGGCCGGATTCGAGACCCGGGTCGTCCGTCTCTCCGTGACAGCACTCTACCATTTGAGCTACCAGGGGTCGCCTGATAAGTCGGAAATCCTGGTTCAAATCCCACACAGGGATATGGGATCGGTGATGAGAATGGATTTGTCCTGACTGTGAGGCGACCTCTGGTAGCTCAGATAGTACAGTGCTGTCACGGAGAGACGGACGACCCGGGTTCGAATCTCGGCCAGGGCTAATCTTTTCTCTACAAAATAAAAATATTTAAAAATTAAAACAATTAATGAAAAATTATAAATAAAAATAATAAAATAAATAAATAAAATATTAAAAATTAAAAATGGGGTTCAAAATGGAAGGAGGAAAATTAACTATTTTTTAAATGTAGATGTTGGAAATACAGTTTTTGTCAATTTTGAGTTTGACAGGGTTATGTTCTAAATGTATATGGATGGATTCTGCAATCAGTCTTTTTAGACTGATATTTCTTGTTCAATTAATAATAAATTAATTTACCTTCATGTAGCCTCAATAAGATATTACAAAAGTGATGCTGTTTTTGGCCATTACAACAAATATACAAGTCAGACTTTCACTTATTCGAAGCTATTACGTGTGTTATTAATTTTAGTGATGACTTTGTAAGATTTTAGAATTTTGCATTTATTTATTAATGTAAAATATGTTATATTAATGGACATACTTAATTTACAATATAAGGCTATTGATATTTTTCGTTTTCACTTGTCCAAGGTATAACTTATTGCCTTATGTTAATCATATTACTAGTGGCTGTTGAAGGCTAGTGTGCTGTCCTTGAAATCGCCGGGGAAGAAGCTATTTTTTCTTTGGTAATAGAGCAGTAATATAAGGGTCATTCAAGTTAATGTCTTTTTTATGAGGCATATTTTATCGTTTTATGGAGGCTCTAGTCCATAGTTCGTAACTCATATTTCTTTCATTTAATAGCTTTAAAAAATAATAACGTTTGAAATATTACTCAGAGGAAGCGAATTCAGTTTTTTTAGACTGTTGTTTGAAAAAAAAAGACAAAAACACAGTACCTCAACAACCTATGAAGGGTCACAGGTTGTACTGCCTAACTGTCGGGGACAACGGTTGTTAAGGGAGGAAATCTCCGACATCACCCTCACCTAGGCTGGGTAAGCTCCATGAGGGTCCGCAGATCCCACAGGGACTGATTCCGTGACAGATTAAATAATATTTCTGCCAGAGCCGGATTTCAACCCAGAACTTAGAATAGAATAGAAAAATAATTTTATTCTGGGACCAGGTCCCTTAATAACATAAATGCACAAAATTAAATAAATATATATCTGGCCAAAGGCCTACATTATTAGAATAAAACAATATTTACTTAATATCTTGAAAGTAAATAACACGTGAGTTTTGGTAGAGAATTTGAAAATGTAATACATCAACTTTCTTTTACTTTCGCAGGGTTTTCCCTCAATGGGTTGCCTGGTTAAGTCAGAGCGTCCCTCCATTTTTCTCTATTCCACCAGTCATCCTCCTCAAGTCCCCTACCGGCCATCTCCTCCTCCACGCAGTCCGTCCACCGGGTTCGGGGTCTTCGTCTTCTTCGTCCGCCTGGCTGTTCCCACAGCAAATGTATCTACGGCCACCTACGTTCTGGCATCACGTCCAGCATGTCTCTAACATCTTCATTTCTGACTCTATCCAGGCGGGTGATCCTCAGGCATCTCCTCCAAAAGTCCATCTCTGCAACTTGTAATCTGGAGTAGACTCTCGAGTTAAGTGTCCAGGTTTCTGAGGCGTAGTTGAGGGTGGGCTCAACAATACTTCTGAAAATAGGCCTTTTGTTGTCCGTTGAGATGACTGTGTTCCAAAGAACTGGGTGCAACATTCTAGTCACCCTTCTTGCCAGGCCAATTCTCCTCCTAGCTTCGGGTTCCGACTTGCCGTTCCCATCTATTGTTGACCCTAAGTACTTGAAGGAATCCACCCGCTTGCATATTTTTCCGCAAATATGAATTTATTCGTAGACCCCATAGACTGTATTCTTTTTCCAGGGCCATCAGAGCTTCTTCCAGACCATCACTGTTATATGTGACCACTGCCTGGTCATCGGCAAAGAAAATAGAGAAGAGCCTATGTCCGTCTATGTCTAAGCCCTTCCCTCTCCAACGTGCGCTCCACTCTTTTACTGCCTGTTGTACATACATTTTAAACAGGGTTGGGGACATACTGCATTTCTGCTTAAGACCTTTTGAAGCAGAAAAAGTCTTAGATAAGCGAGAGCCGAACTTCAATCTGTACTCGTCTTCCCTATACAAACATCTCACGACATTCATTAAAAATTCTCACGGCATCGCTAATGCCCGCATTCTTAAGGGATTCCCACATCTTATGCCTTGGCACACTAATACAACAATAAAATACAAAAAAAGACAAATGTACAATACAAAGAAATAGGCTTATAGAAAAATAAGTGAATAAATAATAGCATCTAATAATACAAAGAATTATATCAATATGAGTGAGGAATATTTACACTAATTCATCAATCGATTAAGCTGAATATATCTATAAATTATTTATTAATTATAGATCAACTGTTTGGGAGTTTAGAAGATGTAGGAAAAGTTTGGATTTAGATGATGTTAAAGAAGACGGATGACGGATATCGAGTTGGGGTGAGTTCCAAAGAGAGATAGAACGGGCGAGAAAGGAACGCTCAAAAGTTTTGGTTCTACGGATACGGATATAATGATCGGAAGGGCGAGATCTTTTCCCCTGGGATTGGATAGAGGATTTGAATTGTAGGTGACTATAGATATAAGATGGATGTTGTGAGTTGATGGTTTGATATAAGTAAGAACCAAGGAAATAGAGTCTACGGACAGTAGGGAAGAGCCAGTTTAACTCAACGTAACGGTGGGACGCATGAGACCTCCTCGGGGCGTCGAAGACAAATCGAAGCGAACAGTAATCTAAATTATTTCTCTATTTATTATTAGGCTACTTCTCTATTTGTTATTAATTTTCCAAATCTATGTTATTTGGAAACAATGATCGAATTGAAAAATAAAAAATGAAAATTATTAAACTATATTACTCAGATCCAACAGAGCGGGGAGGGGGGGGGGGTAGTTCAATGCGTAGAACGCTGAGTTTGTTATGAAAATCCCGGTTCGGATGGAAGATAATTATCTGTTATTAGCTATAAATAGACAGTGCGGGATCAGCTGATATGTAATCGCGTCTCACCCAGCCACTACAGAATAGAAAAGTAACTTTACTATGGGACTAAGTCCCTTTAGATTTAAAAACATGAACAGAAAACGAAGCAAAAGGCTACATAATACAAATGAAAAAGTGTTTATAAAATGACAAAAAATAATACAAATAAATGGTTATCCGTGACTAGGGAAACACTTGGTGGTTAACTGTAATCTTGACTCTAATCACTTCCTTGCACAACCGTTGATTTAGAAACCTCAGTCCTTACTTTCCAAGATCATTGATGAAGTATGGTGGTAACGTTTTTTTTTTAGTTTTATCTAAGTCCTGTGATAGATGATTGTCTACTGGTTCACTTGTGTAAACGTATCTAAGAGTTATCAAAAACTCAATTGTTGTTAATAACAAGCAATAAACAAATGTTAATTTTCTTGTTTCTATCGTTTTCCTAGTAGCTTGATAATCAACGCCGTCTGCGAAGCATCGCTTTATTAGTTTTGGACCAACCTCTGTAGAGCAGCAACCCGTGTTGATATTGTTCAAAGCAAAGTGGCAAATTGTGTTTCTGTATACTTTGTAATTATCCTTGCCATGTTGCAATCCACTACCCACTTAAAGCACTTTCCCACCTGAAAATGCCTAGGCCTTTAATAGTCATATTTTACAACCGATCTGTGACAATAATTCATACTTCGAAGAGATTTATGCAGAGGATATATTCTTATAGCATATTTTACATTTATAAAAATTACTTCTTCTATCCACACATAAAGAGTCAATAATTAATCTGTAATTTAAATGCAATTTTAATTACTTTTTATGCAATAACCAAGATTTTTTTTCTTTCTCGAATTTACGATTAATTCGACATTTGTTTCTTATCAAAAGAATCTAACTAACAATTTTCTTGTGCAATGATCTCGAGATAACTAAAATTAATAAAATATAGGTATTTTTATAGTTCAAAAGTGCTGACATCGAATGATTTTACAAGTCAGGAGTTGAATTTTAAACTTGAATAATCACTGAATACTGTAGAGATGACAAGTGTAATAAAACTTTTCAAGAGTATGAAAAGAAATGGAAATTTTGACGCAGAACTGAATATGGAATCAACTCATCCGACAACAACGACTAAAAGTTTTATAAATCTGATTTGAATACAGTAGCATGAACACATATTTTCGTTGTATTGTTTGTTTTTTATATTGTCTGGTGAAGCCACATCATTCTTAGAAACATATTATTATCATTATCTTTGATTAAATTAATGAATGAACCTGTTTATTAAACAAAATATGTGTATTAAATAAAAATCATATAAACGCTAAATAAGTGGGTACTTATTTTATTATTAATCTGTAATTTAAATGCAATTTTAATTAATTTTTATGCAAGAACCAAGATTATTAATTTTTCGTTTCTCGAATTTAAAATTAATTCTACATTTGTTTCTTATGAAAAGAATCTCCTGATCTCTTATGAAAAGATTAAAATAAGCACCCACTTATTTAGTGTTTAATTTGACTGCACCCCCAACTATTTCCTCCCTTATTC